>JABTXL010006377.1:424766-625937 GCA_025134845.1 Neodon shergylaensis
TTGTGAAATACATTAAGGAGTATAGGTATTAGGTCTTCTTGGAAGTTCTGGTAGAATTCCGCATTGAAACCATCTGGTCCTGGGCTTTTTTTGGTAGGGAGGTTTTTGATAACCGCTTCTAATTCTTCGCGACTAACAGGTCTATTTAGATTGTTCACCTGTTCCTGGTTTAACTTTGGTATATGGTATTTATCTAAAAAAGTGTCCATTATTTTTAGATTTTCTAGTTTTGTGGCATACAGGCTTTTGTAGTAAGATCTAATGATTCTCTGAATTTCCTCTGTGTCTGTGGTTATGTCCCCCTTTTCATTTCTGATCTTATTAATTTGCAAATTCTCTCTCTGCCATTTGATTAGTTTGGATACGGGTTTATCAATCTTGTTGATTTTCTCCAGGAACCAGCTTTTTGTTTCATTGATTCTTTGGATTGTTTTCTGCGTTTCTATTTTGTTGATTTCAGCCCTCAGTTTGATTATTTCCAGTCTTCTACTCCTCCTAGGTGAATCTGCTTCTTTTTTTTTTCTAGAGCTTTCAGGTGGGCTGTTAAGTCTCCAATGTGTGCTTTCTCTGTTTTCTTTAAGTGGGCACTTGGTGCTATGAACTTTCCTCTTAGGACTGCTTTCATTGTGTCCCATAAGTTTGAATATGTTGTTTCTATTTTTCACTGAATTGCAGGAAGACTTTAATTTCTTTCTTTATTTCTTCCTTAATCCAAGTGTGGTTCAGTAGTTGACTGTTCAGTTTCCATGAATTTGTAGGCTTTCTGGGAGTAGCCTTGTTGTTGAATTCTAACTTTAATCCATGGTGATCTGATAAGACACAGGTGGTTACTAATATTTTTTTGTAATTGTGGATGTTTGCTTTGTTACTGACTATGTGGTCAATTTTCGAGAAGGTTCCATGAGCTGCAGAGAAGAAGGTATATTCTTTCCTATTTGGGTGGAATGTTCTATAGATGTCTGTTAAGTCCATTTGCTTCATTACCTCTATTAATTCTCTTGTTTCTCTGTTAGGTTTCTGTCTGATTGACCTGTCCAATGGTGAGAGAGGAGTATTGAAGTCTCCTACTATTAGTTTGTGTGGTTTGATGGCTGCCTTGAGTTTTAGCAATGTTTCTTTTATGTACATGGGTGCTTTTATATTAGGGGCATAGATATTCTAGATATTCAGGATTGAGGCTTCATCCTGATGAACTGTTCCTGTTATGAGTGTAAAATGCTCCTCTCCATCTCTTCTGATTGATTTAAGTTTGAAGTCAACTTTGTTAGAGATTAGTATGGCCACACCTGCTTGTTTCTTAGGTCCATTTGCTTGATAAGCCTTTTCCCAGCCCTTTACTCTGAGTAGGTGCCTGTCTTCGTGGTTGAGGTGTGTTTCTTGTAAACAGCAGAATGTTGGATCCTGTTTTCTTATCCAATCTCTTAGCCTGTGCCCACGTGCATACACACACATGCACATCCCCCACATGCATATATATATATGCACACACACATGCATGCACATGAGCACACCTACCCACACCTCCACCAACTCCCCCCCGCCCCACCCAGACAGGGGTGGGTGGGAGGATGAGACTTGAACAAAAACCATACAATTCCTAGTGGCCTTGAGAGCTGTAAGAGTAAAGAAAGATGGCCATTGTTTTTTGATATTTTGTTTAAAGAGAACAGGCATTCTCAGATTCAATTCAAGTTTACCAGACATTCTGACATTTAAAGGAATTACAAATTCAAATTGTGTTGCAGGAATTCCTAATCTAAAACACTTGATAACAAACTTAAAGATTAATATCAAAACACCAAACACTGAATAGCCCGAAAAACCCACTTTGTAGCCAGCACAGTTCTGTCCACTGGATTGTAGCATCTGGTTATATAGATAGTTTGTAGTGCACAGTCTACAAGGCCTTCTTCAAGTGCTGTCAGCAGCATTGTGGTAATAAGAACAATGTCGGTCATACCAGCTGTGGATTACAGCATGCCAGAATTATGATAGAGCTACTGAAAGCTTCTCTGCACCTCTCAGAATTGCTAACAGGTCACACCTGTAGGGAAGTTGTCACCCTGGATCATCACTTTTCACCCAAAGGCTGTAAGTACCCTTTACAACGTTTCTTCTCAAGAAATCTGTTCATGTTTTCCTCATCAACTTGACTGCAGCGTAGTGGGATGTATGTGGCATACATTAGAACAATTTACCTGGGCTGCAGAGAGATTAAACCTAGGCACAACCTGTAATTAAGTGAGTTAATCTGCCCCTCACATTGATTCCAGATTTGTAATTCAACCATAGGTTCTAGACAAGTAAAATGTGAACTCTTTTGAGAGATATGGCCAATAGGCATTTAAAAAAAAACCTTCTTGTTTTTGCGCCAATTAAATGACATCTTTTGGTTATAACTCCTTTTACGGCCTTTCCATAACTCCTTCAAATGTTCTTCTGGATGGGCCATAAAGTAGTTAATCAGAATAAATTAAAATTTGTTCTTAGTACTAAAATGTAAATTAATTGTATGTTTCCTTCCAAATCTAGTCATTTGAAACATCTGGTAGATGTATGTTAGTGCTCTGTTTACTCTAATGGTGATAAGTTTTCCAGGTTGTTAAAACCACTTTTTGATTCCACACCACAGCCATTCGAAAGACACAGCCACTACCTCAGCACCAGAGCGTCTCTCGCTAACTCATCAGGACAACAATGGGCCCACTTTGGTTCATCTCAAAAGAAAACGAGCAGAGAGTTACCCTCTGCTCACTGCCGCCCAGACAGTGAGTCCATGAGCCTCACTGGGGAGGAAGAATGAGGTTTCCAAGAACCAAGGGCATTTACGTACAGAAAACTAATCTTCCTGTGCCAACTTTTATACTCTTGCATATCAGTTTTCTCCAGCTGTGACAGCTTCTTTTGTAACAGCTGATGGAGAGACGAAAGGATTCTTAGTGACTGTACTTAGGCATAGCGATACCTTTTTGATGATTAGAGCCAACTGACTTATGGGAAATTCGTGACTCAGAAATGATATAAATTATATATAGATTGAAAATACTCAGAACTTGCTTTCAATTAAGTAATAAGCCAGAACAAATTCCAGTATTTCTAAGTAATGTGCTGTTCCAAATGACAAGCAATAATTCATGCGAAGAGACTCATCTATCGGTTTCAAGATGGTCGTATTTCATCCCTACCTCCCCAAGTTCCTTATAGTTAGCCTCAGTTCAGCTCTCTCTATTTGGAGTTGCGTAGCTACCTCCACCACTTTGCACAGGATTTGCTCAACATTTTACTCTGTCATGATTCTTATTTGGTTTCCTAGACATTGGTCCCTTATGCTGTAATGACTATAATCTATGGAGCTTCATCTTTGAAAGCTGAAGATTCTAGAAAGATCTAAGGAAATGTAAACTCACCCAGTGCTCCAGCTTGCCTGGCTTCATTCCTTGAACTTTATCAGGCCTGTTAGTCCTTCTAGCCTGCATACACGTAGCTTGAGCCAGCTACCAGAGAACCAGTTAAAAGGGGGAGAGTATACAGCTGCCGAGCCAGTGGAAGAAAAGAAAGTTCAGTAGGGGTTGTTTTCACAGAAAGAGAGGAATAAGGCACACCAAATGCATCACAGTGGATGAAACAAGCAGTCTCTTTCTTCCTCTCTACCCCAGGCTTGGTTCTGCCTTTCTCGCTTCTAGGGCTGTTATACATAACCCAGTGCAACCACCATAGGGAGCCTCAAGGGCAGGGAACATAAGGCTGAAATGGAATATGGGATAAAGCATCTAAATACACAGGCAAACTTGGTTTTCCAAGAACACATATTTCACTCACAGAAAAAAAACTCAAAAGTAATCATTTCACCATGTCAAAGGACTCAGCCTTACAGAAAAATTCTGTTTGTTACTTAAACTTTTTCTTTCTTGTTCTTTCTATCATTAAGAGATAATATGAGCTTTTACAATATTTATGATTTTATTTAATTTTTAAAGGAGCAGGCTTCTTTATTTTAATTAGTTTTTAAAGGAACAGGTTTCCATGAGATTTTTATATTCTCATTGATTCTCCCACCCCCTTAATTTCTGTGTTTGCCTTGACCAACTGTCTCCCCTTCTCCCCCAGTACTTCTACTTCATTCCGTTGTCTCTCCTCAACCCTTAAGCCCCCACCTCAGTTTTAATGCCCCCTTTCTACTCTCCTGAACTTTATCCACATATATTCTTACCTGGATATATATATATATATATATATATATATATATATATATAAACAGATGGAGTCTAAGAGCGACACATGAGCGAGAATACACATATTATTCCTCTGAGCTCTGTTTGCTCCCTGAATACAGTGTTTTCCATGTTCCCGGATTAGAAGATTTATGACTGTGAAAGGCTGTATGGCCAAAAACAGCCCACAGATTCAATGTAATCTCCATCAAAATTCCAGCAGCATTCTTCACAGAACTGGAGAAAGCAATTATAAAGCAGAAAGAACATAGCCAGAGGCGTCACAGTACCTGAGTTCAAACTGTACTTCAGAGCCATAGTGACGCATGCAATATGACTTCGACACAAAAGTTAACATATAGATCAGTGAGGCATAATAGCAGGCCCAGAGACAAACCTGCAAAGCTGCAGATACCTAAGTTTTGGCAAAGGTTTAAAAAAAATACAGTTAAACTCACTGATGTGTTTGTGAGTGCTCAGCCCAGAGCATATTAACGCAGCAATAGAAGACAAGTCACAGCAGCTTCAGGATTGGAGTGTGAGTATGGGCAGACAGATGTAAAATGAAAGGCTTCACAAATCCATTGAGAGGGCACACACTACATCATGCTTTAAGTGTCGGATGTCTTGTCTGCACTTCCGAGCCTACCCTCCCACGGTCTTAATGCCCGGCCCCAGGAGTTCTTTAACTCTGTAGAACAGTTGTGTATGGAGACCTAAGTACATGAACGTACTTAAGTGAACAATTTTCACTGGGATTCCTTTCTCATTGAGGGCAGGAAAATAGGAGAGGAACTGTGGTGCCTGACGCTGTAGCTTGTCTGTTTCGGATGTCAGTTACTGATCACAGCCGTGGGGCACTGGCAGGCTATTACACTAAACACATCACAGAATGGCATCAAGGCCGTTTCCTCACCACTCCCAAACAGTGTCATGGAAGAGCCCTGGGCAAGGAAGCATGCTACCAGAGGAACGTAACTACAGTGTTTTGTGATAGGGTTTCTCTGTAGCTATTGAGCCTGTCCTGGAACTAGCTCTTGTAGACCAGGCAGGCCTCGAACTCACAGAGATCCTCCTGCAAATGCCTCTGCAGTGCTGGGATTAAAGGAGTGCACCACTACTGCCCAGTGAACATTGATATTTTAATAAAAAATTACCTAATTTTTCATCTTAATAGGTAAACAATGTTACTTTAATAAATTAAACGCTTGGATTAGGCATCTGAAAGAGGAAAATCAAGAGTGTATGGTGGACTTCTCTGCTGTTTCTCCCTGTGCCTGCTGCTCCTGTGGCTGGTCACTGGGTGACTGAATAATGTTGAGATAACGGCTCAAATGCGCTGTGAGATTCCTTCCACAACCTTTTAGTTATTAGGATTCTCCATTTGAAAACTACTAACGTACGTCAGACAGTTACCACTACCAAGAGTGCTCATTCACATTTCTGTATTCTGTAATCTTAAACATCCACAAAATGTCATGGGGTTCCTATCTTAGCACGTCTGGGAAGTGTCATGACCTTAAGGAGATGGGACTTAGTGGAAGGCAGGGCAAATTGAATTACGGTGGTGCCCTTTAAGGGGTGTGTGGCATGTCATCACTTCCTCTTTCTCTTCTTTGTTTCCCACCTATGATGTGTGTGATTTTGCTCTACCGCCCATTTGCCACACAATCCCTCGCCATACATGAGGGAACAAGAGACACTACCAACCACACACAGGAACCTTCTCAGCTGTGGTTGGTAGAGAACATCCTCAGCAAGCATGTTCTCTTTGGAAGATGATTTTCCTCAGTATGTGTTGGCACTCACTGAATGCATACATGACATACTTCGTTGTTTTCCTCACCTACACAACACTTCTACCTGTTATTATATAGTGTTTTGAGACATGGTTTCACTGTAGCTATTGAGTTTATCCCAGAACTAGATCTTGTAGACCACGCTGGCCTTAAACTCTTAGAGATCCTCCCGCCTCTGCCTCCCCAGTCCTGGGATTAAAGCATCTCTAATGGCACAGCATAAGTATGTACACGTAATATTTGTTAAAGATACAATGGAAAATGTGCTGACCACTCTTAGCTATTTTCTCTAATGTTAACACTTCAATAAAAAACTACTTAATTTTCTTCTCCATTTTGTAACCAACACCACGAGGTCATTATATACAGCAATATACAGCATATTTACCTTTCTGTATATAGAGTGCTATATTACTAGCCAGGTTATGCCCCTTACCTATCTGAGGATCAGGCAACTGTTAGGAAACACTATTCAGTTCAGTAAAGCATTTCCCTAAGATTCTTGTTTGTGGTACAGGCAATCGAGTGTTGGTGTCTCGAGCAGAATCAAGATCAGACTGAAGTACCGCATGATGAAGTCAGGGTGCACCTTGCTTGCTTGCTTGTGAGAGACCGTGAGTGTGGTGTTTCATTTGGTGTTCAATGAACGACTGAGTTCATTTGGATGGAAGGGATGTTCAGAACGGAGAGGGCAACAAGCTGGAAGTCAGGACCCCTATTCTTGCTGGTAATTAGATGTCAAGCCGCTTCCATGAGCCCTGGATACCTCATTTACAAGATGATGGGTTGCCGTAGACAGGGAATCTTAGCTCTGGCTGCACGTTAGATTCACTGGAGATTAAAACAGTATCGACGACTGCATCCTATCACCAGAGATTCTGATTTAGTTGGTCTGGGAGTGGGGCAGGATGCACACTCAAGAAAATCTCACGTGAAGCCATGATGGAGAGGTCAGCAGCTGATGTTTAGAGTTTTCTCGGCCACTTGAGCTGTTTATTGTTCCCGGAGTTGGTCCTCCTGGGGACTTAGCTTTATCCAGACAATTTCTTTTTTACATAGGAGGAACACTGAGGGGCTCGCAAGCAACCCCACCTCACACTTACACCTGTTTTTAAGTGAACAAAGGCATGCTTGGGTGGCAAAGATAGAAAAAGATTCACCATGTGCTAAAGCCCGTGAATGAGAGGGAGGACATAAATCAGGTGGTTCTGAGTACTTTGAATGCCCTTTCTGCCCCAAGAACTGGGTATAATTTGGTCTCTGCATCTAGATTTATTCCTTTCCCTTTTTCATATCCAGTATTCACCAAGGACAAAGACTCAACATCAGGATGACCACACGTGATGAAGCTGCCAATGTCTATGACCCTAGCTCAAGTCAGTCACAGTGAAGCACATTCTCAGTGGACAAGAAGCATACTTGTACTTTGATATAGCACAGACAATCATTCCCAATTAAGAAATGAGCTGAGTCACCTCAGTGTTTCTGTTCTTGTCACACAGTGAAAATTCGATCAGCAATTTTTCGCTGTGCTCTGCTCAACATTCCAACAGCCAGCAATTGCATTCCTGTGCTTAAAGGCTCTATCCTGGCCAAAGGAAGACTGCTTCTGTTCAGCCTGGAATGTACTGCCTTGACTCTCCCTCAAGTAGGTAATCAGAGGCGGGGCGGTGGTGGTGCATGCCATTAATCCCAGCACTCGGGAGGCAGAGGCAGGCAGATCTCTATAAGTTCGAGGCCAACCTGGTCTACAAGAGCTAGTTCCAGGACAGGAACCAAAAAAGCTACGGAGAAACCCTGTCTCGAAAAATCAAAAAAAAAAAAAGTAGGTAATCAGAATTTTACAAGCCCCCAGGCCCATCAGGTGTGGTGAATCTTAGACTGGGTAGTTCAGCCTCCACAATACTCCTGCAGGGTTGGTGACATGCTGCTACCTGGTTCAATGACACACCTCTTACTGACTTCTTCTCCTCTCTGCCATACTTGTGTTCATTTCCTTCATGATGATCCCTAAGCATTTGATAAAGAAAATTCTTGCTCTGGAATGCTGTCTCTGGCATTGCTTCTGGGAGAATCTTGCCTTAGAGAACCTGACTGCCAGCTTGAACTAATGGTGATGGTGGTGATGGTGATGGTGGTGATGGTGATAGTGGTGATGGTGGTGGTGGTGATGGTGATGGTGGTGATGGTGGTGGTGGTGGTGATGGTGGTGATGGTGATGGTGGTGGTGGTGGTGGTGATGATGGTGATGGTGGTGGTGGTGGTGATGGTGGTGATGGTGGTGATGGTGGTGTTGGTGTTGGTGGTATTGGTAGTGGTGGTGGTGATGGTGATGGTGGTGTTGCTGTTGGTGGTATTGGTGGTGGTGGTGATAGTGGTGGTGATGACATAACATAGAAGGAAAAGAAAAAGCAAGAAAAATTTTCATGGAAAGAGAGACAAAAGATGGGTAGGTCAAAGTGTGAAATAGATGGACAATGAGGGAACATTACAAATATAGCAGCATATGTATTTTATATACATACACATATATTAAAAATAAGCAAACTGTAAGTCCAGAAGAATTGATTATATTTTTCCATCAAAAGCAGAGAAAAGTGACAGCAACTTCACTCTTGCATCATGGTTTCCACACAGGCTCACGCCATCTTGCCCTGCTGGTCTCTCGTTTGTATAGATGAAGCATCAGTGATCCAGGTCAATCCATACTGTTTCCTAATGCTACTGTCCAAATTAATTTGCCTCCATTCTAAGAATGACAAGATTGCTCTATCTCAGGGTAGAAGTTAGGCTTTGGCAAATGCGTGCTGTTTGGAGAAATCCTTTGGAAGTGTACATTATAATGAGCTTTGTACCTGTTTTGGGCATTAATAATAAACACCATGTTTCCTCCTTGTCAACTAAGCAGAAGAAATTTCTTTTGTGATAATAAGACAACAACTCTATTCTGTCTTAGACAATCTATATTTAATTGACAGTGGAGCAGAATTTTAATACAAATGTAATAAATTTGATGGGTCTTTCCCAGAGAAAGGGCAATAGAATAGACCCAAACACCTAATGCCATTAAGCAATGTCTGGTTGTGGAAAAGTCAATGGAAAGAGAATTTCTGTAAGAAGATACTGTATTTGAATCACCTGCCTGATTTATCTGATCAGCCTAAGAAAGTGAATCTCACACCTTCTGAGAAAACCTAGCTGAGGGCTGATAGGGAGAGAAAAGAGAGAAGTCTACCATCCAGAAACTCCCCCAGCATGATAGCCTTGCTATCTGAGCATCCCACTTCATCCTGGTAAACAGAGTTGGGGCCAGATCGCAAGAAGTCTGGGAGAACATACCACACAGTCCGCACTTTATATAGAGGTAATAAAAGCCCTTGAGATATATTTAAACAGAATCAGATTTGTGGTGCAGAAAGCTCATGGAGCTGCTTTGTCCATACCAGAATGCAGGACAGAAAAGGAGATTAGAGAAAGAGGGAAGGGGGCAGCGGCTTGGGAGGAAGAAGGACTGAGTGAGCATGGATGGGATGTTCATGCACTTCCTTTGCCTGTGGAGGGACACAGGGGTCTGGTGCAGTCACTCACTGACTTGCTGGTCTGGGAGGGTTGAGGAGATGAACAGCTGTTGCACCCACAAGACAGTTATATCTCTATACACACTGCTATGGCAGACAGGGAACTATTTCCTGTCAACATATAGAATTAGGTATACTCTGTACATAAGAAGACTGACAATAGCTTAGAAGCTGAAATGTCAGTGAGCCCCAACGCTGACTGCATGATATTCTACAGCTAGGAAGCCAGTTCTTCAGTAGATGTGTGTGTACTGAAAGATTCATAATACAGCAATGGCCATGACAGTATTATCTGTAACAATTTCAAACTGCAAATAAACCAATTATCTATTAACAAGAAAATGATAAAATATGCTATGTATAATACAACAATGAATACTGAAAGATGGAAGTAAGCTTCTATGCTGAAGTAAGGAAAGGAGGGTAGAGGAGCAGGGATTGCTCCGTCACATGGCATGAATGACTCTCACAGACATCATGTTGAAAGAAAGGCAGATGGAGGAGGCACAGTGTGGCTTCCAGCCTGAAAATGAACCGTCGTTGGTGGACGGAGCAATTGTGAAGAGCTATGGTGAGATTTTGATTTGTCAATGGGTCATTTCTACCTCTGGATAGTGCTTGAGGGACAAGGTGTGCTTCGTGAAAATTCACAGGATCATGTTCCTTTATCTGCTTTTAATCCTCCATAACATTTGAAATGAACCGAAAACTTCTAAACTCACAAAATTAGTTTTAACTGCATGAAAGCCCTACTCCCTTCTTCCACTAACACAAAAGCATAGTACCAAACAGTGTGTGTTTAAGGAAAGTGAAACGGCTTCCTACACAGAGAGAGGTCTTTGCTGAACATCTGAGCAGAGTCCTCACGACCAACATATTTGACTCCAGATGTTCCTGTAGCTGAATTTAAGAGGAAGTGAAGCCTGCACAGATGAGCTCTGGAAGGCAAACTGGGAGAAGACATTTATGTGTTAAAGGTCAGAGAGAAATGATCATATCTAACGTCTATCACACATTTAGTATACGCCAGGGAGGTGAGATGGCTTCTTAATTAAAGGTGTCAGCTGACAGGTCTGACGACCTGAGTTCCCAGGGACCCACATGGCAGATGACAGAAAGGCCTCCTTAGCTGACCTTTGTCCTCCACTTTATGCTATGGCATGTGCACATGTGTGTGTGTCCACGTGTGCATGCATTCAGGGGCACATATACACACACATACACACAAATAAATAAGTATATTGTATGTGTAAAATAATAAGACAAAAAAATGAATATTTATTTTCATCAGCTACCTATCTGAGAAATTATCAAGATGAGGCTCAGAAAGTTCAACTTGAACCCAACCCTGACTATGTCTTAGTGTTTTAAAGAACTCAGTGGCTGACACTGAGCAGGTGATGATCACATTCTCTTACAACTGAACCTCTTCTCTAAGAGGAAAAGGTTTTGATGATTTGCTCTGAATGTGGAACTAAGGAAGCAAGTGATTCCTTGTTTGAGTTCAGCAGGAAAAGCTAAGTCAGCTATGAAGCTGTTCTTTGGAGGGCTTAATTTACTACCAATTCCAGCTTCAGTGAGCAAATATCTCTATGGTGGCAGCATTCATAAACTTCCTGGTCAGAAGAATCCGCACACAAAAACATTTCTATCAAATTCCCATTCCTGGATCCTCTGCAGTGTCCCGAGTCGCAGCCCAGAGGGCAGCGTCCTGAGACACAGTTGCTATGGCAATCCCTCAACCTTGGTGTTGTCTTTGTTCTCGGGATCAATAACAGTTATGAAATAATCTACTCTGGGTTTCAGAAGAGAGAGAACAGACTTCTTGGAGAAACAACTTTCCTTGACTCAAAACCAAGTCATCTCTCTACAAATGCTGTTCTGCAAGGACCTGCACAGGACCAGGCATTTACCTTCTGGGGGAAAGAAATCTGAAACTAATATCAATGGAAGAACTAGAGAACCGTATGCCATTTCAAATCTACTTTCAAATATGTCTTCAGCACAGCCTTTCTTCTTCTTCAGTTAAGAAAGCACCGCAGCCCTACCAGTTTGTGTGTGATATTCTGAGCTTATCTCCGTGTAACAAACCGTACTTGCAGTTCAGCTTGGAGTAAGGGGGAAGGAGCTTTTCATTTCATATTTATAACTTAAATGGCAGACTTGGGAAAGACAGAAAAGTGGATTCTGTCAATATTTTTCAAGAAGTATTCAAGAGCTTCGGCCTCACACCAGGTTAAGAAAAATGGTCTCGGAAAGCCGAAAACAGATGTGCAACGTTCATACCGAAGTTGCTGTTGTTTGATATTTCATGGGGTTTAGAGCTAAGGGGTTAGGATAATATGAGGCATGAGAGAACAACGAAGGAGCCATAAAACCAGACCTCAGAAAATTTCCCCACTTTCCAAATTTACAGTATCATAAAAGCACCATTTAGGAGCTGCACCACAGGGACAGCTCCAGAAGTGCATAGTTAACACCCTGAGCAAGTGCCTACAGAATAACAATGCATCGTATTAGAATAATAGAAACAGTAAGCCCTCAAAGTACTCAGTTGTCCTGGCAGATGGGCAAAAAGGTGACCAAGTGAAAAGAGCCGGTGGCAGAGGCTGTTTTACAATGTCCATAGGCAGAGTGAAGGGGGCCTGGGCCTGGGACAGCTACTGTGTGAGAAACAAAGGAGTGTACCATGAGTTTCCAAGTCTGCCATGTTCTTCCAAACACTTAAAGATGAAACCCCTCTATGGTCCTTCATCCATCACCACATGATGTTCTCACTATGAAAGGGACAGGCACCAATTACCCTCTCCCAAAGGAAGAGTCCACTGGATGTGTAAACAGTGGTACCCTTCTCTGAACTCTGAGGGAAAAGGCTTCTTCCTCTACTTCAGTCTGGGTCTCTTGTCAAACCTCTGAGTCCAAGCTTAGCCGCCAGGAACAATTTGGTTTAGATCAAGGATTACATGAGGATGTACAAGTTTGCTAAGTAGCCATATTTTCCTGGGTCAAAAACCAAATAATACTGACTGCTCTTTGGACTAGAGAGGGAGGGAGAGAGGAGTGGGGGGAGGGGAGGAAAATGGGAGGCAGGGAGGAGGCAGAAATTTTTTTCAATAAAAAAAATAAAATATATAAAAAGAAAAGAAAAAAAAAAACAAATAATACAAAGAGGATGGGTTAACCAAAGTGGACTTGTAGTCATTCTGCTAATAGAATGAGGCCACACAGACTGAGCCCAACCCAGTTCACACAGAGCCCTCTGCTCAGCCTCGAGTCGTGTGGGGAGAAGGTGTGTTCATGGTAAAATAGATTTGCATATCATTAGAAAGAAAGAATACTTAAAATGTGATTGCCCTGGTTTGAAAAGTAAAGTGCATTGTTCTCATTTGCAAATTTAGGTCACCTTTCACTGGGGAGGAGACACACCTTTATAAAAGCAATCATCTCTAAAGAACACACATATTTAATTCATATCCTCTAAGTAAGTTGGAGGCATTAAGGTCCTCCAAAATGTGTTTAGGTGGAGCATACCTTGAAAATGTATAGGTAGTGAATCTCTTACAAGAATTGTATTCAAACTGTGAATACAATGCCTTTGACGGGTAAACAAAAGGTGGTTTTCCCAAGGGGCCCATGACTTCAATCAGCTAAAGAACTTTTAAAAGGAATTGTAAGTCCAGTGGGGCTTCACAGCGCTCATATTTAATTTGCTAATAGCATCATTTCAAAAGAAAAAGATTTAAAAATATACAGTGCAAGTGCACTGAAATCCATTCAACACATTTAGACTGTAAAAATTAAAATATATTGTCTATTTTATTATGCACAACAGAGTCAAGGGCATCAGCCAACTGACCTGATAATCCAATAAACTGTGTAGAAGGCATTTATGTCAAGAGAAGAGCTCAGGGACAGCTGCACCGCGAGCTATTTAGCATCACAAACACACTTAGCAGAAGCTACTCAAGGATGGCTGTCACTGGGGCTCTTCCAGAGCAGGAGCTCGAGGGTTGATAGGTTTTGGTTTAAAAGGGAGGCTTTTATGAGAGATTATAAATATTGATTTCACGGAAGGAGTCAGAGCAGTTTATGGGTGTGTGCACATAATGCCAACCTTCCCATGTATATCCACTGGGCTAGTCTTCAGTGGGATCCAAATGTCAAAGTTTTCCAGGACACTTTTGAAAGACCCTTTGGGAACCAATTTGGAGACTATTTCTTTTTTCTTCTTGAAGGACTTGTGCTTTTTAGAATGTAAATAATAATTTGTACATAAAAGACCATCCTAATGTATTTGCCGGTTTTGACGGAGGCATCCTCTCATCCACGGGGAAGGCGGCTTTTCACTTAGACCTCTGATCACTCTAAGCTGACAAATCACAAGACCGTGCAACAGAGGATAAAATGTTTTGCAAAAATACCAGAGAGCTCTTGTCCTCAAATACACTCCATGCCCAAAAGAGAATCAAGGAAGAAGAATGACTATGTCAGTCAACTAACATTTACCCAGAAATATACCCGAGTAGTTCAATGTTCTTATGAACAGTGTACTAGATTCAATGTGACACACAATGCATTTTCCTCATGGCAAGGCACTAAAGAATTGTGCCTCCCTTGCCATTGTAATTTGGTTACTTCTGACATAAACAGTAATGCTGGCACTATTTTCTAAGCAATGAGAATCTCTTGACATTTTTGTCAGATGAACTGTGAAAGTATGAATTCTTCCAAAAAAGCTCTATATGTAGCACAAGGCACACACACACACACTCACACAGAGACACACATACACATGTGTACACAGACGCACATGTGCACATGCATGCACATACAAACACATGCGTATAAAAGATTCCACTACAGGCAAGACAAATATATAATGATGTCAACACACATAACTTCCACAAATGAATTGACAAAGATCAGTGGTCTTGCTTTAGAGATGGAATTGTTCCTAGGAGAGTTTCTTTTAAATACCTTATTTTTTCCCCAATTGGAGTTTCCCTGGTCATTCACAGACTTATGAATGAGTGAGAGAGTTTATGAGTTACCCTGATCAATTAACGTAGGTTAAGATATAAAGTGTGCAGATATAATAGAACTCCTATACATTTTTGTGGGACTGTAAAATAGAACAACTGTCATAAAAACATATTTGAAGATTTCTTATAAAACTGAAAAATTGAACACGATTCTGCAATCCTATGTCTTGTATTTACTATGACAGCTAAAATTGCTATGTTAAAGTGATGTCTGCACTTCCATGTACGTTGCGGCCATGTTCGTGTTTGCCGAGTTACACAATTAGCCTAAATGAACGGCAGTGATGAGAAAGGAAAGAATGGGTGGTACATACACAAATGGATGCTGTCTGGTCCTTAATAGACAGAAATGTGGCCAATGGTGAAATTGTGGATAAACCTTAAGGATATTGTGTTGAGTGTAATAAACTGGGTATAGAACAGCAAACATTAGCTGTGTGTGGTTGCTCATGCCTATAATCTATAATCCAAAATTTGGAAGGATGAAGCAGGGAAGCCGCAGCAAGTTCAAGGCCAATCTGATCTACCACAGAGAGTTCCAGCAGTGTGTCTCAAAACCAAAACTTTAAAATATGCAGGACAGATGAAGGTTCTATGGTGATATGCAAGATATTCATCAGTATGGCTATAGGATAGGGTCATTTCAGGTTCCCTATCCTCAGCTGCCCCAGGAACTAACTGGGGACATCGCCCTGGGCACCTGGGAGCCCCTCTAGGTCCAAGTCTCTTGCCAACCCTAAGATGGCTCCCTTAATTAAGAAATGTGCTTCCCTGCTCCCCTATCCAGCCTTCCTTTATCCCAATCATCCCGTTTCCCCAAGTTCCCCCCATCCTCCCCTTCTCCCTTTTCTCTCCCCATCTCCCCTTACCCACCTCCCACCCCACCCCCAAGATCCCAATTTTTTGCCCGGCATTCTTGTCTACTTCCCATAACCAGGAGGATAGCTATATGTTTTTCTTTGGGTTCACCTTCTTATTTAGCTTCTTTAGGATATCAAATTGTAGACTCAATGACCTTTATTTATGGCTAGAATGGATGGAGATAGAGACAGAGACCCACACTGGAGAACCAGACTGAGCTCCCAATGTCCCAATGAGGAGCAGAAGGAGGGAGAACATGAGCAAAGAAGTCAGGACCACAAGGGGTGCACCTACCCACGGAGACAGTGGGGCTGATCTATTGGGAGCTAACCAAGGCCAGCTGGACTGTGACTGAAAAAGCATGGGATAAAACCGGACTCTCTGAACACGGCAGACAAGGAGGGCTGATGAGAAGCCAAGGACAACGGCATGGGGTTTTGTTCCTACTTCATGTTCTGGCTTTGTGGGAGCCTAGCCAGTTTGGATGTTCACCTTCCTAGACCAGGATGGAGGGGGGAGGATTTTGGACTTTCCACAGGGCAGGGAACCCTGACTGCTCTTCAGGCGGGCGAGGGAGGGTGAGAGGAGTGGGGGGAGGGGGAAAGGAGTGGGGGAAGAGGGGGGGAGGGGAAGGGAAATGGGAGGCTGGGAGGAGGCGAAAAAAATGTTTTTTTCAATAAAAAAATAAATTAAAAAAATATGCAGGACAAAAAGACAAAAGTGCGTGTTCTCACATAGGTTTGGGCTGTAAGGCAATCAGATTCGGCAGAGAGCAGAGTGATGGGTAATGGCCAGGGGAAGGTGGGGGAAAGGGTGGTAGTCACAGACTACCTGCGGAGTTACAGTCTTTAACTGAAGTCTGCCACAGCGTGGTCAAGGCAGTTAATAAAACCATAGTGCACATCTCAAAGATGCAGGGAAAATGGCAAATATTCTCACCACAAAATGGTTGAAGTGAGAGCTATCTATTATACTGATTTAATAGCTTCACATTTTATTCATAGGACATAATGTTATTTCATTCCTTTAATATATACAACTATCATTTGTGAATTTGCAATACAAACAAAGTTTAAGAATATAGGAAGTGGTCACTGGAGGTACTTTTTCACTTGCACATGCACGCCAGGTGCTTGAAATTTCTTTATAATAATAAATTCTTTTTCTGCTCATCAAAGTCTAAGATTCATTTCTGATCATCACAAATCCAAATGACTTTGGATACAGTTGCCTTTTTGAATTCAAACCTTAGCAATATCCCTTACAGGCAGGCCCCCTTTGCTTAATTTTCACTTACTGGAGTCATCTAAATTATTCTTGAGCTTGGATTGAATTTCCAGCTCATTTGACCTTTCAAGGTGATGAGTGTTGTGTCTTAAGTATGCGCATTTTCTCTGGGTCGTGAACGGCAGGTTTCCTTCCCTTACATGCCACAGATGTATTTCTGTAGCTCTACACACTGTAAGAGGCTTGCCATCTGTGCTCAAAGAAGCACCGCCTTTGATATACAACTTCTTCATTTATAAAATCAGAGTATTAAAACCAATGGTTAAACCTAGTTTTATAAAGGCTCAGCTTTCATTGGCTATTTGAAGCGGATGTGATGATAAATATGAGTTCTTAGCAGTTTGTCCTTTTCTTTTCTTTTTTTTTCCATTTTAAATATCTGAAAAATTTCCCAGAGGTGGTCAAAGTGTCTTCATGGAGAGTATTCACCTGGAAGTCACCTCCTGACTGTAAACCTCCATTATTTTTTTGTTTGTAAGGTTTACTGATGTGGGCTTCCCCTCTATATGCTATGACTATGTTTTATTACTGTTGGTTATTAAAGAAGCTGTTTCAGCCAGTGGTTTAGAAGAGTAGAGCTAGGCAAAAGGTCCAAACAGAGATATAGAGGGAGAGTAAGTGAAGTCAGAGAGACACCATGTAGCTGCCAAAGAAGAAAGATGCCCAGAATTTTACCTGGTAAGCCACAGCCTTGTGGCAATACACAGATAAATAGAAATGGGTTAATTCAAGATGTAAGAACTAGTTAAAAATATGTTTGAATCATTGGCCAAGCAGTGTTGTAATTAACATAATTCCTGTGTAATTATTTGGCTCTGGGTAGCCGGGAAAAACAAGCACAGTCTCTGCCTACAGTTTATTTCTGCTGCAGCTGTTCCTTCCTATTTTTATTATTTGACTCTTCTCATTTTTGAGCTTTTATACCTACAAGGTCTCCTCACTGTCTTGATGTTATTTTCATAATCCTTTGCTTCGTTTTCCAGAAATGGCTTTCATCTTAAGAGATGGTGTGATGACCATTATTTCATAATTAAGAAACATGACACTCATATTAACTCTGTCTAATTTTAAAACATATATTTCTTGGTTGATTAGTAAATTTTGATATGTAAACTGTCTTTTGTAAGACTTTGGGGGAAAAATCTCACGATACTAGTCTTGAAGTAATGTATGATGTTCAAATCTAAGTACTACCATACATCCTAATCAAACCAGGAACTGCCAAATGTTATCTCCCTTTCACTAACAACTTACATGTTATCAAAACCAAAACAGGGTTATGAGGAGGGAGATTAACAACAGAATAAGCAATAGAAGCCTATGGAGCCATTCTGTTGAAAGTTTCCTAATAAAATGGTATACATAGCCATGCGAGATACCTTTCTCTACCCTTATGATAAAGACCTTTCAACTGCCTTCATCTTATGTGTCATCTGTTAAATTGATTTTTAAAATCAACAGTCCCAATCTGCTAATCAGTATGCATCTATGGATGAAATCTGAGTTCTTCATTATAATTCTTACACTAAAGTTTAGACACCAGATGACACAAGTTGGAATATGCTCTTGTCAACTCTAACTATTTAGCGTGACAATTTTGTCAGACAGGTATATGGCAAGGTATCCATCAGGATGTCACCTGTAAAAACAGGCATGACTTCTGCGGAAACATGTAGAAAAATCGTCAAAACAGATTTGGAGAGTTGTGTAAGAATTGGCAAGATTGACAGCAAAGAAAATTATGGTAAAGACTTAGGTAAAAGAAAACTAGAACATCATTTCTGGATTGTTAAAGATTATATCATGAATGTATTATCTTAAAAATTGATGGTTTCCTTTTTATTACTTACATTTAAACAATGTAAGTATTTAACATTTTACAATATCAAATTATGCTTCTATTTAAAAATTAATTAGATGTAATTTTATAAATATAATTAGTGCTAAGGGTACCAAGTTGGTTTTCCCATCATGTGATATCAGGCAAAGCCACTTCTCACTCTGCTATCTTTTGTCTGCCCTTGTTCCTCTTTCAGCCTGTGAGACTCTCTGTAAGAGAATGAGTTTCTTTTCAGCCCAAAGTAATAATTCAGGTAGACTTGAGATTTTTTTTTTCTCTTTTGCTTGTTGATTCACTTTACCTGATTCTTGAGATCCAGTTTGGGACATGGTCGACCTCCACTGTAAGGTTTTTCTTTGAGCCATTTAGATCGAATTCTCACTCCAATACCACAAGATGAGCTGCAAGCGCCCCAGCTGGACCAGTCACTTAGCTTGCAGTCAAATGGGCAGGGGATGACACATTCTTCTTGAATATAACCTGAAAAGAAAGGTTTTCAGTGAATACAGGGAAGTCAGGTGGACTAGTCAAATGCTCCGCTTTATTCTCTTTTATCCTCACAGATTGGATTTCTCGTCATTGTTGCTATGGCATCTTCAACACATTTCCATTTATAAAGAGAGCAAAGTTTGAGGAAACAGAATATGGCTGCACCTGCAACCAGTTTGTGTCATTCTGTTCACTTCATTCTGAATGGAAGAAAGAGCATAAGAATGGAAGCAGTTCAGGGCAAACACCGTGATCATTTCCCCTCAGTGAGCCTTGCGTTCTCTACCTTCAAATCCTTACAATTCTCCATCTTGAACAAGTAGCATATACAAGTGAATCTTTCATCTGCCTGCTCCTTGTAAGGTTTCACTAACAAAAACATTGATTCTCTTTTCTAAGTATTGTAACTTGGAGGTAGAAGACAAATAGAGAGAAGACCACAGTGATATTCAAAGTAGAAAAATGGCAAGCTGCTGCCTACTGAGAGGATATGCAGAACTGGAGAGTCATACGTGAACTGGGGTGAGCCTCAGAAGTTCCAAATTTGTTTGGTTATTATTGCTCCTGTCTCCGGCACTTCCTATTACAGCTGAATTCTCACCAGCTACAGAGTTACTCAGGCCCCCGCCTGGCTTTCCCAACATCCACATGCCTGTCATGGAAGTTGCTCCTCTCCTTTTTGACGTGTCTTGAGAACCTTGTGTTCTGCATTTAGGACAATGTCACCAGACCCCAGCACCTGAATCTACATTCTTAGGAATTCACCCCCTGCTGTCCATGACAGGACCACATTCTCATGATTAGGTTTCAGTGGCCACAGTGGAGTGTAAGTAACTTACATAATTCAAGTGCCAGTTCAGTAGACTGATGCCAGTGATTCAGAATAGAGGTGACCCTCGATATGACTGACTCCACAGCTGCAAACTGCCAAAGGAGGGCTGGTCCCTTTTACACAAATGGAAATCAAGAGTCCACATGAAGATGAACTCTGCTGAAATCCAAGGGGAGCTCAGAGGGAGAGCGTCCCCTGACTGAGCCTGTGATGAAAGCTGGACCAGGCTTTACCTCCCCATGAGCCCCATCAGTGGAGAGCAGGGAAGCAGGGTTCAGACTCCTAACCCATAGAAACAGTAGCATAAGAAAGGCTACTTTGAGTTACAGTCTCTGTGGCATTTAGTATATGGTAGTCAGCAACCAAGGGATGACCCCTGCTGAAAACCTCTTATCTTCTCCAATCATTCTGAACCAATAATCATCATCATCCCTGTGGCAAACATCACAAACATTTCTATTGAGCGACGCATCCTTTGCTGGTCCCTGGATCACATTGGCTCCTGGAATGGCCTAATACAATTTTGACTTGTCTCTCCCTGCCCCATGCCCAGTTGTTCTTCTTTTGTAGTTGTCAATCATTTGAGAAAAACCTACTTTTCAAAATATGAAATGTTGATGTTGCACATCTATTTAACATCTGATGGTTTTCCAGTTGCTTCTCTCAGGGAAAAGCTAACTTACATTACAAAAGCAAAACAAAATGAGGATTCTTACGAAAGGTTCAAAGCCAAGGCCTGTGGCCATGTCTGTGGAACAGCTCCATTTGAGCAAGGTGCACCACCTACCAGCCCAGCCTTAATCACAAAGGATGGGACCCAAAAAGCCTCAGCTTTTTCAGACCTCTGGATGACTCGAAGGCAGTTGTCAGGCTGAGAACCACCTCGAGCTTGCTATTTCTGCTCTCCTTCCAGCCCCTGCATCTTGAACTCTACTTTCACGAGATCCTCCATCTCCAATACCGAGCGCACTTTTGCTAATGCAAAATAAGTTATTTCCTAACAGGCTAGCATCCTCGGCTCTGACTTCAGCCTCTCTCTTCCGTTATCACTGGTCATCTTTTATTGGAGCCCTTCTGTCATGCCAGAGAATATGCTCTGCTATCTTCGTTCTCTGTGCTTAAAACAGGACTACCATCAGTGCGAGGAAAGTGCTGAATGTATCCTGAGGGTGCCTCATCCTGTACTCCAAAAGCCTGAGAATTCTGAGATTCCTCTGCATTTACAACAGACATTTCAAACCTTCTCCATTTGCATTTCACTTAAGGAGTTACTTCTCCCATCCTGGAAGCAACAGAGAGACTGGAACAGAATGCCTTCAATTTCCTATGGTATTGTCTGTAGCCTATCCCGACCTTTTACTTCTTTCTTCATACTGAAACAGGAAGGCACTACATACAATAGAAAGCACATTCTTCAAACTCCACCTGAACCTGGTTTCTCCAAGTCTTTTGATTCTTTAATTATTTCATTCTCTGGGATTTTTCTTCCTTTCCCTCTCTCATCTCTTCTTTTTCATTTTTCTCTCTCTTTCTCTCCACCTCCGTCTTTCCTTCTCCTTCCATCTTCTTGTCTTTGTCTTTCTCTTCCTCTCATTCTTTCTCTTTCTCTCTCATTTTACTCATATGATTGCATTTCTCTTACAACATCATTAGAATGGCTTGAAGTTGTCTGGACAATGCTTATCAATAAATGAACACATCACATTTCCTGATGACAAGAAAAAAATCCTCTGGCATTGGAATAAAAAAAAGCTCCCACTAAGAATATTAAAATTTTTTTCTTTTTAAAAGCCTTAATTCTGTAGTCATTTCTAACAAGTTTTTATGATAAAAGAGATATTAGCAACATAGTCAAAGTTACACTAAATATTAAAGAGATATCACACATGCTACTTATAATTTTACAGAAGAAGCAAGTCACAAAATGACTCCATTGGCCACCAAGCAAAAAGACTAGGATAGAAAGTTAGTATTTCAAATATGGAAATATGGATGCCCAGACTATTTCACATAAACATTAAATGTTTGCATATATATACATATATATATGTGTATATATATATATATATATATATCCTACTTTAAATCACATTTTCAACTAGGCACTGTTATAATTGAGTGAGGCTGAACCATGGTGTCTGGGCTGCACAATGGAGGATGTAATCACTGAGCCTCTAGCAGCAGTTTCTGTGCTAGTCCTGTGATAAGAGGTAAACCCAGAGTATCACATGAAAGTCAAAGTCAGAAATTCCATGAACATAAAGTAAATTTGAAATTCAGCAAGACTAAGCAACAGTGATGTTTACTTTTCAAGAAAATTTCCATGCTAGAGTGTACACCAAAGGGAAGTCCATAGTGAAAACAATTGATGGCTTCATATTCTTATGCCTGGCTCATAATTGAAAAGATTAGTTTTACCCTCATGTTTAATGCATGCAGATTTTTGGCAGTCATATTTGGTGAAATATAACTATCACAATGCTAACTTTCTATATGAGAATTCCAATAGCTAACGATTGACACCATACAAATGCTTTTGAGACTAATTTTCGTAGAATATATGACAGAATAGCTGTCGTATATAGGATGAAACTAAAGGTATTTGTGCAGTGACATACTAGAGACACAGACTGGAATGGCTAGACCTTCATTACCAATCCCCAAACTTCCTCACTAACATGCATTAGGATAAATAGTTCTCTCTTTAGTGTAGCCCCTTCCCAGACTTTTGCCTTGTGTGCTTTGCTTCCTTCCTTAATACATGTTTTCCCATTAAGGTCGTGTTTGTGGATGTGAAAGAGGAAAACATTGATGACAGGAAGGTAAGAAAATAACCCAGGTCAAGTCACTTGCATTTCCTTACTCTATAAAGCAGTAGCAATAAACATCGTATTAGGCAAATCATGTTTTATATTCACTGTCTCTGTGCTCAAATTATCAAAATAGGACACGGAAAATGTTCTCAAAATGCTAAATCATTTAAGATCTGGGACAGTCACGAGTTAAAACCATATTATGCTCCCATTTCCCTGTTTTAAAGATTTGCTGTTTTAATTTTACATTTTAATATTTCTAGGTTATTTTATTTATTTTGTAAAAATGTACCATGCTAAAACCTCAATGGACTCTTTTAAGAATAATTTCATCAGTGCTGGGGAAATTATTATAGATATGTTTTAATATTCATCTAAAATGACAATTAAAATATAAGTTCGAGCAGTATTTCCACTGTCTGACATCAACACTGAACATCTTAGAACAGCAGGTATGTAAGTGTGTGGGGAAGCCCTGCTCAAATCCAGCAGGGTTGTAGTGACCTTTGCAGAACCTCCGCTTTCACTGTGGAAAGCTATAGGAAGAGTAGCTGCCTGATCTCAGAGACTGTTTCAACATGCGTGGGTCCCTAAGGTGCTAGAGAGAGCAGAACTAAAATTGCCAAAAGAATTAATAATCTCTTTGTTTGAAAAGTTAAAATTATTAAAATACATTTTGAAAATACTGCCATTTACCAGGAAAGCATTTTTACTCAATTATGTAAACATCAAAGACCTTGAAAAAGGTAAATATTTTCTGGATAATCAGCTCAGGAAACAATAATAATTGGTAAAGTTTTTTTTTTTACTAAATTTAAAAACTTTCTGCACAACAAAGGATACATAGGGTAAAGAGACAGACTTAAAAATAGGATAGCTTCTTAACAATATTTATTTAACAGATAATTTACATAAAATGGTATGCAGAAATTTAAAAATTCAACACCAAATTATGAATAATATAATAAATTATTGGACATATGACTGAATAGAGAGTTCTTGAACTAAATACAACATGACCTACAATTAATTAAAATGTCTTTAGAATTTTTGACATTGTGGAATTCAAATCAAATATCTAAAGATTCCACATCAGCCTCGTCAGAATCAATAAAAAATGCTAGTGAGGAAGGCAGGTGCACTGTTGTGGGAATGGAAAAATCCAGGCAACATGGAAATCCGAGGGGATGGCAAGCCTTCAAATCAAACCACACAGAGAACTAACACGAGATCCACTCACACCACTCCCAGGCATAGACCACAAGGATAACACTCAGCATTGAGACACAGGCACATTCATGTTTATTGCTATATTATTTCCAAGGACTAAAACATGGAACCAGCCTAAACGTTCCTCAACAGACAAATGGACAAAGCCCGTTGTACACACATGGAGCATCATTGACTCAAGAAGAAAGAAATCATGTCACTCCTATGTAAATGGATGAGCTGGAAATCATAACAGAAAATAAAACAACTCAGAAAGGTGAGTCCCTTGCCCGTTCTCTTTTGCGAGAAATCTAGAAGAAGTAAGCACATCAGTGTACACATACAAATGAACAATTGAAAATAGAAAGGGGACTGTAGAGAAAAGGAAAGGCCTCCCACGGAAGACAGGGAGGGCAGATGATACCAAAGCAAATTATATAAACATGAAATTTCATAATGAATCCTATCATTTTGTGCAATTAACACATTAATAAAAATTAAAATGATAATGATGTAATTCAAATACAAAAGTAACTAATTACATTCTGAACTTATTATGATACTTGAAATATTGCTATTTTAAAACATCCACTAAGTTCAATCAATAGACCAACCAGTGTTCCACTAGATTCCATGAGACTCAAATATTGAAAAGCATCCTTATTAAATACCTCACATCTACCAGAAATTCATTTACATGAAAACCATTTTCTTCAATTAAAAATATAATTCAATTTATGAATGTACTTTAGGTGTAGATTAATTACTCACAGATGTTGAGACCAAGAGCTTTCTTGCAAAGACTTAAAAACTCATCAGAAGTAGAAAAGAATCCAGGACCCAGACTTGTCTGAAATTTTCAACCAACCATTAGGAAGAGCAAAAGTTAGCAGAGGACAGCTGGGAAATGTTATTTTCCAAACACAACACAGCTGTCATGCATGTGAACCCACGGCAGCAATGGCTGCCCACAGAAGACCTGCACAAGATCAAGTCCATCAACGTGCTAACATAGATAGGAGAGGAACACGTGAGACCCTTCCCTTAGCTCAGCTGCCCTTGGCAATTGATAGCTGCTAAAGGAGGGAGCATCGTTTTCCTTCATGAACGTGGCTTGGGGTAGGTTGTCCATGTACCACTGAATAGCGCTGCACTCACGCAGGTACTGGGTGGCCCCAGCTGGACTCTGTGGGTTAGAAATAGGACATAAAATCAAGAGGGACCTTGGGGGCAGAAGGAGGGAGAACATGAGCAAGGAAATCAGAACCGTGAGGGGTGCACCAACCCTCTGAGACAGTGGGGCTGATCTATTGGGAGCTCACCAAGGCCAGCTGGACTGGGACTGAAAAAGCATGGGATAAAACAGGACTCTCTGAACATGGCGGACAATGAGGGCTGATGAGAAGCCAAGGACAATGGCACTGGGATTTGATCCTACTGCATGCACTGGCTTTGTGGAAGCCTAGCCTGTGTGGATGCTCACCTTCCTAGACATGGATGGAGGGGGGAGGACCTTGGACTTCCCACAGGGCAGGGAACCCTGACTGCTCTTCGGACTAGAGAGGGAGGGGGAAAGGAGTGGGGAGAGGGGGAGGGAAATAGGAGGCGGGGAGGAGGCAGAAATTTTTTCAATTAAAAAGGAGTCGTGAGGGTCTGGAAAGATTTGGAGGGGAGAGACTAGGAGGTGGATTTGATAAAACACTTCAGGAATGAAATTCATAAACAATAAAAATAAAGACAAATGACTTTTAGAAGTGAATGATACATATGCAAAAGTCCTACAGTCCCCCGAATGTTCCCTTTAGTGCTATGGCGGTAAAGTGTGAAATTATGCTACTATTGAGATTAATTACTATCAGAAGCAACCATTCTGAGAAATGAAGAAAAAACTGGTTATCTTTTCAGAAACTAAGATGATAGGATACAAATTCTATGGTGATTTGAGGCAACATGAATGGATGCCAGCTTTAATTTCCTACTTTCCATGTGAAAAATACTTTATATGGTAGATACAGGGCTTTGACTTAATTTCTGGGTCTGGTTAATGTGCTATAACTAAATGTCTTGAGTGTCAATTTAATATAACATTGTAAGGAAGTGATCTTTTAAATTGAATCATCCAGGCAATTTAATCAAGACAGTATCACCAGTTGTCCATATAGACAGCATTTCAACAGTACCTCCCTGTGCCAATTTCCTCCAGGCAGAGAAAAGAGACATTTTTTGTTTAAAAGAAGATATTGAGGATATTAGAGAGAAAATGGAACACTAGACACAGACTAATCAAAACAGTTAGGACTGTACGTATACCCACAGTTTCTCTCATTACCGCGAATAAGTGCTGTTAAAATTCAAGAGACTGGATGGCTAGCCACATAATAAACTTGGCCTCAGCAGCATGGAACGACACAGTTGGTTGACAAGGCAATACTCCCAAGTGATTCTTGGAATGGTGGCTGCGGTCTGTGTGAAGAGCTCTCCTCCTCTCCTCAGACATCATTGCTTTAAGAGAGCTGCATGGTGAGCTACACCCTGTGCTCTATACGGCACGCTTCCTTTGCAGTTTCTAGAAGCTGACCTCTGAGCATACCCGGCATTCATCAGGCTCTTCCTTAACTATCTCAGGTTCTAATCTAAGGTACAGACTAAGATTCTACTTCTTGCCCCAGAAGCTAAGTTTGGCCTTATTATTATCTGCTTCAACCTATTAAACATGAACAGAAGGGAAGCAAGTTTCAGAGGCGAAACACAACTGATCATTGGTTTCCCATGACCACAGGAGCTAGCAATGCACCAGACCATATGTGCTTTTTCATCCAGGGGGCCAGGAGCAAAGGCGGTTAGAACAGACACCCAAGAGCACTCATTTTGACAAGGCCAGCAAGTGACCTCTGATGCTTGGTTCCTGGCCACTGAGATTAGGTTCTTGTTTCTTTTGTTCATTAGATGTACTTTATTGGGACCTGATAAGCGAGTTTTGGCCCAGAAGGGTGGTGTTCGGCAGGTAAGAGTGCATGGGACAGACAGCCGCAGTATTTGGGGAATCGAGGCTACATCCTCAGAAAATAAGACGGTGCTGCATCAGTCCTTAGCACAATCTGAACGGCAGCAATAGCAACAGAGAAAGTGACTTTGTAAAAGTTGAGTCTATATATATATATATGTGTTTCAGGAGCATTCATAATTTATTTTTTTAAAAAAAGAACTAGCACTATGGATAATAAATCAGGTCTAACCTTATGTGATCTGAGATAAAATATTAAACCTTAATATTTGAACTCCCTTGTGTTAAGATAAAAATATAACAATATTTTCCCTTTGTAACTCCCTATAATACAGTAAGGTCAAAAATATAATAAGTAGAGCACTGTGGGAAAAGATTATCCCACACTATAAATGACACAGTAATATTTTACCACTACTTAAATCTATATGGTAAAGTAAAAATATTCTTTCTTTATCATGTTTTTGGTAGTAATGATTGATAGAGAATGTAATTCTGCAAAGATATTTTAGCACAGAGATTATAGGGTAATAATTTTCAAATTTGGATTCCATTTCTCATCGCAGATCATTTCCATGTAAATTAAATCTGGGATAACATTGACACATGAGGGATGCTGCCTTGGGTCAGTAAATCAGTTGTAGCTTGATCGCTCTCACTCTCTCCAGGTCTACTACCAGTCAAGGTCAAGCATTCATTATCTCCCAGTTGGACTGCTATAACATCCTCTTTACTGGACTCCACGTCTCAAGTTTCCTTCTTTTAATCCAGTTGTTATCTGATCAGTTGCCATATTAAAAAACTCTAAACACACCATAGCTTCCCTTAAAATAAACAGCCTTTACAACACGGCAGAATTTTGGTGAATAGATGAAAATCATTTCTGCATGCCCACTAGTCAAAACAGAAGTATTTAGAAGAAGACTTTCAGTTTGACCACAAGCATAAATTTGTCTAGATCAGTGAGGGACCACTCTGGGGAGTCATAGTACAAGACTTAGAAAGATGATTAAGAATGTTCACATTAGCGGGGCGGTGGTGGCGCATGCCTTTAATCCCAGCACTCGGGAGGGGGAGGCAGAGGCAGGCGGATCTCTGTGAGTTCAAGGCCAGCCTGGTCTACAAGAGCTAGTTCCAGGACAGGAACCAAAAAGCTACGGAGAAACCCTGTCTCAAAAATCAAAAAAAAAAAAAAGAATGTTCACATTAGTTTGGGTACATATACACATAAAAATACATAAAAACATGCAAACACATAAATACTCACATATTCATACACAAGTGCATACATATAACATTCATACGCACATAAGTGCATACATATAACATATACATGCACAGATATACCTATGTATCTTATACATGCATATACATGCAGAGATACATATGTACACACAAATTAGGTAACAGGCTATTAGATTAAAGTGTGTACGTTAATATAAAATATTGTTCATAATATTCCTTACCTATCTATGACATGCACACATGGCTGTTGTTCACTCTATTGGAAAAAGGGTTTCACAGTGGCCGATGGTTGTAGTCTTAACAGAGTACTTGACCCCCAGTTTCGAGGCAGCTATGATATAATCAGAGATGGCCTATGAACAGGTGGTGTTCTTTCCTCATTCCAGGACCTCAGTCATAATTGAGCACAGAAGGGAACCTCTGCTCTTTCTGTTTTTGTTTCCTTGGCTCTTAGGTGTACTGTGACCCGAGTCTTGTTGCTATATTTGGTCACACCAGGAACTCACTTATTGGCTTCCTGCTTGTTTATTTGCTTGTTTCTCTACATAGCCATGCTTTTGAGGCCCTGAATTTACAACTCAATGATTTGACATGAAAACAAAGATTTCTGACTTTCCTTGGAAATATGAGTAACTGAGGACATGTGGAGATTTTGCCCAGTGTGGTCAACATCAACCAGAGGTGAATAGTACGGCTTGTGTAAATAATGGCTTACTTTTTTCTTCAAATAAAACAGATAAAAACCTTAGTTATTAACTACATGAAAAACTGGATAAAAATGAAGCTTTATCTGAGTGGGCAAAGTGGAGGACCCACACAATCTACCAGTACAGTTGATCACCATAGATCACACGAAGAAACTTAGGAGATCAGTTGGGCACTGTCTCTAGTCTGATATTTGTAGGAGGAGTTAGGCTATGCCTCACTGGAGCTAAGTATTTGACTGTGAAGATTATTTAACAGTGTTTTTTTTTTTCAAAAGACAAAATTTTAAGTTGGGCCTGATGTCACAAGCCTGTCATTATAGTTACTCAGTAGACTGAGGCAGGAGGATTATGAGCCAATGGCCTGTTTGGGAGAAAGGGTGATTTTAAGACCAACTCGAGAAACTAAGTAAGCCAATTTGCTATCTCAAACATAGAGCCAAAAATAAATTATGAAATTAGATTTATCTGAAAATTATTTGACCTAGGATCCCACGGTACAAGTACAGTTTGAACTGAGTTCTTTCAGGCTGTGCACATTAAATGGAATACCAGCATCCAACGGATTCCCTAGAGCTGGTATCAGGAGGTCTCTCATCTCAAGGACAGCATAGGTATACACAACATACTCATCCAAAACCTACCACCCAGAAGTTCACAACCTGGAAAAGCATCAAAAAATAGACTTCCAAGATAAAATTTCACTCAAAAAAAAAACATTTTTTTCTACACAATTAGATCATCCTGATAAATATTTGCATTCACGAACAATGAAAGAAGTTATTACAAATTCTGATTTGTGGATTACTTGATGAAAAAAATTCACCTCCAAACGCGTGCTTTTGCTGCAGAATTGTGTCTTTTGCTGAGGTAATGCAGAAATCGATGTCCTGGAATGAGTGTGCAGTACATTAACTCTCTGCGAGTTACTGTAAAACCTTAGGACTCTTGCCAAGGTGCACAATTAAGTGCGACTCTGTTTCTGATTTATATTCGCTGGTAACAGTGAATTTGTTTCACTTACCAATAAATTTGTTTCCTAATGGATTGTACACTATCTACAGATTTACATTTAGACGTCTCTTGTCTTTGCTTGACAGATATTCTACCCTTTTACGTGGTGATATTTAATGATGCATCTCTTATAGGAATAAAAAAAAACTTAGATGTTTAAATTTATTGACGTAAAATTTATTTAACTTATTCTCCAAGAAAATGTAGATAACTATCAATCTCCTGGCCACAATAATATTAGTGCCAGGAGATGACAGAGAACACCAGACTGCACACAGAAAAAGTGCATTAGACTCAGAGATGGATTAAGAGCAGCCAGTGACAATTTTCTGAAGAAATAAAACAAAAAATAACAACAAATAAATGAAAATTTATTAGTTTTCCAGGACTTTCAAATTAGCAGAAACTCAGTCACACAAAAACAGCAAACCTATTTCCATCTTGCTTTATCCTAGTGCATCCCTTCTGGAATCCTGGCGCATGCCTGCTGTCAGGATGTTTGCTGGCAGCACTGTGCTCCCTCCGAAGTTCATAGGAGAAAGCCGGCCCTTGTCTTTGCAGGTTTCCTGTGGTTTCTGCTGCTTCCTCACTGTGGCCAGCAGACCTCCAAAGCCAACTGTGCTTACCTCCATGTATTTGCCATCATGTCTTTTTTAAAGTTAAAATCTTTTTAATATTACATTTTTAATTAATTAATTAATTAATTTTCATTTTTTAACAACCTGACCCCTTCCCTTTTATCCTTCCTTCTCTATCTCTCTGCTACCCCCCCCACCAGGAAGGCCCCCCATGAGCATCAACAAAGCATGGCAGGGCCAAGTTACTTCCCCTGCATAAGGGCTGCACAAGGCAACCCAACATGGGGAATAGGTTTCCCAAAGGTAGCTCAAGCACGAAGGACAGATCCTGATCCCACTGCTAAGAGCCTCACAAACAGACCAAGCTACACAACTGCCACATGGAGAGGCTTTCTCCTGCAATCAGATTGGTGACTACCCTAATTGTCATCAGAGAACCTTCATCCAGTACCTGAAGGAAGCAGATGCAGAGATGAGATCCACAGCCAAGAACTGGGCCGAGCTCTAGGAGTCTTGTTGAAGAAGGCACAGAGGGATTGTAGGAGCCAGGGGATTCAAGGTCATGACAGGGGAATCCCACAGAGACAGCTGACCTGGGCTCGTGGGAGTTTAAGACTCTGGACCCATAGCTAAGGAGCCTGCCTGGGATCGACCTAGGCCCTCTGCACGTGTATACAGCTGTGTAGCCATCTGTGTCTTAATGTCCAAACCCCTTTCTCCCCTGCAGTAAGAACAACAGACAATCTAACCTAGAATGACTGGTTTCTAAACTCAGGACATTTGCAAAGACTGCAGTTATAAGTAGCATCGTGTGCACATAAATTGAAGCTTAGAACTAAAACCTGTCTTGTGAGTGACACATTCATAGGGCTATTGAAGACTGCTGAGGAACACACACCTGGGGACCCAGATGTTAGCTACTATTTGGCCTGGGAATACCTAGTTTTATATAAACTGTCCTCAGCTTCTAAGCTTTTGGTTTGATAAAGTGTGACCTATAGGTAAAATCTGACCTCTGTCTTGGAAGGTACAGTTTTTTTTGAGATGGAGCCACCAGCATTTGTTCAAGCACTTGCCTGTGTTTTGCTCTCATACTTCAACAGCAGAGGTGATAGTTGTGAGTGAAGAGATGGTATGACTTACAAAGTTGTACACACTCCCTGCCTTGACCTTTACAAATGCTTGCAGCTCCTCATTATGAAGTGGGAATAACAGTGGGAATAGCCCGTGATGAAGGGCAAATGCCAACCACACAGTAAAACGTTTGTAAGACTTTCTAATTCTTTTCTTTTTTTTTTAATTTCTGCTGCAGTTTCCCCTCCCTCAATTCCTTGTACTTCCTCTCCTCCACTCCTCTGGGGCATGCACCTGAATCCACTCCTCCTCTGTTTTTGTTCTGAAAAGGGCAGGCCTCTCAGGGAGAGCAACAAAACCTGAATTTCAAGTTGCAGTAGGACTAAGCACCTCCCCATGTATCAAGGCTGGATGAGGAAACCCATTAGGAGGAAAGGGTCCCAAAAGTCAGCAAAAGAGTCAGAGACAACCACTGCTCCCACCAAAAGAGGACTAGCTACACAAATGGGACATATATGCAGATTATCTAGGTCAGTCCCATGCAGGCTCCCCGTTTGCTGCTTCAGTCTTGGTGAGCCACTATGAGCCCAGGTTAGTTGATTCTGTGATTCTTTTCGTGAGGTGGCCTTGGCTGTTTCTAATGGAGGTATAGTGCCATGGTAAATAACAAATGTGTGAAGAAATACAAACTCCTACACCCCAAGTCAGCCTGGATGGTGGCTGCTGGTGACATTACCTTGTGACTGTCACTTAATCCCTCCATGTTTTAATTTTCTCACCCAAAACTGGAGATAATTATCCCACTTCAAAGAGTATGGAATAAAAGACTAATCAATGTTGCTATTATTATTATTTTTTAGGCAAAGAGGTGTAATATCATCCTCAGTGTATGAGACAGAATAGAGAAATATGAAATTCACCCAAGAAACCCCATCAGGCAAAGGCCCAACAGCTTCCTGAAGTCAAAATTTCTGTAGGAATCATGAGGAAGGGAAGATTGGCATGATAAATTCACTTCTATTTGTTGGTTAAACAAATAGATCATCTGACAATTGAGACTTAGTACAGACCTGTACTCTATAGCATGGAGCTAATCTACACTCCCACGCTGACCAAGGCAGAAGTAGCAACTGTTGACCAGGGCATAAAGATCATTTTGTGTTGGGATGTGTTCACAGGACCTTTAGCCAAATCACATTGAACTCGTTATTGCCTCCCATCCTGACCAATCTTGTTTCTCTCCCCATGTCCCCTATTGTTAAAGTCCAAGGTCTTCGGAATGCCTCATATCTCTTGCTCCTATGGCTCCCCATTACTTTGAGGTCCATTTCTGGCTTCACTTTACCCATGAACGCCAACCTCTGTGGGCGTCTCGTGACACAGACCTAACTCTGTGAGGCGGAAGCATAAAGCAAAGAGAAATCAGCAGCAGAAGAAAATGTTTCTGCCACCCCAGAGCTACCAACAATTTCCATTTGGGTGTATTTCTGTTTTTATTTGTTATTGTGCTGTTTTAGTGCTTTCTGTGAGTTATATTTATAATTTTTATATGATATCTTATGATCATATTGCGCTACAAAAGACAGTTATGGAGCCATTCATCACAGCCCCAGCTGAGTGGCCAAGAATCAACTGGAACCTGGGAAAGAAATGTAGAGAAGTGCTAAATATTGTTCAGAAGATGAAAAACAGTAAGTACAGTTAGCTCAAGAGGAGAAACGAGTTGATCTACAGCATCACCAGCAGAGAAGGCTCAAATGATGAGCCTGTCAACTGTTCTGCAACCATCCATGTGAGCAAACATGGTTTATGGGTAATCTTGCTCTAGAGACTCATCTGCTCTGTTCCTTGACTTTCTAGAATGAAACACGAGAACAGCAATGATACCGCTCTTGTACTGTTTCTACCAGAACAACTTGGAAAACAAAGAGAGCACTGAGAGAAAACACTTAATGAGTGTTAGCTATCATTATCAGTGAAATAAAAAATGACATGTATTATAAGCAGACGTTGAACTACAAGGTAATATTTTTGTGTACGCATTTACGGGTATATTCCAAAATTATTTAGACACTATATAAACAGAGAGAATTAACTGAAATGCTATACATTAAATATGAGGGAAACTAATATAGATCAGACATCCACAGTAATGGAAAAGCTGTGAAGGCAAGCTGAAACTTTCAGGAAAATATGGGCTGGATGGGAGCATTCACAGCTTGGATCCTCTTTCACACAGTTGACTCTGTGATGCTGAAGAGTCGGTAGAGGGGGGAGAGGAAGCTGTGAGGCTGCTGGAAAGAAAGCAGGGGTATAAATCACATGACCTTAGAGTGGAGCATCAAGGCAGAGGTCAAGTAGGATCCCTTAACCTTTCCTACAAAAGATGAGTTCTCTGCTTCCGGAACTGCAGTGTCCCTAGCAACTCCTGTGTGCTTGCAAGTTGAAATTTAAAGCAGCCTCCATCATATTAGTTTGATGAGGCAGAATATGGAGACTATTGCACCGAGGAAGAGATAATTCACATTCTTTCACCTTGAAACTGAAAGGACACGGAAAACTGCTGCAATGACCTTCAAGATAATTATTACCTTTCTCTTCAAAGCTCTACAGCAGACATTGAATGGAATCAATATAGAAAAAAAGGTAGTGTAGTCACCCTTTCCTGTCTATAGGTGTTTTTTTTTAAATTACTTCTTTTATTTTTTGAGATTATAATAAATTACATCATTTCCCCTTTCTATTCCTTTATCCAAACCCTTCCACATGGCCCTCCTCACTCTCTTTCAAAGTCATAGCCCCCCTTTTCAGTAATTATCACTATACATATATTGTATACACACACACACACACATTCCTAATACATAAATACAGCCTGTTCAATCTGTATAATGGTACTTGTGTGTATCTGTTTGCATACAAGTTTGACCCTTTGGTATTAGACAGTGGATTGCTGTGCTCTTCCCTGGGTGAGACTATTTCTCCCATTCTCAGCATACCTTAAATACCTGAAGTTTTGTCCATGCTTGAGAATTCATAGGCATTTGCCTGTCCATGTTAGTGTATCTACTGTCATTGCCCTTGTTCAACTCTTGGTAGTCATGTTGGTGAGCCTTTATGAGTGTAGCTTGTGACATCAATAAAAGATACAACCTCATAGCAAATTTCCTGATCCTTTGACTTTTACTCCTCCTTTTCCATAGGGCTCCCTGAACCTTAGGAACCAGACTTGATTTGTACATATGCAAATTGAGGCTGAACTCTAAGACCTTGTATTTACAGAGTCAAAGAAATCCTAATCAAAATCCTCATTTCATTCTTGACAGAAATAAAAACTATCCTAAAACTCATATGTAGCCACAAATGACCCCTGATAGTCAAAACAATTCTGAGCAAAAACAACAATGCAGAGGGATTACCATTCCAGATCTAAAGGTATATTACAGAGTCATAGTAATAAAAACAATAACAGTGATACAAAAACAGACATTTAGACCAATAGAACAAAATCAAAGACCCAAACACGAATACAAGTAACTTCAGCCACTTAATATTGAAAAATATGCCAAAAATACATTAAAGAAATTATCTTCAACAAATTATGCTAAAAAAATACCTGGATATCCATTGATTTTTAGCAAAGAATCTAAACCACCACATACTGAAAATACCTGGGGAAAAACTGCTTCTCTACCAAACACATCCATAGTACTTTTCTTATCATTAGTTACTCCTCAAAATTACAATATTATTGATGTTGTGTTAACTTTTATAAATAATTTAGAGATAATTTAAAGCATACATGGGGAATATGTGCATAGGTTAAGGTACTATTGTATAGTATGCTGTACTATTTCATACAAGAGATTTGAGTACTCACGGACGTGTGTATTTGTGTGTGTGTGTGTATCAAGGAACCAATATTCCAAGACACAGAACTGTGTCTAGTGATTAACCCATTTGCTCTATTGTGTTATATTGCATCATTTATCTGAAAACAGTAAGTCATTAGGAGTTTGTTTAATACTATGTCCATGTAATTGAATAATATTAATGGATTTTAGGGTCTATGACTTATCTAACCACAGGCTCTTGACCCTGATAATCATACCAAGGATGGATTTCATCTTGTGGCATGGAACTTAAACCCAGTCAGAAAATGTCTGGTTACTCCCGTGATGCTCATGACACTACATTCTTGCAGCAGTGGGCTTGTCTCACTAGGGCAGTAATTAATTATTGTAGCCCACAGGGTTCTCAGTTGAGAGAGACTGATGATCACGTTTGGCCTCCAGTAGCATACAAAGCACCTTTCAGCACTATGAAGGTTAGACAGTGGGGATGAAACTCCCAGGTCCGTATCACCTTGATCTTCCTGTGTCCTAGGACTTGGGTGTATGGCACCTTCAGTAGTAGGGTCTTGCTGTCAAGTTCTGGAGAGCAACCAAGAGCATTGGCAGTAGACTATAATGTTCAAGTGTCTATGCTTGCTCACTGGTAAACAACCCCAAATGAGATAACCGTTACTGATACTGGACTTCTTATTTATTAGCCTGGCATGTCCAGTAAGGGCCTTGTCCCTTCATTATAGGGTAACTATAATTGAGTTATGTTTATGTGAGGATGTGTACATTTTAAGAAGCTTGTATAGTTTTGTAGGTTTCCATATGGCTTTTTCAAAAGGTGTTCAGCTATCCCACTCCATTTGTATTCTTTCCTCTACTCCACCCTCATACCCAGTACCCCAATATAGCCCTTCCCACTCCATTATTTCCCTTTCCCTTTAAAGGTTCTATCACCTATTCCTTGAAGACACCCTCCTCAGGGACCCTTATTAGTTTTATGACCTCTATTAGTGTTTCAAATGAAACACACATATCAGAAGACTCAAAATTAATATCCACAACAGAAAGGAAGCATGTGACATTTGTTTTTTGAATCTGGGTTACCTCATACAGAATGGTTATTTCTTCCTCTATTCACTTACCTACCTGCAAATTTCAAATTTTGTTTTTCTTAACAGCTCCATAATATTCCACTCTACAAATGTACTGCTTTTCCTATCTTCTCATCAGTTGATAGTTATCTAGGTTGTTTTCATTTCCTGGCTATCATGATAGAGCCTATTTTTCTCAATGGGCACAGCATTAAATCAACCTCTAATGAGCTGTTATATCCATAGATTAGCACATCTCTCGTCTGTCATCAGATAAGCTCCTTTATGAAGTCAATGGTAGTTAACACAGAGACTTGCAACTGGTCCAGGCGCAAAGTGAAAGAGCCCTACCTGGGACATCTGCGTCATATCCACATCACACTGTTTTCTCCCAAGTGTCAAGAATCATTGTGGGCTATGGAACAGAAAGACTGTAAGAGCCTTTTAGAAGATGTTTTTGGGAAATGAATAAAAGGCAGAGTGTTCCCAGTGCAAACAGTACCAAAGTTGACCATTATGTTATTCAGCCTGTGAAATATAATGGACCTCTGGGCAAATGATTCAGAGCAACTTCAAAGAAGAAAAAAGATGGCTTTAGCTGACATAAACTATAGGACATAAAGCCAAACTTGACAGAGATAAGGGGCAACAGCATCAAACTGAACGCATGACACAAGTCAAGACTAGATGTCATCACAAGAAGATAGATCAGAGATTGAGGAACTCACTTCCCTACACTATGTGTTCTATTTTCTTTGTTGTCATAAACATTCTAGCCAAAAGCAACTGGGGGAGGAAAGAGTTTATTTGATTTGTACTTCTAGGTCACAGCCCAACATTGAGGGAAGTCAGGGCAGAAACTGAAGCAGAAACCATACAGAAACATTACTTACTGGTTCTCTCTTGATGACTCAGTTAGTTTTCTAGTAAAATTCAGGCCCATGTGCCTAGGAATGGTGCCACTCACAGTGAGCTAGGCTCTCACACGTCAATCAAAGCAATCTATCTCAGACACGGCATGGGCAATCTGATCTAGCTAATTCCTCAAAGAGATTTTCCTCTTCTCAGATGACTATAGTTTATGTAAAATTGACAATAAAAACTAACCATCATACAGTAGCATATTATTAAACTATAGTGATGTCTTCCTTTGTTCCCAAGATCTCATGCTATTATTATGATATAAAACACGTTTTACAACTTTTAAAATTCCTACCATCTTTTAAAAAGTCCTACAATTTAAAAGTTCAATATTTCTTTAAAATCTCAAAGATCCTTAACGGCTAGTTCCTGCAGAATAAAAACAAGTTACATTGTTTGCAGAGAGGAATTCCTAGAGCAAAACCAAACCAAACCAAACAAACAAATCCATCAAACCCACACCTTAGCAAAACCAAAGTCCAATAGTATAGATCAATATTCGACATCTTGTACTGACTCACGATCTTCTGGAATTCAAAGGGTTTGGGCTCCCCTACTTCTCCAGCTCCACTATCTAGAGTACCCTCAGCTTCCCTTAAAGGCTCAGACTGATTCTCTTTATATAGGCTGCTATCCTTGGCAGACATGCCATGGTCCGGGCATCTCCAGGATCCTGGCCTCTCCACTCTTCAGAGAGTGACCCTGCCTCATGGTCCCAAGCCTCAGCCACTTTACATACCCTCCTCAGTCTTGTATCTCTCATTCCTTGAAAACCGGTAACAGATCGGTGTGTGCTTAAACTTTGCTAAGTTTAGCTACTAAGCTTGAAAGGAAGAAAATATTGGTTCCCTTCAATTACGGCTTCTGTGTACTGAACCCACAGAAATACCAGGATATAACACCTCACTGATGCCGACCTCATGCCAACCACAGCCAATTTTTCAGCCCCAGTTGACCAGCACTACGGATTCTTAATCTAAGTCATCATACAAATGACCCTAGTAGCCTCCACTTCCCTCTAAAACTTCAAAACCGAGGTCTCTTTATTTATGGCTAGAAACCAAATATGAGTGAGTACATCCCATGTTCTTCTTTTTGGGTCTGGCTTACCTCACTCAGGATAGTGTTTTCTGTTTCCGTCCATTTGCATGCAAAATTCAAGAAGTCACTTTGGTGAGCATCCAAACTGCCTAGGCTCCCACAAAGCTAGTACGTGCAGTAGGATCAGAGCCCAGTGCCATTGTTCTTGAGTTCTCAGTAGTCCTCATTTTCCGCTATGTTCAGCGAGTCCGGTTTTATCCCATGCTTTTTCAGACCCAGGCCAGCTAGCCTTGGTGAGTTCCCGATAGAACATCCCCATTGTCTCAGTGTGTGGGTGCACCCCTCGCGGTCCTGAGTTCCTTGCTCGTGCTCTCTCTCCTTCTGCTCCTGATTTGGACCTTGAGATTTCAGTCCGGTGCTCCAATGTGGGTCTCTGTCTCTGTCTCCTTTCATTGCCTGATGAAGGTTAATATTCAGGAGGATGCCTATATGTTTTTCTTTGGCTTCACCTTCTTATTTAGCTTCTCTAGGATCACGAATTTACTAGACCTGGATGGAGGTGGGTGGTCCTTGGACATTCCACAGGGCAGGGAACCCTGATTGCTCTTTGGGCTGACGAGGGAGGGGGACTTGATCAGGGGTGGGGGAGGGAAATGGGAGGCGGTGGCGGGGAGGAGGCAGAAATCTTAAATAAATAAATAAATAAATAAATAAATAAAAGTCTGAAAAAAAAAACCCGAGGTCTCTATTGTCTACATTTCTCTCCACATTCTTTTCTCCCTAGGCCTTCATTATGCTTTAAGCACTAGGTATTTCTTAATCTCAACGTCCCAAATCCTTCACAGCCCTCCAATGAAGTAGTCCAAAGACGTAAAAAGTCACATGGTCAATCAGGTTCATCATAGCAACCACAGACTGTGAATCCATACCCAGCAAATAAAGACTGTTCTGCCCAATGTAGGAAATGTCCTTTCATCCCAGGATACACTGCTGTATCACCTGCCTTGCAACGCTGCCATCTGCATGAGCCAGCACTGTACCGTCTTCTGGAATGCTGTATAGCAGCCTAGGTGTCAGTCTGTGAAGACGGTTTATCCAGAAGAGCTGGACTTCTCTGGGGCATGGAGCTCTACAAAAGTTCTAAGTGAAGATCTCACATTGTCGGATTATGGCATAATTCATGGGCATACTCAAAAAGGGCATTGGAGTACTGCAACAAAGAAGGTGGTATGAGGCATCCAAATGAAGAATTTTGGTAGATTCTGAGAACACCGTCTAATTTCCTACTTTATACATTTATTCAAGTTGTAGAGAAGGAAGAAGATAGCAAAGAAAGGATTCTGACAAAAATCCCCTTGATTGTGTCATAAACAAATATGAGACACTGGATGGAATTTTTTTTTCCAGCCACGTTGATTAATGGATTAGTTCCATCCTGAGGGACATCTTTCTGTATCTGAATTCTGATGGAAAATATTAGGTCCCACTGTTCAACATTTTGATTAACAACTTGGACACAGACACAGATGGCATGCTTATCAAATTCTGGAATGATATAAAGCCCAGAGTTATAGCTAATATGTTAGATGTCAGAGTCAAAGATTTAGGACTCTTAACAAGCAGGAATAATGAAGTGCGATGAGCATTCTGAGAGGGAATGAAGGCAAAGGCAGTTGTGCATCATGATTCCCAAAGGGCTTCTCACCATATCTCCTCAGAATGGAGGGTGCAAAACTTCACCGCAATTTCTAAAACACAGACTTCTGAGCTTTTCGACTGTAAAATGAAACTGTCAATAGCCACTATATTTACTTAGCTGTGTATTTTATCTACATTAATATAGATATCATTTACCAAGAAGTGTTTCAAAAGATTATTAAAACAAAATATATACAAAAGTATATACTGAATGAGTCCAAAGAAAACAGAAAAATAGAGTAGAGCATTGAAAATATTGCTTTCCTATTTAGCTATGATTTTTACTGTCTAGCAAAAACGTGCCCCATGCCTATGGGCACACCTTCCAGTGTTCTTGACCCATCCTTAGTATTTATTCTCCATATTTGGCCCTTTTCTCATGGCAGTTTAAGGTGTATTTTTGTGTGTGTCTTCTTGATATCTCTCTACTAGATACAGCTCAAAGAAACATTATTATTCTTTAATACTATGTATCCAATACATAGCAGGCCATTCAAAAATATGTTATGAGAAGCCAAGGACAATGGCCCTGGGTTTTGATCCTACTTCAAGTTCTGGCTTTGTGGGAGCCTAGCCAGTTTGGATGTTCACCTTCCTAGACATGGACGGAGGGGGGGAGGACCTTGGACTTTCCACAGGGAAGGGAACCCTGACTACTCTTTGGACTGGAGAGGGAGGGTGAGAGGAGTGGGGGGAGGGGGAGAAGGGTGGGAGGAGGGGGAGGGAAATGGGAGGCTGGGGGGAGGTGATAAAAAAAATATGTTCTATATCTAATGTTAAATGAGCAAAGAATGCAAGAGGACCAATGTAGAAAGGAATAAATATACAGAAAGATAAGATCTAATATAAATCACAGCCCACTGAAGTTAAATTTAAATTGTGGTATGAAGTTGGGAAAGAGTCTTCTTCCTTAAGAAACTGACTTCCATTAGGGTTCAAAAGATCATAAAGAGGTCACCTTTCAAAAAGTCTCCAAATACAGGGGAAAAACACATGCGAAGGAGCTGAGTCAAAGAAGGGACATATGTTGCGTGGGGGACAGTGAGAGGATGGTTGGAGCATATGGTACAGAGAATGTGTGCTGGAAATGACATTGAGACACCATGTTCCCTTTACCATCATTTAAGCAATTACTGCCAACTGGAAACACATTGAGGCAAAGCTAAGCACACTAGCCAAAGGGGGTTTGTCTGGCACATGAGTAAAATTGAATATTAGGCCTGAAAATAAGACATGGATAAGTGTAAGGGGCATCATATATCTCCAAACTTTTGGAATACTTTTATACAGACTTGGTTTCAGATTCATCTTTTATTTAATAAAACCACAGAGAAACCCTGTCTCGAAAAACAAAAAAAAAAAACAACAACAACAAAAAAACTAAATTAGGAACCAAGCTATGCTCAAACTAAACAAATAGGTTTTGTAGTTTCAAAATTGCTGAATGGGTATGTTAGTAACAGCTCCTTTTCCCCAAGGAAGCAGAAGCAAGCTCCTCCATCATCCCTGTAGGACTAGTTCATGAGTGACCTGGTATCCCCTTTCCAGGTCAATCCCTTCTATAGCCTACCTTACAACCTACAAGGTATTTTATAATCTACATCCCAAGTCCACAATTATATGTCCTTCTCTCAACTTCAGTCAAGTAATATCATCATGCACCTTTACATCTTTAGTATTTATTCTGCGCTCTATTCCCATCACCCCATACTTAGCTTTCCACTTTTCCATTATAAACTAAATCTCAGTTTTCAATATTATTCCTGACTCTATCCTATTTCTGCACATCTAATCAGAGTCACCTTGGAGCCCACCTCACACTGACCTCCAAAATCACATAGAATGTGACCACAGCCCTGGGCACTGTGTGTACTGGGTACTGTCCAAAGTAGCAATATCCTGGTGATTAGGGATAGGAAGAAGCACGGGGAAGATCAAGGTACATGATGACAAGGGCTCTTGTGTTTCCTACCCCAGCAGGTGGCCCTATAGGCCCAGCAGATTTGAGCAGCATACCTCTTTTGAAGCTGTGTTCACTGAAGAAGTGCCACCAGACTAACAACATTGAGAGTTTCTGACCGAACACTGAGTCATTGAACTATTGGCAGCTATTTCTCAATTTGATGCACAGTTTCAAAAATTGACAATTAAAAATTAATGTAGATTTAATTTCATTTAAATTATACCTTGTGACCATAAGCAGGATGTGTATAAATTTCTTTTGAAATGTAAATTATTATGCATAATACATATACAATAGGAAAATAAACTTAAGTATAAATATATATGTACACTTAAGTGTGTGTATATATGTATATATCTACATATACATATGTATATATATATGATTTAATTTAGTGGAGATTTGTTAATTTGTCCCTTACAATAAATTCAAATATTGCTCAAACAGCATCCCTGAAATAGCAAAATCCTTTTAAGATATAAATGCCTAACTTGGAAATCTCAACCCATAATTGCCAATTGGCCTTCTATATTTAACCTAGTCACAAGTGTCACCACTGTTGTCAAACCACAACTCCCTTTATATAAAGGACACGGAATAAGGAAGCTTGCTCTCTCTTTTTTTTCCTCTTGATGGAAAGTTCATTCCTTCATTGTCATTAGAACCTACTTTGGGATTCTGGCATATACTGAGAACCAGCAGAGACATTATCCTTGTGTGATCATAGTTACTTTCCTCTCATGACTTGGCCAAGTTATTTATAATATAAGACTTATACTCCTTAGGATAGGATAATTATTAAAATATTTATCACATGTTTCTTGCTTGATATTGTTTATGCTGGTTGTAATTCAAATTTTTATACTTTATATTTGTTCTTATTGTATATAAGTTTGTATTATGCTTAGAATTCCCTAAATTATTGCCTTTTTAAATGTTTGTTTACATTTAAAGGGGGATATACTATAGAGATGGCTACTTTGCATTGGTATGGATCTTGGCTTATTGATACACATTTAAGGTAAATTTTGTCATATGTATATTTATGCTCTTGATTAAGGTATTATGTTTCTGCAACTCATTTAAAAATGTAGTGTATAATTAAGAATTATAGGTTAATAAATAATCATCTATGATAGTCAAGCTTGTAGTCATATTGGTTCGGTTTTTTAGATGTATAGAGATATATTTCAGTTAGATAGGTATTCTTTAGCTCTTTCAGAGACCTTCAGAATATGGGACTTAAAATGTTTTAAGAACTTAAGACTTTTCATAATGAAACACACCTGCTCCTGGCAACACCAGTCTACTTCAAGAGGATGATGGGCATCAAAGGGTCTCCTTATGTAATTTGTTAGCCATTTGGACAAGAAACTGCTCTTGCCTGGTTGCTTGATGTTATGCTGAACGAATTGGACATGCAGGACCCACAGAAAAATGACTGCTGAAGTTGCCTAAAGAAGGTGAGACAGTTTTTTTGAATTTCTGCTACATGAAAGAGTCTTCCAGATATTCTGCCGGACACAGAAGAAAGCAACTGATGACTTTGCCATTACAAGGCAGAATAGATCTTCAAATTTCCTACTTCATGGAAAAGTCTCCTGGATACTACAGACCTGTGTGCTGAAGATTGGATGCCCCAATGATAAAGAAGAACTTTGGGTCACTCTCCAGGTAGTGAGATGTCTCTGTCAATTATAAAGTTTTGGAAGTTGCTTACAATGCACTTCCTATTTATTTAGGTAATATTGCATCCTTCTGAGGTCTTTGATGGAGTTGAAGAATAGATATTTATAATTATCATTTTCCCTAGTTATGATAAAAGATAAAGTAGATATAAATATCATAACTGTAATTCTTGCTTGATACCTGTTTTGTTATATGTAATTTTACTGTTAAAATTAAAACCCTTCCTTTTCATTTAGACAGAAAAGGGGAGGTGATATGGGATTCCCCTCTATATGCTGTGATTACCATTGATTAATAAACTGCTTTGGGCCTACAGCAGGGCAAAACAGAGCAAGGCAGGGAAAACTAAACTGAATCCTGGGAGAAAGAAGGCAGAGTCAGTGAGTAGCCAGGTAGCCCACCAGAGACAGATGCCAAACAGAACCTTGCTAGTAAGCCACAGCCATGTTACAATACACCGATTAATAAAAATGGGTTAAAATAAGATGTAAGAGCTAGCCAATAAAAAGCTAGTGCTAATAGGTCAAGCAGTGATTTAGTTAATACAGTTTCTGAGTGGTTATTTCAAGAGTCTGGGCTGCTGAGAACAAACAAGCAACCTCCCACAACACTTGTGGACTGAGTGACTACAGAATTCTTGGACCATCCATTGAAAGAAAATCAACACTGGACTAGGTGGATTATTCTCTGTAATCGTTCTCATCTGTCTGTCTGTCTGTCTATCACCTGTAATCTCTCTCTGCTTCTCTCTGTCTCTCCCTCTCCACCTCATTCCTCTTTTACCTCCCTCCCTTTCTCTCTATACATTTATCTATATTTATGTATAGATAGAAATATATTTATATTATATATAATATAGATATATATGCACTCATATTTATATACTCTGTAAGTTCTGTTTCTCTATAGAAACCAACTAATTGTGTGAGATCCATAGAATGCATGACCTTATGGTTTATTTCTGGGTTGTCTACCCCATTCTACTCATTTATGTATCTGCTTTTATGCTAATACCTTGCTGGCTAAATCAATTGAGCTTTGTAATACTATCCAAAAGCAGGAACTGATGATTTCATTTCTGTTCTTCCTACTCGTTGTATTTGAGCTATTCAAGGTCATTTAGATTCCATATATTTTTTAAATGTTGTTTAAGCTACTTCTTTGAAAAATGTTACTAGATTTTTAACAGTAGCCACACTGAATCTGTAAATTTCTTAGGCTACAATGGATATTCTGACAATATTACTCCTTTGATCCAGAAATGCAGGCGATTCTTCTATTTATTATGTTATCTTCAATTTCCTTCACTAAGGTATTTTAGATTTTAATTAAGTGCTCTTTTACTTTCTTGTTTAAATTTACTACTATTTTATTCTTTTGGAAAGTTGCATAAATAGGATCATTTCTTAAGCTTTGAGATTATAATATAATTACAAAATTTTTCCCTTCCGTTTACTCTTCCAAATCCTCCCATACTCTACTCTCCAAATCCTCCCTCTTACTCTCCTTCCAATGCATGGTCTCTTTTTTCCACTAATTATTATTGTATGAATATATATGTATAAACATATACATTCCTAAATATAACTATTACCTGTTCAGTGTATATACTGTTACTAACATGCATGCTTTCAGGGCCGACCATTTAGCACTGAACAACCAAATGATGCTCTCTTCCCTGGGGAAGATCACCTCTCCAGCTTCACTCGGTTGCCTGTAGTTCCTTATGTATGGTTGAGGCTTGTGGGCTTTTTCCTCCCCCAGTTTGGCACATCTATTGGAGCTATCCTTGGTCAGCTCACATTTGAGCAATCATAATTGTAAGACTTTATGGGTGTAGCTTCTGAGATGACTAGAAGACACAATCTCACAGAAAACTCTTTGATCCTCCTGCTCTTACAATCTGTCCACCACCTCCTCCACAGTGTCCCGCAAGTCTCTGGTGTGAGAGTGTTTCGTAAATATATCCATTGGGACTGGGCTTCATGACTCAACATTTTGATTGGTTGTGGCTTTCTGTGGTGGTCTCTGTCTGTTGCAAAGAGACATTTTCTTGACCAAAGGTGAAGACTATACTTATCTGTGTCTATAAGAACAAATGTTTGTAGATTGCCATTAGGTATTATACTGTCTCAGTAAATTAGTGGTTATGGATTTTCCTCCAATCATCAAGACTTCACTAGCACTGAGTTTCCAGTACCAGCCATAGTTTCCCTCTTGTTGAGTGGTTCTTAAGTCAAATTAGAGAGCTGCAGGTGACTGCCACCAGATGCATTCCCCTGCTGCACCCTTAGGGTTAAGGCGCATGTTGGCCTTTGATATGGTTCTTAGGGGTCATAATTCGGTAGGACTATTGTCTACCTCCTCCTTTGAAAGTTTACATGGTTCTTCTAGTGTCATGAAAGCTAATCCTGAGGGAGGGAGCATTCAAATCAGTTCCAGCTTAGGGGTCTCTGAGCTCTGTTTCTGAAGTGCAGGTATCTTCAGCAATAGGGATTTACAATTTACATAAGGGCAACCAGGGGGCAAAAACAATAGGCAATGTGTTTTGAGAGTCTCTTGGACAACCTTAGTAAACAACCCAAAAGGAGGCTTTTCTTGCCTGGTATTGGGATTTTTGTTAGGTAGTCTTTAGCTCTTTGAGGGAGCACCATCAGTCCAGATGAGAAAGTTTATTAAAATTACATATGGTGTGGGCGTTCCCCTTCATACATAAGTATATGTATACACACACACACACACATACACACACACTGAATTATGTGAATTGAACTTATTTTTAGTAAAAAAAAAAGTTAATAATATGATTCCTTGTTGCTTTTCCAGACATCCCTATTTTACCCACCTCCCTCTGCTTCCCCAAAAAGGAGCTCATTTTCCCAGCTCCCTGTCAGCTCCCTTGTATCCTGTTACTCTCCTTTACTCTCCTCCCACAGCTTCTGTATTTGCTTCTCTCCCCTTTCCCTAAAGATCTCCCCTTCTCCCGTTCCCCGATCAGATCCCTTGGTACCTTACCATTCCAGTTTATTAGTGTCTGTATTAGAGCATTAGCTTCACTGTATAGACATAGAACTTATCTCTGTAGCCTGCAAATTAAGCGATTCCTGTATCAGTTCTAAAAGATTTTCATTGGAATCTTCATTAGCTCCCCCACAAGATTGCAGTCTCTGAATAATTGAGCCAATTTTATTTCTCCTCTTTTCTTGTTTAGATGCCTTTTATTTCCTTTTCTTACCTAATTGTCCTAATAACACCTAGCAGGAAAATGTAACCATGCCTTGTTTTCAAAATTAGACAAAATATTTAGATTTTTCACTACAGAGTCCAGTGCTACTAACTATGGCCTCACAACCGGGCCCTTGCCATGTTCATCTCCAGGCAGAATTTTTCATCACACAAGACACTGAAGGTTTCCAAGGATTTTTCTACATTTACTGAGAAAGCCCTATGCTTTTTGTCTCTAATCTTTTATTGTGACCCACCACATTACACGTGAAATTATCATGTATTTCATGATGAAAGTGCCACATAGTCATACAACTGAATGTTTCTGCTAGCACTATATTGAAGATTGTTGAATCTATGTTCTTCGGGGATTTGGAACTCTCTCTCTCTATCTCTCTCTCTCTGTGTGTGTGTGTGTGTATGTGTGTGTGCTGTTTGCTATAGAGTCATTTTCAATTTGACATCAAAGTAACACTGGTTGCATACATTCTTGATGGTATCTGTTACAAACATGAAAGTATTTCTTTCTGTTAAAATCATTTTTATATTTCCTTTGTTGCTAGTACAGCATCCAAGAAGATGCTGCCTGGCGTTAATCAGAAGAAGGAGTCATGTTATCTCTTAATAGTTCTAACTTTTGGCCATTTAGCCCTATCCACTTTGCATTGAGTTTTGCTTTGGGGTGAGGATAGTTTCAAGCTTGGTCCCTTTGTATGTCCACTTTTTTTCAGCATTATTCTTGGAATAATGCACTCCTTCCTTATGAAATTATCCTGGATCCCTTACTGGACATCAATTGCTCATAAATGGAGGCATTTGCTTCATTCCCAGCTATATTTCATTCTGATATGTTCCCGTGATGACAGTACCACCTGGTCTTCATAACTGGATCTTTGTAATGTTTTGAAATCAGAAACCATGCTCTTCTCTTTCAAAATTGTCCAAATGCCCTTGCTTTACTATATTTCAATACTGCTCTAGGGTCATTTCTAAATTTATTCAAAATAGCAAATCAAACTTCAGGTAGGGATTACAGTGAATCTAGAAGTCAACTGAGAAATATTGAAATTTTAATCAGTTTAAGATTTATCATCTATTACCATAGTGAGTTCCCATTTATTTAGGTACTTGATTTCTGTAAATAATGCTTTATAGCATTCAAAATGCATATTTTTCATTTCTTTTGTTAAAATTTGTTGTTAAGTACATTAGATTTTTCTGATGCTATTATTTTTTTCAACATAATATTTTTATTGGTTCTTTTGGAATTTAACATCATGCTTTCTGATCATATCCAACCTCCCATCCTTGTGACTCCCTCCCCCCCAAAAGAAGTCTAATTTGTGTTATCTATATACACACTGGAACATGGTCAAACTCTCAGTGGCCTGCCCTCAGTGACCTTGCTGCAGTGGGACTAAGGACCCAGTGAAGGCACTCAGAGGTAGCCCAGACCATGGATATCACCTTGGCTTCAGGTGTCAAAGTAGACCACTTACATACACGTGGCCTTTGGTGGTAACATGGGCCACAGACATCAATCAGCACAGACCCTGACTTCAGTAGGACTTGGACTCAGACATGGCCCATGGCCATAGCATAGACCCAGACACTGATGTTATGATTAATATAAAATTTTCTCATTTAGATTTTCTGATGATTCCTTTTTAATGTAATTATAATTGCTGACTTCTGAAATATTATCTTGTACCCTGAAAACTTACCAGATTCATTTATTAACTGTAGAGGGTTGGAGAGAACAGGGTTCCTCCAGGAGTTGCTCTTTGCAGGCGCACATTATTTGCAAGAGGGTTTTGCATCTACCCTTTAAATCTAGGCACTTTACACCATTATTTGGTTTCATTTGTTTTGCAGTTTCCCATATGGCCTGGGATAGACTCTGCAGGGCAATGCCCAGTGGAAGTGGACAGTACACATCTTGATCTGTCCTCACCCCACCTTATTTTCTTTTTTTTTTGTTTTTTTTTTGTTTTTTTTCGAGACAGGGTTTCTCTGTGGTTTTGGAGCCTGTCCTGGAACTAGCTCTTGTAGACCAGGCTGGTCTCGAACTCACAGAGATCCGCCTACCTCTGCCTCCCGAGTGCTGGGATTAAAGGCGTGCGCCACCACCACCCGGCTGACCACCTTATTTTCTTATACTTTATTGTAGTGTGTATGTGTGCGTGTGAGAAGGTGTGGTGTGGAGATGCAGATGCATGAACACATCTGGGTGTATGAGCCTGAACAGGAGGTCTCTTTCTTCTTGCCCTGGGAAGAAGTTTCTTATTGAACCTGAAGCTTGCTGATTTGGTGAGGCTGGCTGACCAAAGCACTCTTGGGATCTGTTTGTCCCACCCCCAAATGCTGATGTTATTAACCACAGGTACCAATGCCGTTCCCAATGCTTTGCTTTATTTGGGTGCTGGATGCTGGGGATTCAAACTAGGTCCCCAGGCTTGCAAAGCAAGGATCCTTACCCAAGGAACACTATCCTCTGCCCTTAATTTACTTTTTCAAGCATGGCGGATAGCGAGTTACTTTGCATCTCTGCATAGGATTTCTAAAGGAAACCAAGAAACCTGCATTGATTAATTAATTGAAACCACCTGTTTGCTAGTCATTTATCTTCTCACTCCACATAAACACATACCTCTTCATTACAGTTAGGTCAAAGGCAGTTCCACATGGGTTTCATTTGGGATTCTCCCTTGAGAAGTATCAAAACACACCTTCTTCTCTCTAGAAAGGTGTTAGAGTCATATCTATACAGGCCAGGTGGCAGGGCCCTGGGAATGCCTTCTTCCATATCCACTACACTTTGGAGGCTAGGGAATATGTCAGAAGGCTGAAATTTTTGTAGGGGGCTAATGAAAGGATAACAAATGGAGGAGAGCGAGAGCGAGAGAGAGAGAGAGAGAGAGAGAGAGAGAGAGAGAGAGAGACTGAAGTGGCAGTGAAGATTCTGGGAAGAAAGACTGTCTGCAGGCAAAGGCACTGCCAGCAAGCAGTTGAGTGAGATCTATGCTCCTGAACTAATTTCTTAAGACTCTCCTGACTTCAGCCTCACTTCACATAGCTCCTCTCTCATGGTGCATTCGAACTACAAGTGTTCTTTTTTTCTACTTTTATTTTCCAGGGCACCCTTCCTGCTTGAGATCTTACTGAGGGAAACGGTCTTGTTTTATACTGTCTACTCTCCAGCTCTCTGGTCTTTCTCATCCCAAATTGACAGCACTCAGGTGGGGACTAGTCAGCATCCTCGGGGCTAATCAGGACTTAAATTCCTTCTGTGCATCTTTAAATATCAATATCTTACAGTAAAAATTCTTCCTGGGTCCCTCAATAACCTTATGCTAGTAAACACAAACTATAAAAGATTAGGTCTACAGCCAGATGATCCTACATCTCTGGAGCCTAGCGGAGTTCAGCCTGCTTAGCATTTGGAAGGAAGAAGACGTATGTAACAAATATTCAATATATATGCTTTTATATAGTGACTATATAAAGCAAGTCTGCACATAAAAGCTGAATGCTACCAACCCTAACTTCATTAAAATGTGTTCATTATTGATGTTAATATTTCTAACAGTCAGATCACTCCATACAATTGCGCAGTCTAACCAAGGAGCCAGGTGGTGGTGACAGTGGCAGTGATTCAGAGAATCACTGACCCTCGACTTGCATCTAAACAATGGTATGGATGTGTTTTACTTAAAGATGAACTACAAGAGCTAGTTCCAGGACAGGCTGCAAAAGCTACAGAGAAACCCTGTCTTGAAAAACAAAACAAACAAGCAAACAAACAAAAAAAGCACTCTGCTATAAACAAACAAAACCCCGTCATTTGCCTTACTCTTATATTAGAGCCAAATTTAATTTGTTTTTAGTATTAATGAAAAAATTTCTAAATTCAAGATATCATGGGCGAAGACTTAATTCTACCCATCTGCTTACACAATTAACCAAACAGGAATTTTCTTTTGCACTACTTTTCTGCGGAACCCATACCTTGCTTGGTGTTATAAATAAAAGGTAACATAAGGGGCAAACTAAAACCAGAAATGCGTAGACTCCATCCTGACTTCCAGTCCCAGTCATGCCCAGCACCTGCACTGCCGCTGCATTTAACCTCCATTCACTCATAGTTCAGCCATTCTAAGGCTCAAAAATTCAATCTTCTCTACAAATAATATCTAACAAAACTCGCCCAGATGGCCCCATTCATTTCTATTATTTTATTCACTGTGTGCATTTATATTTACACTGGAAACATTGAAAGTCAGTTTTTCCCATTACTGTTTTATCAGCTACCTCAGAAGAAACTCAAGAGGCGATTTCTCCTCATGTATATGGTGAAAGCACAAATACATATAAACACATAAAATATGCAGTCATTTCTCCGGGGTTTGTGCTTTCTCACTGAAGAACAACGTTGCTGACTAACAGGAAGCAAGTGACCAATAAGTCAAGGTCAATAAGGCAAGGACAATTAAGGAAAGACTGATGGGGTTCCATACCTGCCGTTGGTGTAGTTCAGATAACAGTGGAGGGAGAGGGAGTATTGTGCATTTTACATGCTTTGATTTCATGGTGGTAGTGTGCTGTTGGCAAATGAGAATGAAAACCTTTCTTAAAGAATGAGTCTACGACAATTTCCGGACCGGGGACAAACCTCCTGAGCTGTGTGAGAGTTCTCATCTGCTACTTCTCGCGGGACTCCTTACCAGAGCTGTTGCAGAACGAGGGGTCAACGGGTCTTCCATTTTTATCAGAGCATGCTATCGCTCGGAAGCGCACGCCTTCTCCACATTCTTTGTCGGCTCCTTGCCCCCATGATCCTCCTCGCTGAGGATCCCTTTTGCTTTCTGGTAGAATGCAAGCTGACCAGTTTCCATAAGGATGGGGCATGAACGCATCACAGGGACATGGTCCCATTTCCACCAGAGGGTACAGGGCAGCATCCTGACATTTCTCTCTCTTCTTGCTTTTCCCTGGGACAAGACATGTAGTGATGTTAATTTTGTATCTGATGTTCTGTTAAAAGCCAATCACATTTTTTTGTAGATACAACCAGTTGAACAGTAAGTTTCAATCTCTTTTTTTTAAATATAGTTTCAATCTCTTTTTTTACTCTTTTTTTTTTTTGCCATGGAAATAGAAATAAATTCTAGGACAATGTAGGCAGTATTCTGAGAAATCATGATATTCAAATTAATTTGAAAATAAAAATGATTTTTGTCTTAAATGTAAGACATTATGCTTGTTATGCCAGTTCAATAATCCTAAAACTCTTTTAATTATTTTTTATTTTTTCTCCCATCCCAATATTAACCCAGTCAAACTTTGCTTAGACAAGATGGGGTTTGTACAGTTGTTATCACTGTCAGTTTGCATAATTAGTAGAACAGTTAGGTTATCCTTGTCTTGGTGTGGGATTCCCCTCTGTATGCTGTGAATATCATTGGTTAATAAAGAAACTGTCTTGAGCTTAAGATAGGGCATAACTTAGGCAGGCAGGGGAAACTAAACTGAATGCTGGGAAAAAGGAGGCAGAGTCAGAGACAAGCCATGTAGCCCCCCTGGAGACAGATGCTGGAACTTTAGCCAGTAAGCCACAGCCATGTGGCCATACACAGATGAATAGAAATAGATTAAATGAATATATAAGAGTTAGCCAATAACAAGCTAGAGCTAATGGGCCAAGCAGTGATTTATTTAATACAGTTTCTGTGTGATTATTTCAGTGCTAAGCAGCTGGGAATGAAATAAGCGGCCTCCTTCCTACATTATCTTCTTTAAACTAATGATTTCTGGAAAATCCAATAGAAGCATAAGTGGCAAGCCCTTTACTTTTCCTGCAAAAAAAACCCTAAAAATTAATTTCTCCAAAAAGCAAAATTGCATTCTCTGCATCACAAGCCCAAAAAGAAGGTGGTGGTTATTTCAGATGGTATAGACAAAGTGAAACTCATCTTGTTTCCTGAAATCAGACAATTTATAAATGCTCAAATAAACGATAAATTTAAGTAAATAATCAGAACACGTTTCTCAACTTGAGAAAAGCCAGTGAGGTCCATTTGAGAAATCCTTTGAAGCTGAGTATGCTGGCAACTTCACCTTACCTACTAACTTTGGCGGAACTTTTAGCTGCATTCCCAGCTTTGAGTAAAGACAATGGAGAAACATGTTCAGACCTCTGACTGCTTTATAACAGTGTTTCCTGATTCCAGCCTGGCCTAACACTTGATAGAACTCCCCTGCTGACATGTTCCCTCTATAGCACTAAAGCTTTCCTAGTTGTAATCATTACACCACTTCTTCTCTCACTAGTGAGTCAATAGTTAGACTCATGGCTGGTTGTACAAGCCATAGGAAGCTTTACTGGTCTATTTGTGGTCTTTATGGCTCTCTTGCAAATACTTGATGTAAGCTGATATGTGAGAAGTTTTCTCCTTGTCACATATTTTACCTCATACACAATTCTACAAATGTTTCCTGGTGGGTGATTGACTTTATTTATTTATTTATTATGTATACAGTATTCTCAGTGCTCTGCTTGCACCCACACCAGAAGAGGACACCAGATCTCATTACAGATGGTCATGAGTCATCATGTGGTTGCTGGGAATTGAACTCAGGACTTCTGGAAGAACAGCCAGTGCTCTTAACCACTGAGCCATCTCTCCAGCCCGGGTGATTGACATTTTAACATGTTATTTAATGTTTCCAAATAATTTAGTAGGATTCCTGTAGAATCTGAATTACTCCTGGTGTGAAGCATCCCTTGACTTGGGATTGCTCTACCGTGATGTTAACCATCTATTGGCCTTTCAGGGTGCTGTATTCACTCGTGTCTGCCATTGGGACACTTAGAACCACTTTGAGAAGTACAGACCTAAGAAATTTTTGACTATGACATTGATCACCACACAGTCCTATTTCCTCCCATCAGCCCTGGCTAGAGCAGCACTCCTCACATGAAGTGCTATTGAGCTTCATCTCCATCTCTGCAACTTCGTCTTTCTTTTCAGCCCATTTAGTCTTGGATTCCAAGTCTATCCTGTACTTTGACATCACTTTTACCAAAATGATAAAACAAACATGCACTGGGAAGCAGTTTCTTATCTTTCAAATTTGATTGTCAGTGCTCTCTCAGTGTGCCAATTATAACCATATCTTCGAGATTTTCTTCCTAAATCCCATAATAATATTCCCTTTTGTCCATTATTTGGGCTCCACCATTCCTCCAGCTACATTTTATTTATACTGCTTTACTTGCTTAGTGAAATTTCTCCCTCTGTCCTCCGCTTCGCTGATGAGCTCCCTTGTTGGTACCCTCCTAGGTTCTCATCTCTTGATTCATTTAATAGAGCTTAAATTACTAATTATAATTCTTACACTCCTAATTATGAATTTTATCAAAGATTTCTTGCTCAAGTCTCTGGGCCATAGGCTAGAAACCTTTACTTAAAACATCTGTTGAATTCACTGTGGTATAACCAACCTCACCCTCTGTAACACACAGTCTCCCCTGTGTTTGCCAACAATGCCAGGGGAAGATTAAAGTGTTACATACAAATTATTTTGGTATAATTCCTGCATAGGACTAATGCCAACATTTATAGTTTATAAACATTAGTTTATAGAACCCTTATATCATCTTTTCTTTCTAACAGATATCCCTCAATTTGCTCACACCTCTAAATCTCCAATTTAATTCTCCCTCTACAGTGAAGGAAAACAGAAGGAGAAGGGGGATGACAAAAGGAAGACCAGGAAGAAGATACTCATCTACAAAGAAAACACAAGTTACCACAGAACAAACATCCTGTACAAATGGATGCTGTCTCTGATTGTGACTTCCCTCTTAATTATTCGGCCTCCCTGTTTGAAGGAGGATTGAAGTGAGTTAATGCAGAAAGGATTCTCCCAATAAAGAACACATTAGCACTGGGGCTTCATTTTGATTACATTCTAATGAAAATCAGCACTGACCTTTAGACTAAGACAAAGCTAGACTAAACAAATCAATCCCCAGCCGAAACACGAAGACCTTTCCCCTTCAGCCACAGTGTAAGTGATATGGTAATGTGTATATTCCCGCACCTGGATAATGAATGGAATATATCCATCATTGAATAAACAATTGTTTTACTTACCTCTCAGTCTAGAATCTATAAAGATTAGTTTAGAAACAAATAAGGAACATCCAGATGGTAAATTAAAAACCCGTGGTAAAAGATGCAACAAAAAAGGTGATACTCTAGATGGCCAACATTAAAAGGAGTGCCTTGCATTAGGACCTACGTGCTGTATGTCTGTGTCACATGGTCTAAGTCATAAGATTTCTATTGCCATTAACATTAGAACATCCATTAAAATTTCTGCCAAGTATCATGGGGAAAATTCAAAACACAAGAATTAACACTGCTGTGGGACAATGGCCTGTACCCTGTCACTTGTATTTTAATAAAATGCTGATTGGCCAGTAGCAAGGCAGGAAGTTTGGCAGGGCAACAAAGTAGGAAGTACAAGTGGGGCAACGAGAACAGAGAATTCTGAGGAGAGGAAAGAGTCAGTCTGCAGTCAACACAAAGGAAGCCAGACGCAGAGGAAGCAAGATAAGAATGCCTCTCTGGTGAAAGGTACCAAGCCATGTGGCTAACACAGACAAGAATTATGGGCTAATGTAAGTTATAAGAGTTAATAAGAAGCCTGAGCTACTAGGCCAAACAGTTTATGATTAATGTTGAACTCCGTGTGTTTCTTTGGGACTGAATGGCTGTACGACCAAGCATGACAGAAACCTCCTGTCAACATAACATCATAATAATAAGCCTTGAAAATGGGGGAAATAAATCAGTTCATTAATGTGTCTTTGGCTTTTTGTTTATCAGTATTCTTCTAAATGGTTCTTTGTTTTTTTTTCATGACTAATGTATTTTATGAAACTGATCAATTGTGTTGTCATCTAGACAGAAGGAGTGCAAAAATCAATTAGCTAGCTAAAATAGTAGCAGCTCATAAAACACAGTAAATCCTGAGTAGCCTTTTGGTAAAAGTAATCACTAACTTTGAATTATAGAATAATTAATACAGTCTTCGATGTGTACTTTTATAGAAAATACATCTTAAAATGCCAATTCATTCAACTTTTAACAATTTGCAACACAAATGGTGCTAGCTGCAAAACAGTTGCTCTTTTTTTACAGGTGTTAAATATCATTATCAAACCTCTAAGACAAGGGATAACCCTGGCTACAATCTTTCTCACCAAAGGAAGTTTTCTGTCACCTCGGAGATGTCAAGTGTTGCTAGGGTGATGGTTTCTGACACACCGTGTGTGTGCAGGATAGCAAACTAGATGTAGAATAGTTTCTAAATTCAGATTTGGTCTATCATGTTTAATCTAGCCTATTGGATTGCTTTTTCTATGAGATTTTTGTTGTTGTTCTTTGTTTGGTTCTCGAGACAGGGTTTCTCTGTAGCTTAGGAGCCTGTTCTGGAACTAGCTCTATAGACCAGGCTGGCCTTGAACTCACAAAGATCTGCCTGTCTCTGCCTCCCAAGTATTTTCATCTGAACCATGGAAGCAGTGTTACATATCATTACATACATTTTATATAAAGCTGTAAGGGCAACGTTCCTCATTTGCAAATTCTCTTGTGATTATATATTTTACCTTCATTTGAATGTAGATTTCTAAGTACAGGTGTATGCAGAAATTCTGCAAAAGCTCTAGTCTATCAAGTGAACCATTTTTACAGGTTAAATTATTAATGTTATCAAGAAAACAGTGCTCTTGAACAGTGGGTCTTGAAACCAAGAGACTTTAAACTGCCCACAATAACCAATGATCATCTGTGCTCAGTCCTTCAATGTTGATGCCCAATGATCATCTGTACTCAGTCCTTCAATGTTGATGCCAATCATACTATCTCAGTGATTATTCTGCTATTTTTCTTTTGGTTCTAATTTCATTGAATTTTGTTTCTTATAAACACAAATACATATACACTTAAGAGAAATCACATGGCATTACCTATATAAACAGTAAATTTTGCAACAGTTATTTTGATATTGCCAGCAAAAAAAATGCTCTAGTGTGCCAACTAAACTAGGATCTGCTTCATTTTCTATTCACCTTTGCAGAGATACACAGTATCTTATTACATTCTGGCAGAATGCAATAAGACACAAAAAAATCAGCATGTGTAATTTGACTTTTACCATTAAAGTCTGAAAGGGTCAAATTGCTTATCAGGCAAAAGACAATAATGTCAGTTATTTCTGCAAAAAAGAAAAAGCAGCGGCTGTTTTTAAGCTTGCCAAACTTTTGCTAAGATAACATCCTGGGAACTTTGCCATGGGATATGCAAATTCATTTTTGCATAAAATTCACCTTGTGAGCATAAAGATTATAAAACTATGCAGAAAACTTTATTGATACCAATCATCCTAATGTCCTTTCATCTCCCAAATATTAGCCAGGTATCTATTAGATATCAGGCATTTGCTGCAAGTCTTAAGGATATGCATTTTGAGTGCAGAGGAAGGAGATATTGGACCACATTTCTTTCTGTTGGAACCTTTGTTCTCAATAAGGTGTTCAGAGCAGCGTGTCTTGGCTGAAGCTGCAACGGCAGGCCCACCCTACCTGTGAGCTGCCGTCTCCTGATCTGGGTTGCTTCACAGTTCTTGGAGCAGGGTGTAAACTTCGACCAAGGGGTGAAGGTGCAGTCTTCACGGCAGGGAATGGTGCATTCTTGCACCAGGGGAGGCATGCCGTTCATCTGCTTGAGGCATTCTGTCATTTCTGCAGACTGGTTATCATCAGAGATGCACGAGACGGCTAGGAAAGAGCACACATTCTTTTGTTATCAATTGGATCAAATCAGTGAGGTGCTTTCACTTTGACAAAATAGTAGAAGTCCCTAGGGTTTGAAAATATGTGATTTCATATGGTGTTCAACATAGCTAACCTCACTGCTCCCTGGAAATTAAATTTTTATTGTTGCCATCGGAGGTATTTGAGGATTTAATTGGTTTCATTATTAATCTAAACCTTGCATTGACAGAAACCAAAATAACTTCCAGTAATTTATTATACTTCCTCCTTAGGAGCATTCGATCCCTAGACATGGAATAGAAGTAGGAAAGTGCATTGGTAAAACAGACTTGAGATGAGGGCAAAAAGGACAAGCCCATTGTTAGAGAGTCATGTGGACGTTTGCTACGCTGGGCTGCTTTTGCTTGGATGGTGAGATGACTATTATGGTATGGAAGCAGATATATTTACATCACAGTCAGTACCTAATGAGGAATTTCTGCTAACTCTAAATAAGCCTTTCTCCTTTACTAATACTTAAGCATCAGTTAATTCTTAAATTCTATTCCTCTAGAATAGTCATGATCTAACCAGACGATGATTCACATGACAAGCATCTTATCAGTTTTCAGTAACTTCTCAAAATTCTCCCACAACCTTTTTCTTTAGGAATGTGTCCAGTCATATCATTACTAACAACTATGAGGCAAAGTATTTGTGAAATTTCCTTGGAATTTTATTTGATGCTTTGGACTAAGGTTTAAAATCCTTGGTTAAGAATACTTGACACTTTGATTCCCTTGCTTAATTATGAACTCTGCAAGATGTATAGGATGGATACTTACTCTCTTCATATAAATATATCCTATATCCCAGTACTATTGGAAAGGTAGACTGGAAATTTTTTTTGTAGGTGCTGAAGTGAGGGTTATATGTTGTAAGTTGTAAAGCAGCTTCCCAGGCCTGTTTCTTCATTACCTGCTATTAACACAACCTGAAATGTCTCCAAGCAGGCTGCTTTTGAAAATATGGTTTCCATGTGTCTGTGCTAGTATGTATCCTACTGTCAGCATCTCTAACAACATATCTGGGAACACTTTTTTCTGTAAGTCCTCCATATGATTCTGACCCACCTTTCACCACTACCCATAGTCAGCTATTGGACATGGTCTCTGTTTGCTTAGTTGATTTGATATTTTTAACCTTTATATGATGATGATTTCATATCTTTTGCGTACCTAGAGGTATTGCTTAGAGTAGTGGTTCTCAGCCTTCCTAATGCTTTAACCCTTTAATACAGTTCTTCACTCTGTCATGATCCCCAACCGTAAAATTATTTTCATTGCTAATTATGAATTGTAATGTAAATATCTGCTATGAAGGATATCTGATTGTAACCCCTGTGACAGATTGAGAACTGCTAGCTTAGGGGACAATTTTATTATTTAGGAACATCCATGTGGTTTCTTATAAGGACTGAATTTGTCGACATCCCCATCTATAGTGTACAAAAATTACTTTTCCTCTGATCCCAAATTCCAGCCCTAGAAACCTTTGTAACCTTTTGATTTTATAAGTTATATTTCTTAACAATCTTTATTAATATACTTATTGCTATGTATTTGTTGTACAGAGTCCTAAGCTTCATAAGAACATGTTCATATAAGTATATGATGTATTCTGACAATGACCTGTATATTGGATAATTTGGTTACTTATGAGAAAATAATTTTTGTGCATATCATCTTTTGCTTTTAATTTTTGTTTTTTTTTTTAAGAATTTCAGACATGAGTATCATATTATATCATTTTCACCTTTCCCTCATATTCCTTTCCAAATCATCCATGGTCTCATCCCTTTCCTTCTCAAATGCATGATATTTTCTTCTTTAATATTGTTATATAATGTGCATGCACACATACACACGCACATACCCCCTCACACACACAACCTAATGAATTCATTTAGTGTTTCTCATAGGTATGTGTGTTAGCTGACCACTTGGGATGTATAACTTATCAGGGATCTCATCTCTGGAAAAAAGGAATTTCCATCCTCTCAGAAGTAATTAATTGTCTGTAGCTTTTGATCTAAGATCGGGGATTTTGAAAATCCCCACCTTTAAATGGACATATCAGCTAGTTAACTGGTCAACAGGTCAACCAGTATTGATTAGATTTGTTTACGCAGCCATATTGTTAGATTTCAAAGGTATAGCTTTCCTGTCATGGCTAGAAGACATTATCTAACAGCAGGTATCCTGGTATTCTGACTCTTGAAATCTTTCTGCCCTTCCTTCATGTTTTCATAAGTCATAATTTGTAGGGATTGCATTTCTGGTGTATGTAGTATCTTGAAGGAGAATGGCCCACATAGGCTAATATATTTTCAACCTCTGTCCCCAGTTGTGGACCATTTGAGAAAGATAAGGAGGGGCAGTTTTGCTGGAGGAAGTGTGTCACTAAGTGTGGGCTTTGAGGTTTTAAAATCCCATGCCAGACCCAGTCTCCCCTCCCAATCCACAGCAATAGAACAGTAACTGAGACAGTGTATCAGATGAGACCAGGTATCCTATCTTCACTTATTCTCTGTAATTTTAGCAGTTGTGGGTCTTTATAATAGTCTCCATCTGCTGGGAAAGAAGCCTCTTTGATGATGGTGAGAGTGACACTCACCTGTGAGATTATAGCACATTTTATTTATATAAATATCTGCTGGTGAACTCCCAGGTTGGCCAGGTAACTTAGCTGTTGTGAATAGGGTTGTAAAAAAACACGGATGTGCAATGCTCTGTTCTCCTCCCAGTCATTCCAGTAAATACCCAAGGATTAGTGTAGTGGGCTCATACATTCTTCTGTGTTTAGTTTTCTGAGGCTCCTTCACATTAATTTCTATAGGAGCAGAGCAAGCTTATATGCTTACCATCAGTGTCTAAGCATTTACTCTTTCCCCATATTCTTGCCAGCATTTGTTCGTTTTCCTTTTCTTTTTAAAATTTTTATTTAAAAAATATTTCATACTATATATTTTGATCATATCTTCCCCTCAAGTTCTCTTAGATTCCCACTATCTCCCCACCCACCCAGCATCATGTTGCCTCTCTTGCACACACCCCTCAGAAAAAGACAGGACAAACGAAAAGCAAAAAATAAAAATCAAAGCAACAAACTAAAAAATAAGGTAAAAGGAAGATCAATAAGGCAAAACATCCTAAATTCATTAAAAAGTCGAAAAAAAAAAAACAAAAGTATCGTGTCCATTTTGTAGTGGCCATCTGCTACTGAGCATGTGGCCTGTCCTAGAATGTGGTTGATATAACCACAGATATGCCACTGAAGAAAACTGATATCCCTTTTCTTTTGCATCAGTTGCAAATAGCCTCTTGGTTAGGGCTGGGACTTTGTGTTCAATTCTCATTCTTGGTGCTGGCATTTTGTCTGGTTTGACTCTTGTACATGCTGTCACACTCTTTCTGTATACAGACTGTGACAGCATGTATATTCCTCCAAACTGGAAAACCTAAAAGAAATGGTATACATGATATACCAAAGTTAAATCAAGATGAAATAAATGATTTAAACAGACCCATAACCCCAAGTGAAATAGAAGTAGTAATTAAAAACCTCCAAACCAAAAATCTTAGGGACAGATGATGCAGTGCAGGATTCCACCTGACCTTCAATGAACATGAACACTCCTAAAATTATTCTGCAAAAAAGAAGGACTATCACCCAATTCTTATATGAGGCCACAATTACCCTGACACCTAAGTCACACAAAGATCCAGCAAAGAAGGAGAATCACAAACCAATTTCTCTTATGAACACAAATGAAAATTTCTCAATAAAATACTTACAAACCTAATTCAAGAACACATCAACAAGATTATTCATCATAATAAAGCTGACTTCATCCCAGAGATTCAGAGATGGTTTAACATACATAAATCAATAAATGTAATCCACCGGAAGAACAGACTAAAAGTCAAAAGCCACATGATCATCTCATTAGATGGAGACAAAGCATTGACAAAATACATCTTTTCATTGGAGATGTCTAGGGATACAAGAGCTGTACCTTAATTTAATAAAGGCAATTTACAACAAGCCCATAGCCAGCATCACACAAAGAGAGGGAAACTCAAAGCATTTCCACTAAAAGGATACCCATCTCTTCATACTATTCATTATAGCACTTGAAGACTTAGGTAGAGAAAGAAAGCTGAAGTAGATTAGGGGGTTTCAAACAGGAAAGGAAGAAGCTAAAATATCCATATTTGTAGATATGATTTTTTTCTTTCTTTTTTTCTTTTTTTTCGAGACAGGGTTTCTCTGTGGTTTTGGAGCCTGTCCTGGAACTAGCTCTTGTAGGCTGGTCTCGAACTCACAGAGATCTGCCTGCCTCTGCCTCTCAAGTGGTGGAATTAAAGGCGTGCGCCGCCACCTCCCTGCTTGATTTTTATACATGAAAGGAAGTTCTCTATCTGATAAACACCTTCAGCAAAGTGGCAGGATACAAAAACCACACAAAGTATCAGTGGCCTTCCTATATGCAAACGACAAACAGACTCTCAAAAGAAACTAAGGAAACAACCTTATAATAGTCTAAAATATCTTGATGTAACTCTAAACAAACAAGCCAAAGACCTGTACAATAAAAATGTTAAGACAGTAAAAAAGAAATTGCAAAAGACACCAGTAGGAAAGATTTTCCCTGCCTTTGGGTCAGTAGTATCAATATTATGAAAATGGCCATCCAACAAAAATCAACCTACAGATTCAATGCAATTTCCACCAAAATTCCTGCACAATTATGCACAGAATTAAAAAAGTAATTTTCAACAAGAGCTGCTGAAAATGTCATCATCCTAGATTTCAAGTAATATTACAGAGCTATAGTCATAAAACCAGCAGGGTATTCTCATAAAACCAGACAGACTGACAAGTGCAATAAGATTTAAATGTAATTCAACACCCCCATGGACTCTTTGTTTTTGACAGAGAAGCCACAATTACACACTGGAGAAAAGACAGCATCTTCAACAAGTGGTGCTGATCAAACTGGACAGACATGTCTTCTGGTTTTCTTATGAAAGCTGTTCTGACTGGGGTGAGATGGAATCCTACTTTTCTGATAAGTATTGATGTTGAGATTTTTTTCCCTATGTTTATTTGCTGTTTTCCTTTATCTTTTATGAACTATCAGTTTATTTCTTTTGCCTATGTATTCTATTTTGAGAGCTTTGTCTGCATGTTTGTATGTGTGCCTTATCACTGGCTCTCACAGAGCTCACAAGAGTGCATCAGATCCTCTGGAACTGGAGTTATAGATGGTTGTGAACAACCATGTATGTTCTAGGAACTGAATCTGGGTCTTCAGCAAGAACAACAAGAGTTAACTTCTGAGTTATCTCCCTGACACCCTTAATCAGGTAGTATGATTCCTAGTGTTTAGTTTTTAAATTCTGTGTAAGTAAAACGTAAGAGTAGAGTTCCGCATTCTACTTGCTATGCACTACAGGAACTAGGCTGAAAATTTTAAAATATACAAACACAGAGACAGACAGACAGAAAGATGGAGCCACAGGGCCATCCTTGAGACAATAATGCCAGGAATGCTCACTTTATTGTGCTCAGGGGCAGCTTATATAGGGCTCTGGCCACGCCCCAGCTCTGGGGATCTTTCAGCTGCAGACTCATCAGAACCCAAGCCCTTGCCATAAGGGTCTCGTGCTCAGAGCTGCTCAGAGCAGAGAAAAACAAGATGGTTACAAGAAATTCAGGGTCTGGTGGTCCACAGTCCCCAACATTTGTATAATCTAGGTGTAATTGTCTACCTGATGTGCAGGTAAGACACTTTCTCTCATCCAGTAGGCTTGGGTTCATTCCCTCCTTTTCTGTGCAGGAGCTTTTCAACATCACATGACTCAAACCATCAAGTATGGACAATACATCACAAATTATCAGAGTCACTCTTAAGAAGCTGGGGCCTCATCTTGTATCTTGAGATGATTTCTTGAGTTTTCCCTCCTGACAATTTCAGAATTTTAGATCTGACATTAAGGCCTTTGATTCAGTGAGAGTTTCGTGGGTTTTCACAATTTCAGCTGTGGGTAGCAAGCCATCCAGGTCTGTCCCCCCTCAGGTGGAAGACTTTTAGAGGCCCCAAAACCCTAGGCTTTAACTCTTACCCTCACTCCGCCGGTATCCCACCAGATCCACTTTTATGGGAGCTTTCTGACTACTGTCAGCACACAGGCAAATGGACCCTGCCATGGTTACTGCCAACAAGATTGGTTGGAGCCACCAGGCGGCTTTTTCAGTTCCAGCCTTTTGCTCCCTGCCATGGCTTGTGGCATGGTGACTTGTGGCACGGCAGCTCAGCGACAGGGTATATTATGTTTCTAGGTCTCTCTTATTATTAAGCTTAAAATCCCTGCAGCTCAAAAATTGTGGCTTTTTTTCATATAACATGTGACTGCTGTCATTTTGACTGAGGTCATGTGACCTCACCACCATCTTAACTGAGGTCAAGTGACTTCACTGCCATCTTAACTGAGTGGCTTTTCCAAACAACATGTGGCCGCTGCCATTTTGACTGGGGTCAGGTGACTTCACGGCCATCTTGGCTGAGAGCCAGGTCAAGTGACCAAGTTCCACCATCTTTACTGAGGTATTACCTACCTGGTTCCCCAGTGTTAACTTTATTACATGGATGACCTTACTGCCATCTTAACTGAAAGCCAGGTCAGGTGACGAAGTTCTCTCATCTTTACTGAAGCACGCCCTGTCTTCCCCACCCCACCAGTTTACTTATGTTTTTTTTCACTAAATTCCTCTTGTTGACTCTGTTGCATGTGTTTTGTGCAGTGGCATGCCTTTGGTAGGGCCCATCAAGAGCATCCACTTTGCCTGTTCACTATCTGTGTGTGATCATGCATGTAACTTAAATGCACCTATGCTAAATGTTGTAATTGTTCATTACATCTCATTTCAGACTACAAAAACAATAAGTCTCATGTTTAAGTCTCTTACAAAAATACTTTATATTTAATCCAACTCTCATTTAAGATATATTAAGCTGTTCTCTACTATTGTCAGTTCTGCTGTTAACCTTTTATTGCAAGCAGTTTTTTCTTCTTTTTGTCTTTTGACAAGTGTAAGTCTTACCTGTTAAGAGCCAGTACAATCAAGCTCAGACCCAGCTCTCGAGGCAGATCCTCTACTGTAGTTATATCTGATAAACAGCCCTCAACTGTCAGAGATCTAGGGAATATGGCATTTAAATATTTAATTATTAAAAAAACTTTTCATAACAAAAAGAGACAGGTTGGCTCCTAGCAGCAGCACTCTACTCCCTCCAAAGAAGACAGAAGACAAATGGGCACACAACAACGTCTATCTATACTGGGCAAAACTGCCTTTCATCTAAGCTGAAGATCTCCTGACATGGACAGAATTGCTGGAATTGACAGCCTAACTGCTCAGGTCAAAGTAGGCTTGTCTTCTTACAGATTTCTCAGCCCGCAAAATCTTCTGAATTCTGGCAGGCCCTGTGCTAAACAGAAAAAGGCAAATGCGACCTTCAGCAAACATGGAGGACCCTGAGGAGTAGCTCTGGGTGCCAACCAAGTAAGTTCCCTGTCGTTTTTTAAATCAGTAACTCAAAGATCTCTAATACAGGTTGATAGCTAAAAGGTTTTGTCAGTTTAAAAGAACAACCTCACCAAACAAATTTTAGATCAAATTTCTCTCTCATGATGCCTTTCATAGTCTTAAAAATACTTTTCATTACTGGCAATGGGTTTTTGATCCTACTGCACGTACTGGCTTTGTGGGAGCCTAGGCAGTTTGGATGCTCACCTTACTAGACCTGGATGGAGGTGAGTGGTCCTTGGACTTCCCACAAGGCAGGGAACCCTGATTGCTCTTTGGGCTGACGAGGGAGGGGGACAATTGGGGGAGGGGGAGGGAAATGGGAGGTGGTGGTGGGGAAGAGACAGAAATCTTTAATAAATAAATAAACGGAAAAAAATACTTTTCAGTGTACAAAAATAAATCACAGTTGTTATACAATGTATGTGTCTAAAACTTCTGTTTTCACAAGCCCAAAGAATTCTTGTGAGTTCCAGGGAGCCAAATTGAAGGATGCACCTTAAACAGGGCAGATACACTCCTCTCGATTTCCTGGTCCTAAATGTTTTTTTCTTAATTTAACTTTGTTCTTTGTTCTGCCAATACCTTAACCAGGTGTAAGAGACATCAGACATTTCCATGCCACACACACCAGACAGGAACAAAGAGACCAACTATGCCAGGATGTGGCCAGCACCCAGCCTTCTCAGGTTCTCCCCAAAGACAATGCCCACAAATAAGCAGGAAGAAGTCTTAAGAAACTGCTGCCCCAATTCCTTTAACTGCCTTTTTATTTCATAAAAGAGATGGGAATGTGGGAATGTAATGATTGTTCTATCTCTTTAAGAGATAAGCCATGTCCGCTCTCTTCTGCTGAGGCAAGCTGATCTTCAGCTTCCAGCCTGAACTCTCTGTCTTTTCTGTCTTCCTCTTGGAGAGGCAGCTCGCTTCTGCCTCTCTCCCCACTTCTCCCCTTCCCCTGCTTCTGTCTCTCTTTTGTCTCTCTCTCCCCTCTTCTCCCCTTTTTTCTTCCTCTCAATAACCCACCTAATAAATGTTCAACTTTACTCTGCATGGCGTACCTATCCATGTCTCTGTCTCTTGCCGGCCTGCCACGTGTCTCCCTGCTTGGGACCAGCCACCACTCAGAGACTGGCAGCCATCTCTGCCTGGGACTGGCTTCTCCCAGGACCCACTGCCTGCCACCACATGGCCCACTACCACAGCTTGGGGACCTACAGCATTTCTGCTGCCTACTGCCGCCGGGGATCCTGCAGCATTTTTAATTTTTCCTTATACCTTCTCCTATTCTGATTTTGATGGAAATGCTTTCAGCTCCCCATTTGCTTTAGAGTTCTCGTACACAGCCTTACCAAATTGACACATGTTCCTTCTATTTTGCATCTCTTCAGGGCACTTGTGAAGGGATGCTGAATTTTTTCAGAAGCCTTTATCTTGCATATCCTCATGTGATCATATGATTTCTGTCCTTAAATCTGCTTAAATGCTGGAAAATAGTCATTGATTTGAATTGTTAAACCAATCCTGCACACTAGGGAACAAATCGACTTGGTCATATGATATTTGACTGTGTTCTGGAATTCAGTTTGCCAGTATTTCATTTAGACCCTTTGCATCTATCATCATCATGGGAAATGGTCTAAAATTTCATTTTTGTTATGCTCCCTGATTTTGGAATCGGGGCAATACTGGCTTTATGAAAATAGCTTAGTTACTACTTTCTTTTTCTAATTGTGGAGTAGTTTGAGGTGCACAGCTGTTAGTCTTTCTTTGAAAATCTGGTGGGAATTACAATGAATCCATCTGGGCTTGTACTTTTTAAAAAAAATATTAGGGAGACATTTTTTCTGAGTATTGTTTCAATCTTCTTGCTAGTGAGAGATTTGTTTGTTGTTTATATCATCCTGGTTTAAATTGTTATGTGCTATCTGTCTAGAATTTTATGTATTATTTTTTAATCTTGTGGTTGATTTGAATATATTTTAAAGTATATTTTGCCATACTGTAAAAAAATCATAGGTGGGGCACTTTTATTATAACTTATTAAGAGATGCCATGTGACAAGGTGCAATGATCTCTAAATACAGAATCAATGCAAGTGAGAACACTATAAATATTTGTTATGCTGGGAGAGTATAAATGCAGGCCCCTTTCAAATTCCTATTCTTATTGTATTTTAAATTTCTTTCTTTACTTGTGGCACAAGAGAGAGCAAGTGTACGTGAGTACTGCAAATCCCTCTTAGAACTGGTGCAAGCCAAAGCCATTTAATGCTTTAAGGCTAAGAAACTAGCCCATATGAAGATGGAAACACAATACTTCCCATTTGGACATCTGCTCTGTCGCAGGTGGAGCTATTCATTCATTTCAATTATTTTTTTTGTTTTGTTTTTATCCACATCCTGGTAAAAAAAATTCCATTGCACACCAAGCCAACATCACCTGCATCTTCTTTGTTAGGAATATCACAGTCATTAATTGCAAATATAGCAAAATACTTTATCTAATGTAGGGCACAGACAAACGTTATTTGAATTGCACATTTAGATAACCAATTTTGAGTCAATTTAGAAAACTGTGTCCTGCCAAGTTAATTTTTTCCAAGATGACAATACACCGAATAACAAGACAAGAAATTTAAATAATTATAAAGAACACCAGCATCTGAAACATAATCCCTGATGTATATCAATGAGAATTTTGTCAACAAGAAAATACTTTATTCCTTTTCTATAATTTCCTGTGAATAAGTTTAGAATTGGGAAACTATGACACATAAAAACTTTTACTGATACTTTGATATTTTATAAACCACCTAAGTTGGAACTTACTGAATTTTTAATGTCAATACTAAGCCATTATGAAATAGTGAAGAAAGGAATAAGGAAGTAAAAGAACTCATGCATGGTGGAAGAGGTCACAGACACCGGAAGGGAACTAATGCTAAACTGTAAGTTGTCTTTACACTCGCAGCTAAGTACAGCTTCACCCCTCATCCCCACAGTGTTCTTTTACAATAGAATGAATTTATTGCAGAGAACGTTAAGTGACCAAAATGCGGAGAATAAGATGTGGGTTGCCCATCCCTAGAGGGGACATCTATAACATAATCCCTACACCTAAGACTGAAATGATTCTATGAGACAGAGGACCAGGAAGACCACTGCAAAATAGTGTCTTATGGACTTAACATGAATGTACAACCCCAACCTCCTAAGAAAATTGTTACCTACACAACACCACACCCGTCAACATCCAGCATAGATGGACAAAGGCACATAATTTCCCACCCCTAGCTACAGAGATGATGAGGGAGAGAGGGTCAGTTTCTTCGAGGACAAGCCCCCTGATAAGATCATGCTAAAGAAGTTATTCTCATACCATAATATGCAGTGGCAACACTAAAAGGACCCATCAGGATGTGCACACACACACATGCAAGCACATGCAGACAGACACACACGCACACACACACACACACACACGTGTGTATATGATGTGTATATCCATATATAATCATCAAAGAAGAGGACATAAATTTAAATGGGTGCTGTTAGGGGACAGAGAAGGAGTTGGAAAGGGGAGAAGTAGGTGGGTAAGATGAAAATACATTATATTCATGTATGTAATTTTCAAAAAAGGAGGAAGAAGGTAGAAAAAATAATCTATAGCCTCTGATTGAATTCTCAATGTTGTCAAATGGCAAAGGTACGGACAGCAACTACAAACACAGAGGGCTTAGGTCTGTTATTTCACTGTTCTTGCTTTAGTCTCATCACCTTTAAAATATGTGTAAGACCTTCTATGAAAATAGAGTGGTGAAAATTTGAAATGTCTTACATATACTACAGGCTCAATACATTCTATCAATGAGTAGTAAACCTTAAATGTCTTTTTAAAATATAAGCAAGCAAATGTGCAGGCAGCATACACACACACACACACACACACTTCCCCATACCCTTTTTGTTACCTGGCCATTCTCACTATCTAAAGGGTAAAGCAGATGAATACCTGTTTCAATTGCCATGATTCATATGCTACAGTTATCGACAGTCATCATTAATCAAACAATAGACCATATATGGCATGGCCTCATGCATGATATTAATGGGGCTGCATTCATCAGGTTTGACCAGGAATTATGGTTTTCACAGTTTTTCAAATTTTTTTAAATGTCAAGTGTGAAAAGATCACTGGAAATAAAAACATGAACAACCAACAATTTCCTTTATGGGAATGTTCTAATATAAATAATTTTATTAATAAGAATTTATTGACTGTTCATTGGATTGTTTTGCAGGATAGGAAAGTGCTGACGAAAAGTACTGAGTACACAGGTTACAGCCCTTGCAAATACTAACAGGAAACAAGCCTGGGCAAATGCAGAGAGAAGACACTAGAATGAATGGAGAGACACAGAAGCCAGAGCACTGGCTAATCCCACACTCTTTCCATTGTAAAACCCACTGGCAAAAGATATTCTTAAACTATATTCCTTGCAGACAAGCTATGATATGGCTGTCATTGCCACTAAAGTGATGTAGCCTCCTTAAGTCAGACAGCTTCTTCTGAAGAGCAGATCAGAAGCAAGAGTCTACTTATGAAACCACAGACTCGGGTGTCAAACAGAACTAAGGGTGACCAGGTACTCTTTACAATGGCCTCATCTAGCTTCTGTACTGCTCTTCAGACTCAACTTATTCAAGAAAATGGGAGGGTAATAGTAAATGAAAGCCAAGCACAGATTACGTTAATTAGATGAGCCCAGGATTTGAACACCATACTACCACCCAAATAACTACTTCAAGAAAATTAAGAGGCAGGGACGAGTATACTCTCTCCAGATCTTGGCTAAGAAGGGTCTACCTAATCCCACTGACCCACTTAAGCCCTAAATGTGATTGGAGCCTTTGACTAAAATGCAGAGCTCAGTAGCCTCGTCTAAAGGCAGCAGGACCTCTGAAGGATACTGTGTGTTAAGTGTTAATGTCTGTTAAGTGTTAAGTTCTATTTAGTGTCTATAGGAATGAGACTTGTACGTTATATCAAAAGATCACAATCCCAAGGAAAGATAGAAACTCAAATCCAAAGCCTGATGGGAATTCTTTCTGGAAATGCTTAGATTCAAGATCTTCGGGAAGACTGAAGAAAGGAGTGAAGTGAAGAAGAGAACGTGGAAACTGTACATAGAAGTGCTGGTCCTCAGACGTATACATGGTAGTCATGTCCACTATAAGAGCTACTAGGCTCTTCTCTGGTAACACTAAATTAAAGAGGATTTAAATTTTTGTAAGGCTTTAACTCCTGTGGTGAAGATTTACAATTATGATAACAATCTGGGCTTTATTACTGATGGAAAGAGACACATGAACTTAAGATGCAAAGATCAGAAATAGACCTGTTAAATGCCACTTTCTCCCTGGGCAGGGTGGTTGAGATACTGTACTTTGTTTATAACCCTTGATCACACATACCTAAATACAGTTTCTGCTCTATAGGATGGCTGAACTTAATCCACCCAGTTGCTCATATACTGAGCTGAACACACACACACACACACACACACATGCACACACACACACATACACACACACAGAGATCAGAATGCGAACAAAGGCATCATGTATACACAGGAGTATCCAGATACATACGCATACACATATGCATATAGACAGTTACATGTAATCTGTTCTGCTAGGCCATAGAAATGAGAGCTATGGGCAAGAAGATGGATAAAGGGACAACACTGTCCTTTCCCTAATTGTGATAACCCAGGGAAAACACTGGCTGAAGGCACAAGCATGTTGAATGCTATAATACAATACATATTCATCTAACAGGGCAAACAAGAAAAATAAGACATGACTGAGGATTTATCTCTGAGATGTCAGCTTAGTTGAATCCTAAGACCTGGATTTTTCAGATCACGACAAATTGCTTACAGGCCACAATCCAGGGGAAAATATCTCTTCCGGGGCTTTCAAAGCTTCTCGAGCACTTACTAAACTAGTAGGAAATGATTTCCACTGGGGTAAGGAGACAGGCTCTCTTCGGTCTTTCCAGCCATGCATTTCCAACTGGACTGAATCTCTAAAGGGAGTATTAATTCAATCCCTCGTTACATTTCATTTATTATACTTGTAAGACTGCTGGCTTCACTTGAGATGGTCACACTCCTACATAAGAGTATTGCAAACAGATTCAGAAGGATCTCATTACTAGGCATTGCTTTAAATTCAACTTTCTTAAGCTCTGGACATATTGTTCTGAGTGGCTGCAGGGACTATGGGGTTTCTTTGAAAGAAATAAAGAAGAAACGAAATAAATTATTAAAATTAAATAAATAAAAATCAGGTGCCTAAGACTGGCTGTGGCAGGGTACCTGAAAATTCTCCCCAACCTAGATATTTACATCTGCCTATTCGATTGTCTATTTAAGTAGGTAATGCATGGGGAGGTTAGAGGGGACATTAGTGGTATTGATTACTAGAAGAGGTTGTAGGACATAAAATATTTGTGAGTTCAGGAACAGAAACAAGAAAGACCTGCTGTGAATTCTCCGAGTGTTTGGAAGTCTTTACAATGGAGGATGGCCTGGTAACTGAAATCAGCAGATTTTTTCGCTATTACTAAATGGCTGGTCTTTCTACCCCCTTTCACCTCTAAACTCTGCTATCCAGGCTGTGATAAGTTTCTCCTGTTTTCAATTATGCTGTGATGAGGACAAGGGTTAGCAGCCTTATGACAAGAAATGATAATGTTCTGCCAGGAGACAAAATAAGGATGGAGCCTGATCCTTCAGATACGTCCAGGCTCATCACCCTTACCAAGGACATCCAAATTACTTTTTAAAAGTTGCTTCTGACCAGAGTTCAACCCTAATCACCGACAGAAAAGGCTAGAATGAATTTCTTTCAAGAGGTCATGGTTTCCAGGACTGAATCTATGAGCATTGCTGCCCTATGAAAGAGGGAGCCCACAGATGAGGTCCAGAACTCATTGCACACACATCCAGGAGCTGAGCAAGTGGGTAGCGATAGTTCAGCCACAAAGTCCATGACACATTTTCCGTTTATGTGGTCCAATTGCAGAGATGTAATCAAAATGAAAAGGAAAATCCACAACACCCAGGCAGTCCAAGAACAGAGCAGCAGAGCCTCGGGCATTGAGTAGCCAGTCAGAAGGGTCCAGAAAGGCACTATGTATGAATGGTAAAAAAGATGTGTGCAGAGGGCTAGAAGACATGGTGCCTGCATAGAGAAAGCTGTCAGATGAGCTGGCTATCTATTGTTTCAGTAGTCCTGCACCAACAATGCTGACAGTACACATTCAGCACTCCGTATGAGGTGCCAATGCCAAGTTGTCCTTATCCTGAGGAAAGGATTTAGTACGTAAAACTTGTTTGTAATCGCAAAGAGCTAAAAGCTGTAACTGAAATTTGGAAAATATATAAGAAATCAGTTCTATCCTCCTACATTAACAAATATTTGACCATAATGACTGGGCAACTAAAGTCTCTGGTCCTTTAGTGAAAGGGGAGTTGCTGTGATTTTTTGTTGTTGTTATTTTTGTTCAGAGTGTGCTAATTGATGGTGACTGATGTTATAAATGGCCCATAAAGTGAGAGGGTAAAGAGAAATTTATTCTGTTAGAGTTCTCACAGTTAAAGCTCTGAAATTCACCTCCAGCCAAAATGGCAGTGGGACGGTTCATCTAGCCGGCTCGGCTAGAGAGTTCATGGACTTGTCTTGATCAATTCCCAGAGGCTACCTCCATCCCTAGCTCACAGTCCCTTCCTCTGACTTCAATTTAAAAAAAAAATAAAAAAGCGTTGCTTCTCTTTCCATCTGCCCCTGAGGCTCCATTAAAATGTCACTGTAGCTAGTCTTTCTCTGTCCCTCCAGCTCCAAAATAATGACATGGAGACTTCTTATTAATTATGAAAGCTTGGCGTATAGTTTTGGCTTGTTTCTAACTAGTTCTTATAACTTAAATTAACCCATTTATATTAATCTATATTCTGCCACGTGACTCATGGCTGTTACCTCTCCTGCAAATCCTGATTGCTGTGCATCTCCTGACATCTCCTGACCTCTCCTGGCATCTCCACCTTTTTTCTTACCAGAGTCCTCTCTGTCCCCGGAAGTCCCACCTATACTTCCTGCCAAGCTATTGAACAATCAGTATTTTCTTACACCAATCACAGCAATAAATTTTCATACAGCGTACAAATATCCCACAACATGTCACCTCCTACAAGACTTTCCTAAGAACTACTGTGATAGAGGCCATTTGGAGAAATCCACAGGATCTCAGATTAGCAGCTTTAACACATCCAGCTCTACAAAATTTCTTTTGTCATGGAGGTTACCATGTTCTCAGGATTATGATTTAGATAGCATGAAGATCAATATCCAGCCTCCACACTAGGTATCACCTTGTCCAGAAGAGTGAGAAGGAAGGCAACATCACCTACGCCCAAAGGCTGAATAATGAACAGACTTGGTGCTCAGGTTTAAAGTGGCTTTCCATATTTCCTGCTCTTACAATACTTACTTTTCTATAGTAATTCAGTTTGCTTTCTTCTACCTAGCCTACCCCGAGAGCTATTTCCACATATGCAGCTGGGATCTCTTTCAGGGAAACAAACTGACTTACTTCTTACTATAGATGAAACATAATTATGTGTATACATCTGCACCAAACAAAAGCACATCTCAACGACAAATGCAATTATTTGAATTATGGAAAAACGCAAAACCACTTTCCCTCATCCAAATCTCATGACTCAATTATAGGTTTTTAAATGAGAGAAAAACTCTTTAGAAGAGTGTTGGTACTGAGAACATAGTGAGAGTAGCAGGGGAAAACTGAAAGCCCTGTATCCTCGGCAATCAGGCTGTCTTTCCTAGGAAATAGTACTTGTTTAACTTTTCACTGGAGACTTACTCTTAACGATCCATCTCCAGTAATGATAGCAACCCTAGACCACCCTCTCTCTCACTCAAGGTCTATCCTCTGACCAGGGTAAGGAGACACATTAAAATGACCATAAACATCTTTTGGTTTAGAGACCTTCCCTGCTCGTCTCTACCTGAATACTAAGGCTACAAGGAAGGCTAAAGATTCTTCTCAATCATCATAATACTGTAACCCTTTAATACAGTTCCTCGTGTCATGGTGACATCCAACCATAAAATTATTTTCATTGCTACTTCATAACCTTAATTTTGCTACTGTTATGAATCATAATGTAAATACCTGCTATATGACCCCAAATGAGTCATGACTCACGGGTTGAGAACTGTTGTTCAAGAGTCCAGAAACTAAATCTTTCCTCAGATAGCCAACACCATTTCTACGGCACAGATGACACCTTAGCCTTCTATACTGGCTGGTTTTGTGTGCCAATTTGGCACAAGCTAGAGTCAACAGAGAAAAAGTATCCTCAGTTGAGGAAATCCCTCCATGATGTTCAACTCTGGGAGAGCTTAGTCCCTGGGGGGTAGTGCCATCCCTGGGCTGGTTGTCATAGATTCTATAAGAAAGCAGGTTGAGCAAGTCAAGTGGAAGCAAACCAGTAAGCAGCACCCCTCCACAGCCTCTGCATCAGATCCTTCCTCCAGGATCCTTGCCTGGTCGAGTTTCTGTCCCGATTTCCTTCAGTTATGAACAGGAATGTGTAAGTGTAAGCCAAATGAATGCTTTCCTCCCAACCTTGGGCTCTGGTCATGGTGTATTTTCTTTTTTTATTTTTAAAAGATTTAGTATTTATATTATTTATTATTTTTATTATAAAGTGTGTGTGTGTCCTGCAGAGACCAGACTGACTGAGCTTTCAATTCATAATAATGCCCAGCCTTTGGATAGAAACCAATTGAGCGGGGGAACTGACCCTTCTCTAATGTAGTCCATTCACAAGATGCCCAACAATTCCTTCCCTGTGACAACCATTAGCAGCGGAAAAGACATTTTTACTTGCTACTTCTCCAAATCGATCAATATGGAAGTTAAAGCCGATCCTGGCATACGCTGTATGCTTTTGTTTCCCCCTTGTAGTTAACCGCTCTCTGTGCAGAGCACGGTGGGGAACACCATATCTGGAGGCTTCGTTTTGCAAAACCAGTGTTTGAGGACCTCATAGGCTTGTGATTACATGCTGACTGACATATATGCAACTTTGGAGTGGGAGCAGCATGAGTTGTGGAAATTGAATTAAACAATAAACCTGTAATTGCTTGTTAGGGTGTTTTAATTGACTCCTAAGTACCATATGTGGAGTTGCGTGGCTGCAGGAGCCCAATTATAAGCTTGCTTATGGAAAGATACAACTCATTTTGTATGTTGGAAATATATTCCCCAATTATTGTTGCCCTCTCAGAAAAAGAAGAATTTTCAAATAAATAAAGAATGCCCATTAAGCTCCTAATACACACTTAGTCCCTGGGTAACCGAGAAGCATTTTCTTTAGGTTCTAATACAAGATCAGAAAATAGGCAGTTTTTTTTTTTTAAAGAAATGCCCTTTTGCTTTCTTCCCAGGCATTCGTTGAGCCCTGGAGCCCTCTATGTTCCCTGGGAACTAAAGAAATGTGCACAGCCAGGCCTCTTGGCTTCAAGCTATTTGAATCCCTCACTACAAACTACGGATGAAAGTAAACACTCCAAGAGAAAGAGTAAAATAAAATGACAAACAATTCATACAGTGATTTAAAGAAGCACAAATGTACGTATGATTCACAGAGGAGAAAGGAAGAGGAGGTGAACCTCTAGATGTTGATCTGATGTGGGCAATTCCAGAGAGGGCTGCTGGAATTTTGGTCAGTCATCCAGTCACAGTGAGAGAAAAGACACCAGGACCAGCTCTGGGCTTTGGGAATGGGGGGAAGTGGGATTCAGAGATTAGCCAAGGTAACTTACTGGTCAACACAGAAAATCAGGAGCTTCCAGCTGAGGAGAGAGCTAGCATGGGCATGACTAACTTGAGAATTCCCAAGTCCAGGGAGAGAAGAAACAAATTAGAATAAAATGTAATGTGAGGGGCTAAAGAGTTGGTTCAGTGGTTAAGAGCTTTTGTTGCTCTTCCAGAGAACCTGAGTTCAGTTCCTAGCAGCAACGTGGGGGGCTCACAACCACCTGTAACTCCAGCTTCTGGATATCGATGCCATCTCGTAGCCACTTCAGACACTATATGCACATGCCACACAGATATTCATATGGGCAAAACACTCATAAGTAAAATAAAAAGAAAATGTAAAGAAAAAATTGAGATCACAAAATGTGTTTTAAACAGTTGTTTGAAGATGGTGTTTGTAAGACGTGACTTTGAACCACACCAATCTCCATCAACCACAAAGAAACCATCAGAATAATCATGTACATTCAAATTGAAGTTAGCTAGCAAGATTGCAAGACAAGTGTCTTTTTAGTGTATACATGGTATACCTGTGTGTATGCATGTTCATGTGTATGAGTACAAATGTGTGTAGAAGCCAAATGTCAGATATCTTCCTCAATGATTCTGCACTTTATATGTTGAGGCAGGGTCTCTTCCTGAACCCAGAGTTGGCATTTCTGCTAGACTGGCTAGCCAGCTTGCTCTGGGAATCCTCCAGTCTTTGCCCCCACGGTGCTGTGTTTACTGACAGCCACAAGGCCCATCTGGCTTTTAATGTGGGCTCATGGGATTTGAACTCACGTCCACACACTTACACACTGAGGGCTATATCCACGGAATTGTTTCGCCAGTCCCCAAGATAAATATCTTAAACTTCTGTTAGACTAGATCAGATGAATATTTATGCTGAATAGAAGTAGAGAATGGGTCCTGAGTTGTCTAGCCACGCCTCCCACTTAGGCTGCCTCTGTGAATCCTTCCAGTAAAGGAATATGAAAGCCCGAGTTTGCGAAGCTCAGTGGAAATGCAAGTACATCGCATGCGGTAAAAGGTTTGCCAGCTATGACTCTAAATTAAGACATGTCAGTGACTAGGACAGGAGGGAGGGGAGAGCATTGCAGCCAATCTTGTTAATTTTTATTTTTGAACAGGTCGTTGATGCTCCCCTCTGCTTTACGGCACCTCAGAGAAACTCCGTTTATCTCAATTGACTTTCTCCCATTAACAGTACTTCAGTGGGAAATGACTGCTAATGAATTTGGTGTTTCGGTGAGGGGGAAAGATAAATGAAATTATCATAGAATTAAATATTAGTAGTGGTGGCACAGCTCTGTGGACATCCTAAATCTCTATTAAATAATATATCTTAAAAGTGAATTTCATATCAACAAGGAAGCTGTTAAAGATTCTGAATCTTAAATAAATAAATGTCACTTCAAAAAAATAGTACAAATACCGTTCCACAAAATTATATCATTTTATGTTGATTAGACTTCTAGGGATCCTGGGAATTACATGAATTTAGAAGGTAGTAAAGATGTTATATGCCCAAATGTTATACTCAAAACTGTTTATATAAAATTCATAAGTGACTGGGCTGGAGAGATTGCTCAGTACGTAAGAACAAGTTCTGCTCTTGCAGAGGTTCCCAGCACCCATCTTGAGTGACCCATGATTTCTTGTATCTCAAGCTCCGTAAGATCCTACATCCTCTTCTGGACTCCTTGGGTACTTACATTGACAAGTGCACACACCCACACAGAGATGCTCATGTACATACATAATTTAAAAACTTTAAAAACAATGTATCATAAATAATTTATATTTTATTATTATGTTAAAGTTTGTTCTTTTTTATTTGGTAGAATTTTGCAGTTCCTTTTTGTTCTTTTTTGCTGTTTTGTTTGTGTTTGGTTTGGAGTATGAATTGATTGAAACAGAATCTATATTAGCCTAGTCTTTTCTCAAATTAACATTCATTTTGAGTCTGCCTTCTAATGCTGAAAAAACACATGTAACAATATCCCTAGAATGATGTCGTTTGTTTATAGAATTATGCCTTGCAAATTTTCAGTTTTAAGCTCTTCTTTCTGTTTAGTTATTAAAAAAATACATCTATCAGATTCTGGTTTGTTATTAGTGAAGCCGGAACTCTGGTAGAATGCAGTCAGTTGACTATCCTGTGTAAATAGAATTTTCTGTCCTAAAAAATTTCCCTGAACCTCATAATCTCAATAGAGTTTCTCATTTCTAGAGGTAGGGAAATAAGCAAATAAACAAATAATTATGAGTCAACTGCATCTGAACATATTCATAGTTCCCAAGCACAGAGTATTTATTTGCTGTTTAAATTTCTTACCATGTTATAAAAATCTAACTTCTCTCGTAAAAGTGAGTTGTTCTTTCTTAGCTCCTTTATAAATCACGGCCTCATCAGAGAAGTAAACTAAGATGAGGTGCTTCCTAGTGTTTCCAAGTCATTTTCCTCATAACGATTAAGAAGACATCATATTCCTTCAGAAATGCATCTCACATCTACGTTCTATGCTTTATTGTGGATGAAATCTTCAGCTGAAATCATATGAACATTTTTGACATTTCTTTTATCTATATGAAGAAACTCAGCCACTCTCCGTTTTACAGACCGTTGCCTCTTACTGTGTGGAGCACTAGAAGCCTCATGCTCCTCAAAACCCCATTTTTATGTACACGTACGGGGAGGAAAATGCATATTTGACAGGTATGAGAGAATAAATATGCTAATTCACACGCTGCGTGTGGAAGGTGATTTATCCCACTTTGGAAGGGATGTGGCAGTATTTACGTAGGTTTTCACCTGTATCTCTGCAAACAGCTGTTGTGCAAGTAATTTCCAAGTCAGGAGAAAATAAAAAAAGGGGCAGGGACTGGATGGGTTTTAATAGCTGCTTTGGGGTTGACAGGCGATATGCTTTGTCGTCTGCAATAGTTCATAAAAATGTCCCAGGGAAGAGTGGTGCCACAGCATTGTGGCAAATAATGACAGATTATTTAAGATGTACTCCGAGGGTGAAAGGTAAGACTCTTAAAACGCTTGTTTGTAACTGAAATTCTAACTGTGTGTGCCATAATGGAAGCTCTGTGCAGAACACATGCTATATCATTTATCAGAAAGCTAAACAGTGGCTCATATAATTATTCTAGTAGCAGCGACTAGGTACCAAATGAGATGTGAAACATGAATTGAGGAATAATTTGGCCTTCTATATTGAAAAACAAAAGCAAAGACCGAGGTATTAATTGCCAAATTGCTACAGAGGACAATAAACTACAATAATATCCACCTAGATTTTCACCACACCTCAGAGGGTGCCGCATCTCTGGGGGTTCTGTCTACTCAGAAAATCTCCTAGAGAATCTCACTTTCCTGTTTTGTTATTTTTGTTTTTCACTGAGATGTACTAGCTATATGTATCCTGAGGTATGCTTGATATAACTTTAATACAGGTCTACAGTGTGTAAGATCAGGTCAGAATAATTGGCTCGGAGATGGCTGAAGACATTTGTATTCCTTTGGATTGAAAACAAAACCATCTTTAGCTATTTTGAAACAGTAAATTAATTGCTGCCAACCACAGTTGCCCACTGTATATTAGCAGGCTTTCCTGCGATTGGGTACCAGTGTGCCTTTTTCTACAGACATTCCTCTTGTGTCTCGCTGCGCCTACTCATGCTTTACATCCGATCATTATCCACATCATTAAAATAGATTGTCTATTAGCACAAAGCCAATGGCAAGTTAAGAAGGTATTTGTTTTCATTTTGTTTGCTTTTCACCTGCATAGACCCTGCCAAGATGCTGCTGGAAATGGGTTTATTTATCTTCATATCCTCTTTGGTCCCTCTGGAAACTGTGCGTTTGCTGCAATCTCTATGAAAAACAAATTCATTGCACTTCAATTTTGTTCTAGAATCTCAAACTTAATAAAATTCTATGACATAAGTCTGAGTAATGGTAGATTCGGAGGACAACACTGTAGTTCTTATATAGGGAGTGTCTGCACTGGTAATTTAGCTTAGTGCCTCACACAGTGGTTTCACTGAAGAACAGCACACTTTCTGTAATATGTAGATGTACTACCAAGAAAAAGCAAGAAACAATGGGACAATTAATCTATTTTAATGCAAAGGTAATCCTGCTGGTGACAGGCTTTCCATCCAGGATAATGGTGTTTAACCTTGGACTTATTTTTCATTGTAAACAACCAATGTTCTGCTTATGTGTAATTGAATTTGCTTAAAGCGATAGGCATTTCAAAATCAAAAATAAATGATCTCTGATTTCTTCTGCGCAACTTCTACCTGCTAAAGCGAGGTAACAATAAAACATGTTTTCAAATATTTTGCCAACTGTAAGAACTGACCCATTTTTACTAATGAGCACTGACTGTAGCTAATCCTAATGCAAGTATATATAATTCATACATCTTGCTACTTTGAGGTTGTACCTTCCTCCTTCATGATTTAAAATACCAAGGTTTGCTAACTTGTAATCATATTTTCTAAAAGAATACATGGATGTACACTTGACTGGAGCTTGCCTTAGGTCATAGTTTCATCCCATGAACAGGACAGTCACCTTGCAGTAATCTTAGCCTGGGATCTATCTGTAACAGCATTGTGATCCACTGTACTAGGCCCAGGAAGACAGGGATTCAGTTATACCTGTGGTTCTCAACCTTCCTAATGCTGTAACCCTTTAATACAGTTTCTCATGTTGTGGTGACCACCAACCATAAGATTATTTTGTTGCTACTTCATAACTGTCATTTTGCTACTGTTCTGAATCATAATGAAAATATCTGATATGCAGGATATCTGATATGCGACAAACAGATTGAGAACCATTGGCTTATATGCCAAATGAAGAGGCTGGATCAGAGTACATGGGTTCCCTTCCAACTCTGATGCTGCAGGAAACAGCATAGTTACAAACCGGCACAGAAAACCGTGTGGAGGGCTGTAGTCCATGTTACTCCTGAGGACTTCCCAGATGAGTGCAATCAGATTATATGAAAAAAAAAAATGTGCACAACTATTTCATCTTGGTTTAAATTGGTGATATGTTGCTAAGAACATGGAGCATAGTAACATACTTCAGAAACATATATTCTAAGGTCTTGGTTTAGAAAATAAATTCTTAGATTAGAAGGACATTTTACATGGCAAATTTAAGTTAGTTGGCCTGCCAGGTAGTTAGCTGAGCCAAACCTTGAGTATACTTGTACTTCCTTGTAGCATCATTAAATGTGCACGAGTTCTTAACACATCAAGGAGAGAGAACAGATGAAAACATTGTTTTGGAAACCATATAACAGTGAGTAAGGAAAATAATTGAAGAGATGAAAGAAAATTACAAATTAAGATCCAAACATCCAAAGTCCAATAGTGACCTGAACTACTTCACTGACTCTGGAAGCAGTATGGAATGCAGCAGGGGCTGGGATGAGAAGAAATACCCAGAATGCTTCCTGGCAATTAGTTTCCACCCCACCTCCTCCCAACCCCTACACCACATTAACCCTACTGCTAGTAATATGGACATTATCATATTGATCTTTCTTGACTATAGTAGGACTGAAGTCAGGCTCTGTGGACTAGAGGTGTTTGCAAAGACATACTTGAGAAATGTTACATGAATTCTGACACCCTTCAAGAACCCTGATTTTGAAGAACTCTGACAATGAGGGTCTCCTCTTCAGGCACTAGTCTCATTCTTTCGATAGTACAAACAGTACAAGAGAAGGACTTCACCGTGTTGAGCTGGACAGACTGCCATACTCTTAAGATAGACAAGCAGGGAAACTCATTAAATTTAACATTTTCATTCTCTTCTAAAGTGAAGGAAAAAAACCCGAGTTACTAGATGTAAGAACAGATTAAAACAGACTAGAACAAATAAAACATTATATAAGGGAAAAAAGAAGAAAACAAAAAACACTGAACATGAAAACACACACAAAATAAGTAAAAATGTAATAAATTAAAAAAATTATACAAGTTGAGCAGATAGTTATCATGTAAAAGTACTTTCTGTGTAAGCCAGAGAACCTGAATTTAAATCTTCATCAACCATGTAAACTACGGCTGTGACTGTGTGCATGTATAACTCTAACACTGTGGGAGCAGAGACAGAAGAGTTATCAGTGTTTGCTGACTGCTAGTCTGACTCCAGGTTCAATGAGGACCCTGTTTCCAGAGAATAAATTGGGAAGTGATAGAGAAGGACACCTGACATCCTTATCCAGTCACATGTACCGCCCCTCACACACATGCACATTGATCATGCACATACACAATAAATCAATTTGAGAAATTTCAAGAATATGAATTTCTGTTGCTGTTGCTGCTGCTGTTGATGGTGATGGTGGTGGTGGTGGTGGTGTGTGTGTGCGTGTATGTGCCTGTGCCATGATATATCAGCTGGTGGCAAGGACTTTTAATCTTTGAGCCATCTCACCAAACCAAGAGCATGTATTTCTGAATCAAGTTTCATAGCTGTACAAACATATCCCATGAAGGCAGATCTTAGTATCTTACATAAAAATGTTTTGAGGATATCATAGTGGATGAATTGTTGAAATCTAGAAGGAAAGTAAGTATTTATAAAGTTAAAAAAAATATGGCCAACTCAGAATTTCCACCTCATTGAGCTGTCATTCAAATATGAAGAGAGAATGAAGAGAAGAGTTACACAGAGATCCCTCTCATGGAAAGTTTACTTCCATGTTAAAAAGAATGACCAAAGGACAAAGTTCATTAGCAGAAGAGAGAGGGAGAAAGGCAGGGCGGGGGGGGGGGGGGGAGGAGAAGAAGGGGGGGGGGGGGGGGGGGGGGGGGGGGGGGGGTGGAATAAAAAGAGCAGAGCGAGCAGAAGATGTGGAAGGGAGAAGTTAAGGTAGCAAAAACAAATAGCAGACTACAACTGGAAGGTCAGTCCATGGCAGTTGTCCAAAACTGATGGATCTGATCATCTTCAGAAAGCATGTATTCAACCAAAGGTGTGTGTGTGCACATTTTTTAAGTGGTAGAAAGATAAAAATAAGAACAAAGTTTAAAAACATGGAGAAAAATTTCCATAATTTAAAAAAATATGGAAATGTTATCATTTGCTTATATACATGGTAATATCTCCAACATTTTATATCATCACACTCATTAAACACTGAGTTACTGACGAATGGAAATGATGTTAGAATTCTGAGGAAGATGAAAAATGTTCACGGAGAGTGAGTACAAGGACTGAGAAGAGCCTTAAACCCTGATTATTCATAATGGAGAGGCACTAGACAAAGCTGCAGTCTGAAAGCAGAAGGTTTTGTTTTTAAAACAAGCATTTTGTAAACAGTATCAAAAATATAATAATGATGGTTACAGTTTATGTTGGCAATGTCCTCTCTGAAGGCTCTCATGCTGAAAGTCTGCTGTCCAGTTGGTGCTCTTGTGTGGCTGCTGGATCCTGATGGCCTATCCAGTCAGGGACTCACAGGAAATGGGGCAGTCAGAAGCGAAACCTGCATGGAGGAAGTGGGTCCAGGAGGCATTCTTTACAGGCTGCATTGTCCCTTGTTCTTCTTGGTGTGCTCTGTATCCTGGTTGCTGTCATGTAAACAGCCTTTCTCCACCATGCCCTTCTGAGACACTCTGGTTCACGCTGCCTCACCACAGACTTTATAGTAAGGGTATCAAATAGCATGACAGCTCCGAAACTATGAGCCAAAATCTGTCTTCCTCTTTGTAAGAACTTTCTCTCAGGTATTTTGTTATAGCAACTACATAGTAACTAAGAGTTAGTTAACATAATTGAAGGCAGTTGACATAGATAAGGCCAAATGTGAAAATGATAAAACAACTTATTTTTTAAAATTCTTCTTGCAGAATTTGAGTCTTCAAGTTGTGGTCTTTTTACATTTGATAAAATAATGTGTAAAGCTAAAAATAATGAAGGACTGAATGAAACAGTAATGTAATTTCTTTAAACTATTCTCATGCAAGCTTATAAATTGTCATTTTAAATACAAAATATGCCACATATTTCTTTATAGACAAAGACCTTCCTGATTGTTCCCTCTGTTGAAGACATTCTGAGTCTCAGTTCATGTTTCATCTTTCCAAATATTTTACATCTTTATTTCTGATCTTTTTCAACCAAAATGACATAAGAAGAGATGTATTATTCTCTTTCAGTTTTATATCCATTACAGGTCAATTTATTCATTCAGCTTATTATGTCTGACTACATGCCAAGTGCTTTATTAAGCATTATAAAGCAAAAATGTAAAGAAAAAAATCCAGTCCTTAGCTTTTGACTGTCTCAATGGGCAGCTAAGAAGAAAAGTGGTCAGACAGTAATGTTGTTTATTTTTGATACTTGAAAAATTAGCGTAGGTCACTGAGAAAGAGCTTTTGATAACTGAGGTCTAAATGATGCAGATGAATTGCTGATGTGGGATTCCCCTCTGTATGCTGTGAATACCATTGGTTAATAAAGAAACTGGTTTATCCTGATAGGATAGATAGGCAGGGAAAACCAAACTGAATGCTGGGAGAAAGGAGGCAGAGTCAAGAGAAGCAATGTAGCCCCACTGGAGACAGACACCAGAACTTTAGCCACAGACCTGTGGTGATACACAGATTAATGGAGATAGGTAAAATTAATATGTAAGACTTAGCCAATAAGAAGCTAGAACTAATGGGCCAACTAGTGTTTTAAATAATGTAGTTTCTGTGTGATAGTTTCAGGTCTGAGCTGCTGGGCAGCCGGAAACAAACAATTAGCCCTCCTACAACAAATTGGTGCTTCAATGTGGTCAACTAAGTCCACCTAAAACCTGAGAAATCTTAAAAAGGTATCCTAGCCACAAAATATAGAGTTAAGCATGGTTTGGTAGCAGAATTTTCTTGGATGGGCTCTGTATACTAGAAGCAAGCAGAGGCATGGCTCCTTTAAGAGAAGTTTTCCTGATTCAGCAGCAGCAGGAAAAAAGCCAAGCTATTTTGAAACAGCAACTTCGTGGGCCATTGCTGCTAGCACAAACTCTGACTCTGTTAGGAGACCAAGCATTCAAATTCAGTTTGTAAGCACCGTGTTACAAACTGCTTAATGGTTCAACATAGACCTGCTGCATACTTGGAACTGGGGCAGTGTGCATGGCTCAAAGTTACTGTATGGCCCTCCTCCACCAGTTGAGCTGAGTGGGGCAAGCAGACAGTGCCGTATTTCCCCTAGCAATGCTGCAGCTGAGGTTCTTAAGAAGCACTTAGCATTTTAAGATTCCATCTCCATCAGAAAAGGTTTACAGATTTGTAATAAGGACAGATTTAGACAAAAAAAGACCTCTAAATGGGTCACAGTGTTGGATAAATGTACATATGCTTGGGAGAAAAAGAAAAAGAGTATAGGGAGTTATAAAAGGAAGTATATAGTTTATAAAAAACAGTGGCTTTAAAGAGATAGAGTATAGACAGGAATAGATTAAAGTAGTAAAGATAATAAAATAAATATTAAAATGAGTCAAAAACATAATAAGCCATGTAAAGATGAAATATGCACAGAGAATCTGGATTATGTATACTAGTATATTTCTTTGAATTTTTTGACTGCAGAGAGACATTTGATACTGGAGACTGCTAAGCCAAATCAACATATATACTTTATTTTTATTTTTTTTTAAAGTAATTTGTGTCATTGCAACTCACACCTTTATTTTTTTTTAGTATTTATTTATTTATTATGTATACAATATTCTGTCTGTGTGTATGCCTACAGGCCAGAAGAGGGCACCAGACCTCTTTACAGATGGTTGTGAGCCACCATGTGGTTGCTGGGAATTGAACTCAGGACCTTTGGAAGAGCAGACAATGCTCTTAACCTCTGAGCCATCTCTCCAGCCCCCAACATATATACTTTAAAGGTATCTTGATTTCAAAATATGGATCTAAGGATATGTTGCTTTGGAAAAGAAATTCTTCCTTTGTTTCCACAGAAGATTAGAACATGTGGACTTCTTCCAGCCTAATGTAGTTTGATGGACCTTAAAAGGTCACCTTGAATAACCCTAAAAAATTACTTTGCCCAATAAACAGTGGGAAGCAGTTTGGAGAGAAGTATGCCCATATTCCCAAATAATGTTTATAAATGTTTGTTTACATTTAAAAGTGGATATGCTATAGAAAATTGTATTGGTATGGATCTTGGTTTGTTGATACAAATTTAAGGTCAATTTTGTTATACTGTGTATATGTATTTCTGATCTGGATTAAGGCATTGTGTTTGTGCAGCTCATTTAAAAATGTAACGTATAATTAAGAAATATAGGTTAACAGATAGTCATTTATATTAGTAAAACTTGTAGTTGTGATAGTGATGTTTTATAGATATACAGAGATATATTTTAGATTGATAGGGATTCTTTAAATCCTTCAAAGACCTTCAATATGGCATTTAAAATGTTTTAAGAACATAGGACCTATTATGACAATGAGACACATCTGTTCCTGGCAGCACCAATTACTTCAAGAGGAATATAGACATCAAAGAGGTTCCTTATGGCGTTTGCTAGCCATTTGGGCAAGAAACTGCTCTTGCCTAGACTGACTGATGTTATGCTGTGCAAACTGGACATTCAGGACCCATAGAAAGATGACTGCTTAACTTGCCTAAAGGTGAGATGATCCTTCAGGGTTCCTGCTTCATTAAAGCAACTGTCAGACATTCTGCAGAACAAAGAAGAAAGCGACTGAAGAACTGTCAACATAGGTGGGACTATCTTTGAAATTTCCTGCTTTGTGGAAAAGTCTGCTGGATACTATGGGCCTGTAGGATGAAGATGGATGCCCCAATGGTAAAGAAGAACTTTGGGTGACTGTCTAGGCAGTAAGATGTCTCTGTCAATTCTAGAGTTTTTGGAAGTTTCTTACAATGCACTTTCTGTTTTCATAGGTAATAATTATATTCTTCTGGAGTCTTTGTTGGAATTGAAAAATATATAGCTATAGTTAGTTTTCCTTATATATGATAAAAGATAAAGTAGATAAAAATATTGTAACTATAATTCTTGCTTGATAGCTGTCTTGTTATATGGAATTTTACTATGTTTAAGTTAAAACCTTCTTTTTTTATTTAAATAGAAAAGGGGAGGTGATATCAAATTCCCCTCTTATGTTGTGAATACCATTGGTTAATAAAGAAACTGGTTTGGCCTGATAGGGTAGAGAGGCAGGGAAAACTAAACTGAATGCTGTGAGAAAGGAGACAGAGTCAGGAGAAGCCATGCAGCCCATCGGAGACAGATGCCTGAACTTTAGCCAGTAAGCTACAGATATGTGGTTATACACAGATTAATGAAGATGGGTTAAATTAATATGTAAGAGTTAGCCAATAGGAAGCTAGAGCTAATGGGTCAAGCAGCGATTTAATTAGTAATACAGTTTCTGTGTGATGATCTTGGGTCTGATCTGCCAGGTGGCTGGGAAAGGAACAAGGGGCCCTCTTACAACAGAATGCACAGGTGGCTTGCCCATAATGAAGGATGAGCTAGCTAGAAACTTAAGGCCTGCCAAAGAAAATTTCTGAAGCTGGGTTGTGTGGAAGACAAAAGCTGCAGGTAACTTAGCAGCTCCACCTTCACTTTCTTTACTTAGAATGATTCTGCTTTGTCTATAACAGTCAAGATCCAAAGATTACTGATTTAGAAGACACATCACGTCAGATGGCATCCCCACATTCTATCTACTCCTAGGACAGCAGCGTTCATTTCTTATCAGGAACAAAGACACAGTCCAGTTCAAATTCAAATCCAGAGACATGGATTCTGGAATTATGGCCATGTCTGCCCTTCTAAGTTGACGCCAGGAAGACAAGTAATGCCAGAAGGCAGTATGAAAGACGGCTAACAGCTACACATTCACCCAGGCCAAAAGAATCTCATTTTAGTCTCAGCCAAGATAAACTCATTAGCAACTAGGAAGGATTTGCTGCCTTCCAAAACCCAGTAACCTTGTAGGAAAACAGAATGCAAATACACAGAATTGCCTGAGGTTGTTAAAAACAGAAAACCAAAACAGAAACAGGGAAGAGAAGCACCAAGTTCATGTCAAACCAAGGCTATCAGGATGATGAAAAATATTATTTGCCTTAGCATACTTGAGGAACTATTAGCTTCTCAATGTCCTAGCAGCTTGTTTACTGGGAACTTGTAGCCTTGATAACACATAACTGCTAATGTGAAACAGAGAACCAAGTTTAAGAAATTCTCAGCAGAATTCTTAGGCAGCCTTGCTTAAATATGATTGAAGCTTCAAAAAACTATATCATAGCAATCTTCCCGTGGCCAGGCTAGCAAATGTCATTGGCATAAAGAAAACATTGCCATCATTTGTACCTCCATTATTCATAAGTAGGAATTAATGAACCACCACGAAGCTGACACTCAACTTGCAACCCTCTACCTCAGGACTAAGGTGGAACTCTTTCAGAAAGTGATTTCCTAAATTTGGAAGTCAGACCACACCTGTTTTTGGTGAAATTCTATTGGTGCTATCATTATCAGAAAGTGATTTTCTAAATTTGGAAGTCAGACCACCCCTGTTTTTGGTGAAATTCTCTTGGTGTTATCATTATCAGTTATGATCTTACACAATGGCACTGTGAAATGTGTCTAGAGTCAATGTATACTTGAATAGGACAATGAAAAAATGACCTTCTATAAAATTGATGGGTTCATACATGACATTTACAAAAAGATGCAGTGATAATAAACAGAATTAACATAGTTAATACTATTGTTTTTGATGACAAGGTTGTTAATAGGCTAGGATGAATCAAAATATTTGATTTAATTCTTAAATTCAAGTATGCAAAACCCTGGTTGATATTTTACTGTTTGTAATAAAATAAAAAGACAAAAGTCAAATGTATGTTGGCCTGTAGCTAAGAAACGCTGAATTAAACTTTGTAACATTTCTTTTAATATGGAGATTTGAGTTTTTAGCTTTTTTTTTTCTACAATTGAAGTCCATTCCTCCTTCATTCTACAAGCTGGTAACTTTCAGTTTCCGTAATACCAAAACCCAGTGAGCTGACATTCCTGTGCTGCTTTCTCAGGTATGTGAAGCTCTTTGTTCTTTTCAACCAGACTTATCAAGGAAAACGGCCTGGAGCCTTTTAAAAACCTTAAGTATAAGATTCACTATTCTTGACATTTTTTGGGAAGACTGAATGGATTGTGTTAAGGCCTGAATGTTTGTGTCGCCCAAATCCATGTTTTGAATCTCCAATCCCCAGTGTGATGATATTTAAAACTCAGAGCCTTTGGGAGGTGGTTAAGGTTTTATTAGGTCTTGGTGGTGGACTGATAGCATTGTAATATTAGAATAATATGCTTTAATCTCCCTGTCCCCTTCTCCATTTTCTTACTTAAGCACAGAAGGAAGCTATCCATCTGCAACCCAGAGAGTATTCTTTTTTTTTTTTTTTTTTTTTGGTTTTTCGAGACAGGGTTTCTCTGTGGCTTTGGAGCCTGTCCTGGAACTAGCTCTGTAGACCAGGCTGATCTCGAACTCACAGAGATCCGCCTGCCTCTGCCTCCCGAGTGCTGGGATTAAAGGCGTGCGCCACCATCGCCCGGCTCCAGAGAGTATTTTTCTTAGAACATGCAGGTACCCTGGCCTCAGGTTTCCAAAATCCAGAATTATGAGAAAATAAGTGATTGTTGCTTAAGTCACAGTCTGTGCATTTTGTTATAGCATAAGAGAAAATTAAAATAGCTTATACATGTTATAAAACTTCAGAGCTGAATGTTAAATTTAGAGATGATTTATTCTGAGGGTCAAAACCCAGGGACTTTTGAATTAGGTTCTAAATAAACTTTGGTTTTTGCACAGGGAATTAAAATTGTATTATGGAAGAAAGTGACAACCGCAAGTTTATTTAGTCTGTCACTTCAACTGCTTAACTCTCACCCTGATAAGACGGTCATATAATCCACTCCATTCCCACACAACAGATTTCTGTAAACTCCCTTCTCTTGTAGGTGAAGAAATCTACAATAAAATGTGGCATGCTCAAGCTGAGGCAAAAGAATAAGAGGAGGAGGAAAAGGACGAGGAGGAGGAGGAGGAGGAAGAGGAGGAGGAGGAGGAGGAGGAGGAGGAGGAGGAGAAGAAATGGGTCTAGAGTCCAAGTATCTTGACTAATAATAGTCTCTTGAAAGGTCTCTGTGAGACTATGGGTTTGTTCATTTGCTCATACCAGCACTGAAAGCATCAAATCATCTGAAGATGGCTATGAGGAGTACTGGCATCAGGAGGATGAATACCAGGAGTTTGGCTACAAAGGGTTTGGGTAGCAGGGAACATGAGTGTCTGAAGCATGAGTACAAGAGGAGGTAGGTAAGGTTGTCTGAAATATGGGGCCACAATGTGGATGTGAGGAATGTAAATTCCGGAAGTATGGCTAGCAGTGACATGTACCAGGAGCAGACACACCCGAAGCCTGGATCCAGTATAGATACCCGAAGGACAGATCCCAAGAAAAGAGGCCGAGACAGAAGTGGAAGCTATTTAGTTTTTGTTATACGTATCTGCCCATGTAGAAGAGGTCCCAAATAGGTGTCTAGTAGAGGAAGAACACACAAACAGAATAAAACCTAATACTGTATTGTTTGAAATCTTAACCTTCTGGTAGAGTTAGAGAGTTTAGGGAAAGAAAGCACAATAGTGGAGTTTATCAGATGGGGAACAACAGAGAAAAAAATGGTGTTTTGAAAATGTTATGTTTTCATCTTCTAATAGAATAAGTAAATCTGCTGGGGTTTGTATGTTAAATGTGCAGGACAGCTTCATGCATCTGAACATGCAATCTCCAGTGGGTGAGATGTTTTGTCAGGTTCTGGAAACATGAGGCAAAATCTCTCACTGGAAGAAGTTGGTCACTAGAGTTGTGTCTTGAAGTTTCATAGCCCATCCTCAGCTATTCTCTCTCTGCTTTTTGAGTAGATAAGAACCCTTCACACTCTGTCTCTCTGTCTTCCCTATGGTACCCCTCCAAACTGTGAGCCAAGCTAAACCTTCCTTCCTTCCTTAAGCTGCCTAATGTTAAGTGTTTCGTCAGAGCAACAAGAAAAGCAGCTAAATACATCTACTAAAATGTTTATAATTAAACTTAATTATACAAGACACTAGAAAATATTAGATGATTAAAATAAAAGTCTTCTACATTTTCCTTCCCATATATTTATGCTGAATTTTCTTCTTTTTCTTCTCAAACTATAGAATTATCACAAAGTTCGTAAATGAAAAACAGGGACAAATGAGGTCACTGAGTCCCTTCCTAAAATAGCCAGCCACCCAAGGTCTGGAAAAGCTAAAGAATCAGGAAGGAATCTTCACTGTATCGACAAGCCCTGGGACCTCTGCTTAGCAAAGGAACCGGAAAGGGTGAACATAATACAGCATGCAGGCTGGTTCACAGGAGTTGTCCATAGTCAGTGTTCAATTAGATACTTCCCTAAACCCTGGGAACAAGAAGGAGACTGAATGTTCTAACAAGTGCGAAGGTTACAATCGCCATGTTATCATCTTTAAAATGCAGCTTAGGAGTAAATCTGCATGACTATCCAGGGTTTTATCTGTAGCCTCCTTCCATGCCCATCCTATTACCTAATGTCACTGAGCACCAAAGCAGAACCACCTGTTCCCTCGTCTCCTCGAGTAAGGAGCCCTATGTGCCACTACCAGGATCCCTTTGCTTCCACCCACACTCTGCTTGGCCTCAGTTTACATTTAAGCCATTTTAAATAAGTCAAGCTGACAATGTCTGGGCAGTACACCCTACCAGAACTTTATGTCAAATAGAACAGATCAAAGCCCCTCCCCACAGCCTTCCCCATTAAAGCAGAGCTGGCAGAGGTGCTCCTGCAAGATCTCCTTCATGGCACAGGAATGATGGATGTGATTTTGTCTGACCCTAGGAAGAAGGGCAATTGGAGAGTAAATATATGCCCAATTAGCCCTCTTTGAACTCAAAATCTAAGGTTTGTGTGGAAGAAGACTATAAAATTAAGCATGTATAATGTCATAGAGGGCCTTAGGCACTATTTTAAATGTCTTACAGGTAATGGGAATATGTGAGTTTGTTTACAGAATATGTATTTCAAGCCATATGAAGTTCCAAAGTGTAAAACTTTTGAAAACAACTGCAAGCAATCTGCCTGCAAACGCACATATCACCAACCAAGCAGGGAAGCCATGAATGAAAGTCAATCATCCCAGTGAGATGATGGGAGGACTAAAACTGGGAAGGCTTCATGGAGGCAGCCACCCACCGAGTGCTTTCTAAACGTGAGATGCTGTGTTTGGCCCCGCAGGGTATCCGAAATGTAAGCTATGGCAGCTGACTCAAATCACTTTCCAGCTGGCTTCTCTTGAGTCTCCATGTGGTGACCACTGACACCAAACCTAGAAGGAAGTCACTGGGGCCGCAGCACAGTTGCTGAATGAAGAGCCAGTCGCTTCAATGGAGACCTGAGGGTCGTGAGAGGCCATCTCCCATAATTCATCACGAGCCTTGGCCGTGTTTAAGACATGTTGCCAGACGACTCTGGCATATTCACAGCCAGGTTTAAATAAACATTTTTTTGTACGCTTGAGGAGCTGTAATAAGTTTGCGTCTAAATCATCTACTGTCTGCAAATTAAATCAGCCCTTACTTATACCTAGAAGTGCTTTTGCAGCCGCTATTACGGAAGATTGAAAGGTCAGCATTGTTTTGAATCAATTTATAAAACAAGAGAAAGAGAAACAAGTTTCTCATTAGAACCTTGACTAGCAATTAAAAAAAAAAGCATGTTTTCAGAGAATACATCTGAGGAAATCTGATTGGGAATCTTTGAATTCCTCTTAGGGAGAAAAACAGAGCTGAAGGGTCTCCCCCGCAAAAGAGCCTCATCTTGTTTTCAGGTGCTCAGGAAACAGTAGCTCTCAGGATTGCCGCCCGAGGCGGAGACACTAGAGAAGAAGTGGATACATGCTTGCTTGGAAATGTGAGCACGTGCGAGCTATGAACAGCACACTAAAAGGAGCTGACTAGAACCAGGTGGCAAGAGAGGTCTCTACCCTGCGACCCTGTGTGACGGTGTGACCTGCAGAGCGAGCCACTGCTGCTCTTCCCAGGGTTATAGTAACCAGACACTGCGTCCACACTTTGCATAGCATTCTGCTCCCTCTGCACCCCTTCTGGTCAAGTGTCCTAACAAGTGGGGAGGGAAGCTAAAGGGGAAAGAGAACTACCTGCTGGTCATGTACCGTTCAACAGAAAAGAAAGGCAAATTAAATTGTCCATTTTCTCCAATTTTCCTCCCCAAACATCAGTTCATTCTAATAGCTTTAGTTGAAGTGCCTTCAGACAGAGAGTCACAGAACTAGCCAGATAATGGCAAAGAAGAGAGATCACTAAACACAGTCCACAGCTACCAAGACGTTAAGGGCTTAGGATCTGGTACAAGCCTTATGAACTCACAGTCTGTTAAACACAAGAACCCCAGGAATGAGCTAATATAGTTTCTATCTGTAAATGAAGAAACTGAAGTTCAAACAAGCCCAGTATTTTGCACCAAATCCAAGAGCTAGCAAAGAGAGTAAGATTTAAAACCGTGGCCATGGTTGATAATTTTGAAGCCTAGGTATATTGAAAGATATTTAATTGTAAATATAAATTCTTTTTTTTCTTATTCATGTTGCCTAAAGACTAGCTTTCAGCAATACTTAGCAAAATATTTTCTTAGACATTTATAGAATCTGTTAGGATGCTAATAACACACACAATGCTTTTAATGAATTCTTGCCAGTATAATATGAAAATATGGATCTCCTATGAATGCATAATATACTTCCAAAACAAAATAGCAATCTGTGCTATTGAAGAATGCAAATATGCACATGTGTGTTTTCCTCCTCCTTGGCAGAGGGATGTTTGGAATTATTTCAGTTTGAAATATTAGATTCAGACACTGAATAATGTATATACAACTACATACAAGTAACCTTAAAATGAAATCTTGAGGCAAGTATGGGTTCTGGGCAATTCTGGGTTTGCCTGATTCACCTGTATATATGCATGTAGCTGGTGACAGAACTAAGTTGTCACAGTAGTGTGACTGAACTACTTTTCCAAGTGCACAGGTATATTCAAAGAATTAACATGTAGCTTCCTCATATGGTTGGGGCTACTTTTCATCAGGACAAGTTCCAAAGAGAAAATATTTTTTAAAAATCTATGTTTGTGGATGCCTTGTTGAGCAAAACCATTCTCATGGGCAAGCACGAAATCAGTGCTGGAGAAGAATAACTCAAGGGCATGGGCACCAGCATCTGTGATTCTGTATGACCTGGCTCTGTAGCAAACAGCACAGATAGCTTTGGATGTTCAAAGACTTCTGCTGCAGGAATCTGATAGAACAGCTTGTTGTGCAGGGTCCAGAGAAAGATTGTGATTTGAATACTCAATGGGGGAAAAGACATCTAGCTTTTATTGGACAATTCCTAAGGAAACAAGACACTGTAAGGTTCACGCCTAGAGTTGGGGGATCAAGGCACCAGCCCAGAACACAGCCTCCATGTGAGAAACAGAACTAGACAGGAAGATACACAAAGCTGGTAACCCACTATGCTTGCCGACTTGCCAACTAAAATGTAAGTGTCCATGCAAACCTGCAAGGGCTTTTCTTGATTAGGTTTTTCAAAGTGGGAAGACCCACCCGAATGTGGGTGGCATCTTCCAGCGGCAGCCACATAAAAGGACATCCAAAAGAAAAATACTGTTTTGTGCCTCACTGCCTTTCCATCTCCTTGGTGAGTACATCTATCCTGTTGCTGCCATCTCTGCTACATTCCTTTGCGGGTATCAAAACACAGCATCTTCAGGCCTCCAACATGGACAGAAGACCAATGATTCTCCAGGAGTCTAGAGTTGCAGCCTAGTTAAATGTCAACAACATCTAACAGGATCTCAGACTCTCAATGTGAAGGTAGCTGTTGTTAACTACTGAGACTAGTTTTGTAAGACAATCTAGTAAGCCCATTTTATATATGTATATTAATTTATCATATATTTTATAATTTAGTATATTATATATAATCATTCTATCAGTTCTCTTCCTCTAGAAAATCCTAGTAATACACTACCATGGTGCTCCCTTGGCCAAAATTCAAACTCATAGTCATAGAGCTGTTTTGCCCACCCCACACTTCACCCCGACTCCAGCCCACCACACAGTATCTGATGATTCAGCAACACTTAATGTCCATCAACTTTAGAAATCAACTGCAATGCATCAGTCTTTAACTGCAACCCCTTGAATTAGGAAGAAAAGCGAAAGTGGACCACACTGATGCTAGAAATCTCTTCCTGACTCTGTTACATATTACATGGCTGTCATTCTCAAGCAAGAATCTCATAAGGAAAAAAAGACAAAAAGTCTAGCATTGCTGGGCCATGGTGACAGATGCCTATGAGCTCAGGAGACAAGCAGAGAGGCAGAAGGATTTTGAAATAGTGATCAGCATGGGCTACATGCATAGCAAGACCCCACCTTAGAAAGAGAAGGGAGAAAGAAGGAAGGAAGGAAGGAAGGAAGGAAGGAAGGAAGGAAGGAAGGAAGGAAGGAAGGAAGGAAGGAAGGAAGGAAGGAAGGGCAGACTGCGTTGGAGAAGTAGAAGAGGGAAAGACAGATGTATGGAAGGATGGTAACGCCTGGCACGGCGTTGGCTAAATTTTGCAAATTGCTTATCGGGTGCCAGGTATTCTTCTGCACACTGTAGAGCTGGGTTCTATTATCTTCCCACTTTATAGAGATGGAAGCAGGGGCAAGGAAAGGTTAATTAACTTTCTATATCCAAGTAGCTATTATATAGCAAAGGTGGAACTCCAAGCCAGGAATCTTGGCTCCACAGCCTGCCTCCGAACCACTAGTCATAGCGTCTACCGTCTACTGTCTTCTTTGGTATCGATCCACTAGAAAAACGGTTGTTGTAACTCCATCTGCCCCTCTTTGGAACTTCCATGCTGATTTTAAAAGCACTTATAAATTGGACTTTGCCTACCAATGTGTTTTAATCTCAACCACACTCGTGTTCTTTTTGCAAACCTGTGCAAAAATTTGACTTTTTTCTGTGATGAACTGATTTTTTTATACTTTTCATCATGTATTGTGAGAATATATGACTATTCATATGTATCTACAAAAAAACTATTGCAATTTAAATGTCCTACTTACGGCTGTGTAAATTATTTCTTAGTAAAATATCAGTCCTAAGATATTGTTTATTTGGTAATGTAGCTTACATGAGCAATTCTGTACTTTGGGCTTTATGCCACTTAGGTGGCAACTCACAATTCAATGTTAGACTCCATGGCAACCAGTTCATTTTCAATGATCTACTTTCAGAAAAAATAAAACCAATATAGGAATATAAAGCTTTTAAAAATCCTTAAAGTTTGTGGTTCCTTTTTATTTAAAAAATCATATTTGAGGTCTGCAATTGATTCATAAGTACTCCTTCCACAGACCATCAAAATATGAGTTATTCCAAACAGACCTATTAAGGATCCTCAGAATGGATGCTCACTAAGTTTTGTTTTTGTTTGGCTATTCGCTTCGCCATTTATCGCTGAGAATGCAGTGGTTGCTTGCTTGGCTCTTACTATTATTGTGTAAAAATTAGTTTCTACATTCTTAATACCTCCTTAAAGTCTTATGATTAATTTTTTGCAGAATGATTGTGCATTCAAATATTCCCTATAAATGTCTGCTTGGATACGCAGACTCCTGAAATACAAGCCTTAGTCAAAATTGGACTGAGTTATATATGTATGTGTGTGTGCATGGTATGTGTGTATATGTATAGGGATACTCACAGTGCACATGTGTGGGAGTGTATATGCAGTGTATATATGTATATATGTGCATGGACATCCACTGTCTGCATGCATGTGTATGGGTATGTAGTGTATGTGTGAGTATGTAAGCATGGTCATCCACTTTGTACGTGTGTGTGTGAGTGTGTAGTATATGTGTGTTTATATGTTCATTGCCATCCACTGTGTGTACATGTGTGTAAATCAAAGGTAGATCTCAAATGTCTTCCTCTACTACTTTCCACATTACTTTATTTGAAGACAAGTTCTTTCGCTGGACCTTGAGTTCACCAATCCAGCAAGTCCATCTGGTGACAAAGCTCCAGGGATCTGCCTGTCTGTGCTTCCCCAGTGTTGCATGTGTGCTGCTGTGCCTGGGTTTTGACTTTGACATGGGTAATGAGGATCTGAACTTAGTTCTTCATGCTTGCCCAGTCAATATTTTACTGATTAAGCCATCTCCCCAATCCCAGGTTAAAGGGCATTTCTATAAGCAAAAGTCCTTCCATCTTGTTTTTTAATTCCATCAATACAAAGCTATATATAAGATCACTATAGATTTCATAGAATAATATGTAATCATCAAGAAAATTGTAGAATATTAGTCAGAAGTGTTGGATGATACAAGTTACATTAAAAACTGTTAGCTGAGGGAAATTTCCTTTCTGGTATACTCTGCAGTTATCTTATTGAGGAAAGTATGGAATTAATTTTTTTGACATCTATAAAACTAAGTTTGACACAGAAAATTATGTCACATTAAAATTATTTTTAAAGTATTTAAATAGAATATTAAAAATGAATCTTATTGGTCCAACCTTGAACAAAATAGTGACCCTGCAGACGTGAGACAGGTACTAGCTGTGCTGGGGGTCGAAGTGCTGTCACCACAAACAGAATAAACTTGAGACATAGAAGGATGGCACATAGCCCTTGATGGTCCAGACATAGACTCTGATGATGCAGACATATGGATGCACCATAGACATACAAATGGGTCATATTGCTTTAAGAGTGCCTCTATCCATAAAAAAAAAAGACAGGTTGACTTACACATGTGATCTTCTCCTCTTCTCTTTTCTTTCTCCTTCTTTAGTTGTAACTACAGTTTACCAATTCATACAAGGTGCCTCATGTTTAGCATCTTCATGGTACAAATTACTTCCAGACTCATAACAGTAATCATCTATATAGTTATTGCTTCAATTTACCAAGACTTCCTCATCTGCTGTCTCTCTCTGTCAGATCTCTGTTTCTATTAAGTATAAATGTCCACTGATGTGATAACTTGCCCTGTATATGTCTAGAATATACAGGACCTCACCAATAGCAGTCAAATACATCAATACGTAACTTCAGTGTTCTGATTTAATTATTTACATGGTACAAAATGGTTCCTAAAACCATAGAGGGTTCTGAACCAGGACTTTAAATGTTGAGGTTACTTCGGTGTTGCTTGAAAGCTTTAGAAATCCTTTGTATTTCTCATGCTGGTGTATCACATCCACTCCTCAGTCAATGACTGCCAGAAACAGAAAAGCCTCAGTTGAGCAGACTCCAGAATGAGGTCAGTCAATAGGTGCCTAGATTCCTTGCTAGTTTTTTCAATATTCTTATGTAATTTCAGGTAATTATCAGTATTGGTACTAGTAGTTCCCAGGTTTGAATCTGCAACCTATGCATTTCCATATTGCTCCTCTTGCCTATTAAACATCTCTATCAGGCTACTTCTAAGGATCTTCAACCTGGTTGAATCTAAACATCAATGGGCTGTCTCTGCTTCTAGCTGTTCTCCACTGCTTAACCCTTTATATGGCATCATCAGTGCTATATTTCTTCAAGACAGATATCTGGGGTTGGACTAGATACATCTCTCCTCTTTACATCTATATCTGATTCATCTTTGATAACCTGTCCTTTACACATCTCTTTATCACATTCCGTATTATCTAGCTCCACTGGCATCTTCATAATAACCTTTGCTATCACATCTTCTCTAAATTACAAAGTAGCCTCCTATCTTTGTCCTCCCAGTTCAATCTTCCTTCCCGCCCCAAAGACAACATAACTTCTGCATTATTCTCTCTTTAAGCCTAAGCTACCCATTCTTCAAATTCAAAGTTTGCAACCTCCTTCTGCTTTCATCATAAAGAACAGTGTGACTTATAAACTCTGCCATGAACCCCTTATCCCTACCATTGCCAATATAGATCTCTAATTCCACTTTCTGATCTTCTCTACTACTGCACTGAATTTAGCTACAATGGATCTATTTGAATTATTTCAATGCCTGGAACATACTGAATTTCATACAGTATTCTATTTTATAGAAAAAACATCCTTAAAAAATTCTCTTTATTCCATCTTGTTTTGAATTGAATGTCCTCAAGGAAACTTTTAAGGTTTCCATAGTCAATTAAAGTCACTCATTAGACCTTGCGTTTACATTTTTAGTACTTATAAAAACAAAAACAGATAATTTTATATGAATGTGTATAGTGCACTATTTACTATTAAGTCTAAAGTTGTAACAGTATCATATATACCATGCCTTTCATTCTAATGCTTGAGACTTCATACTTTATAGATTATTAAATATTATTTATTTTTAAAAACCAAAACTACCTTGTGACCAATAGCTAGTCATTGAGAGATCCTATTGAGAGTCACATAGTAACTCCATCGCTGCCTCCAGCTCCTGTGTACTTCATACGAGAAGTACGAGAGACCAATTCTCACAAATTATAATTAACAATCACTACACTTTATGATGTATGTGGCACTTAGTAGGCATGATAGATACTTCAAAAACCTTTCTCCTTCATCATCCCTGGTGATAGTATGAATTTACAATATGGTGGTTGTCACTGGCTGATCAGTTAGAGAATATTCTATCTGGTGTGAACTTATTTTTAAAAATGAGAGAAAGAATTGAAATTCAAAATAATTACATCAAATAATGGCTTAGGTATCCAAGAATCAAAGAAAAATATTCTCAATAAGAATGTTTAGCACAGCAGGCAATGGAAAACAGTCTCCTTTAAAACTATGTAGGGATGGAGTTTGCAATAACTATAAGTGGGCCAGACAGCTTTGCCCTCTCGGCATAAGTTTTGAAGATAATTGAAAGGTTCATGAATTAAAGATGGGACTTTCTAAAACATTAAAAATCTATAGCCATCACCTGGCACATTATTTAACAAATTGCTAAGGATTTTTATGAACTTTGGGCATGCTGTCCATGATTCTTGCAAGCAGTGCTGGAGACTGTTTCCTAGTTGGTGGTTAATCAGCTGAGATGGAATGCAATCAGCATCACAAATTAGTAATATTCCTGTTCATGATCATTTTTCCCATAAAGAAGTGACAAATGTGGAAAATTGCTGTTTAAAAAAAATTAGAAAATAAAACCTCCGTAGGGAACATCAGTTAGCTTGATCTGAGGATGTGTGTGATTGCTCATATCCAATTTCTCAGAGCATTAGAGTGGAGAGAGGATTCTGAAACCCTTTTCCAATTTGATCAGAGACCAGATAAAGGATTTGCCATGGAGGTAGGGGTGCAGAGGATCACTAACTGTCCGAAACTTTATCTTCATCTTTTGAAATATTATAAGTGCCCAATACAAATGCTCATAATATGGAACAGCATGCATATATTTCAGACTCATGTTAGAATGTTATTGTTTTCAAAACTTAAATTTACCTTCCTTCTTTAAGAACTCTAAAGAAATAAAGTTAAATATTCTGCTATTAAGGAATATGCTATTTATATGCCTATATCACTACATTTTGTGTATAATAGAAATATAAATGTGGCACTTAGATTTCAGTTTTCACCTCGACTTCACTGTTTAGTTGTATTCCCCCTACCCTAAAACTTCCAGAGTATAACTGGAGAGAAAAGAAACAGTTTAGAGAGATAGGATACCAAACCATTCCACACAGTTTATGAAATATGATGACTGCTTCCAATAGACACTTTGATTTAATGTGCTTTGGCAGACAATTTGAAAATTATGACTGAGCCCTTATGTGACATGCATACCTGCTACAAAGCTTGAATTACTCATTTGTTTATCTTGTGAAATATGGGCTAGTGCAATGTAAGGACACTTCCAGCATACTCCATGGAGATATAATCTCTAACTTTTTAAAATGATAAAGGACTAAAAAATGGATTGAACACTGAATAGTGTGTTCATATGATTAATAGCACTCAGAAAATTAAGAAAACATAACAGAGAAACAAAAAACAAACAAACAAACCATGAATCAGAATAACTAGCCTTGCAGCCATGGATTCCCTAACTGGGTACTCAATGGCAAACAATTGCTGTTTACTTCTCTTAAATTAAGCTTGGCTTTTGACACGTGCTTGTGAATCTGAAAAGTCTCCTAGTGACATTTTAATCATGGCTTCTTTCCTGTGTCCACATCACTTGGAGATCCATGGAACTGCATTTACTTCTCTCCTAATTTTCTTTTTAACATGAGAATCTTAAGTTTATTTAACAACTTTTGTATATTATTCTAAACTGTTTAATCAACACAAACAACAGATTAATTGATGTGGGAGTGTCATATATCAATCTGTTGATTTCATTGGTTAAGTAATAAAGGAACTGCTTGGCCCTCATAGGTTAAAACATAGGTGGGAGGAATAAACAGAACAGAATGCTGGGAAGAGGAAGTGAGGTAAGACTCCTCAGAGAGACATCACTCAGCTCCTCTCAGGGCAGACGCGATCAATGAAGCTCCGACCCAGGATGGACGTAGGCTAGAATCTTCCTGGTAAGCGCACCTTGGGATGCTACACACCTTATTAGAAATGGGCTAGTCCAGGTGTGAGAGTTAGCCGAGAAGAGGCTAGATAGAAATGGGCCAAGCAGTGTTTAAAAGAATACAATTTGTGTGTTGTTATTTTGGGGCATAAGCTAGCCGGGCGGCCGGGGTGCTGGGGACGCAGCCCTGCCGCTCTAATTACAATTAATCATGCAAGAGTGCAGATACTTTGAATCTCTAGAGCCATTCTAGTAAAACCATATTTTAAAAAAGTTCAAATTAAATTTACATGTGATTCAGTTCTGTAACCCTACCTGTGATTATCTTCCAAAGAATACCTCCAATTCTGACAACACCTTGAAACTCAACAACTAAACATGGCAATTCCAATACAACTGCAACATCAAAAACCTTTTGTCATGTGAATGAATTTTAACTTATTCTATGAGTTCAACTTCCTGCATATGGCAGAAAATTATCAAAGCATTTTGGAAGCTGAAAAGTAGTCTTACCAATCAAGTTCAATTATTTTTACAAAAGAAACGTATCCTGAATCACACAATTTTTTTGATAGTGACTAAGTCAAGCGGAACCACCCACTGTCTTTTCCTGTATTACTTAATTCCCTCATCTTCTTATCTCTGTTAAGTTAAAGGTCAATGAATGTAGATATATATTGCACAGCAGCCAGATCTTATTCTCAGGCTCTGAGGCACAACTGTTGCTCCCCATTGTCTGTTACTCTACAGCTTATGCTTTTTCTGCTGTCAAATTGTTTAAGGTATTATTATGCAGCTCATTAAAAAATGTAATATATAATTAAAATACAGATTAATAGTTTGTTGCGGGAGGTCCTTCCACTCCTCCAGCCAATAGCCGCTGAGATACCAGCCCATTGGGGCGTGGTCTCTCTCTTTAAAAAAGCAGCCACTTCCCTCCTCGCTCTCTCTTTTTGCTTCCTGCTCCATTTCCAGCGACTAGACTTCTTCCTGATTGCGCAGAGGGCTGTTCTCTGGGATGGTGATCTGTAAGTTTTTTCCCCTTTAAATAAATACCACCCTATTAATCATAATTCCAAACTGGTGTGGGATTGTTTGTGACTTACGCCTTCAATAGTTATCTATGATAGGCAAATGTATACCCATCTTAAGTAGGTCTTTTAGGTATATGAAGATATACTTCAATTAGATAGGTAATCTTCCAATACTTCAAAGACCTAAGAATATAGTATTTAAAACATTTTAAGAACTTAGACTTTTCTCAACAGTGAGATGTCTGCTCCTGGCAGCACCAGTTACTTCAAAGAGGATGATGGGCATCAAAGAAACTCATTATGGAGTTTGCTTTTGATGTGGCAAAGCTCACCATTTGGGCAAGAAAATGCCTTTGCTTGGACTGCTTGACAGTATGCTGTATAAACTGGACATATAGGACCCACAGGAAAATGACTGCTAAACTTTGCCAAAACAAAGCAGAATGGTCTTTCAGGTTCCTGCTTCACAGAAGAAACTGCCATACATTCTGAAAGATACAGAAGAAATTGACTGAAAAACTGCGAATATATGTGCCACAATCTTTAATTTTCTGCCTCACTGAAAGTCTCCCAGATACTATGGTCTTGAAAGATGAACATGGATGCCCAAACATTACAGAAGAACTTTGGGTGACTGTCCAGACATCCAGATATCTCTGTAATTTCTAGAGCTTTGGAAGTTGCTTACAATGCTCTTTCTGTTTACTCGGGTAATAATATATCCTTCTGGGTTCTTTGATAGAGTTGAAGACTAGATAGTTATAATTATATATTTCCTTAGTTATTATCAAAGATAGGTTAGATATAAAACCTTAAACCCACAAAGATATGATATATGATATATGATAGAGCATTTTCTTTAATTTTTAAATATAAAAATAGACCAAATATTGTAAGTGCAATTCTTGCTTGATAACAATTTTGTTTCATGTAATTTTACTATGTTAAAGTTAAAATCTTACTTTTTATTGGACAGAAGGGAGGAAACGCTGTGGGATCCTGTACACTGTAATCATGTGTTATTTTCATTGGTTGATAAATAAAGCTGCTTTGGCCTATGACAAGCAGAATAGAGCCAGTCAGGAAATCCAAGCAGAGATACAGGTGAAGCAGGAAAGGGTAAAGGGTATGAGAAACACTAACAGCTTCCCAAGGAGCAAGATGCCAGAGCATGATGGGTAAACCATTGCCATGTAGTGATACATAGATTAATAGAAATGGGTTAATGTAAGATGTAAGAGCAAGCTAGTAATAAGCCTGAGCCATCAGTCAAACATTTATAATAATATTAAGCCTCTGAGTAGTTATTTGAAAAGTGACTGTGGGACCATACACGATGAAAAGACTTCTTTAACAGCCATGCATTTCATCACTCTTGACCCTTTAGAACATCATGTTAAATGAAATGTCTGTTATTACCCTAACAAATCCAAATTTTATATGATCCCACTTAGGTGTCTAAACTAACCATATCTTGGAAAATTGAATGGAGGTTCCTAGGTTTCAATGTAGAAGGAAGGGTGACTGATGAAGAGTCAGTTTTGACAGATGAAATGATACAGAAAGTTACTGTACCACAGTGTACATGCAGTTAGCACTATTACATGTACTTGTAAAATCATTAAGATGGTGTGTTTATGGTATGTACTTTCTTTAAAACCACAATAAAATCCCTCAAAACAGGGGCAAAGAGAATATGTGGTTAAATTTTATATAATTTCATGACAAATAAGTGGAAGTTTTATGTTCAGCTTGATATCAGACATGACAAATAATAGCTGGGTCTTCGGGTTCATGGTAGAACACTTGCCTCGTATTACAGAAGGCTCTAAACTTTAAAACCGACACTGAAAACATCATCATCATCATCATCACCACCACTACCACCACCACCTACACACCCAACCACCACTACCACCACCAACAACAATAAGAACAACAACAAACTATTGCAAAGGAAATGAAGAAAAGTAACCCATAATCAAGAGATTCACACCTTGGGTACCAATGGACTTTGTATGGAGTTCAAAGTAAAGAGAATGAAATTTGGTTGTCCCAGCATTGGGTGGCAGTTAGTGCTTTGAAGTTCTGGGGCAGAAGCAGTCTTCCATAGTCATTCATCCTGCCTCAAATACCAGCAAGGTCCCTGTTTCTAAGCTTAGCTCAGGCTGACACTACAGTGACTTAAAAAGTTCTCCCATGAAAAGGCCCCAAAACCTCTCCCTCCTTTGTGCAGGACTTTTACAGTATATTTCATACTGAACTTGGAATTTTAAACTGAGGTCTGAAGTTCACTTTCTTAAAGTTTTACAATGTGGAGGTTCTATTTTAGATTTGTGTCTATTTGATTAAAGGAAAGGAGTGTACATAAAACCCCAGCTCAAGATAAAATATCTATAAAAAGAAAAGCTATTTCAACATTTATTGACTATAAATCACAATGATACAGTCTATATGGTGTACTTACCCAGTATGCCAGATACTAACCCAGTCGAGTAGGTTTCCGCATCAAATAATGGCATGGCCCTTATGACTTTACACCAGAACAAAGAAAACTAGAATACAGCAAAGCAGGAAACCTGACACATCCCCACCTGGCTAGTAAAGAAAGAAACTGGGATGGACACACACCTGTGCTTTGTGCATAGTCCCAGCACATTGCATTGATATTGTTGGGTTAGGTAGTAGTAAGGAGATAAAGTAGATGAAGCTGATGACAGAGGAGTGTGGTTAAACAGAAAAGAAAATGAAACTAAACCCACACCCCCTTTTGTCCATATCCTATCTGTTCCAGACCTCACCCAAGCCACAGCCTGCAAATCTCAGAGTTGCTTCCAGAGTTAATCTCTTGTAGAGCACATACGGGGGTAATCATGCAGCCCACAGAACTTCCTTATTCTCAATGAGAGACGTATGTATTAACAATGGCCGCCTTAACAATTGCTCAACAACCTAATCCACAACTGCCATGCATTTTACAAATTATTCAATTCAGACATCCATATAACCCCAGCTCCCTCCTACCCCCAGTGATTCACTTTTAATAGTTCCGTTATGGCTGGAGAGAGACTCTCTTGCTGTTTTATCATTTTGTCCCCCCACAGCACCCAGCACAGCTCAGAAGATCTGGTCTCATTGTCTTTCCTCTAGTTATTTTTGCACCGTGGCGAACACACCTGCTCCAGCAACTCCAGTTGTGCTGGGTGCTAACCGGCTGGCAGGAGTTGTAGTGGTCTGTGAGGAGAAGGATTGCATTCCTAATGCCGCCAGGCTGCACCTACTGGCAGGGTTCTCAGAGCCAAGCACCTGAGGTCAGCTTCTTATTGGTTTTCAAAAGGTATATATTCAAAGAATATATATTTTCTGTTTCTTATCCAGTTTCAAAAGGAAATTAAAGCAGGTGTTTCTTTGTATTACAGAGAAATAGATCATAGTTTCCTGAAGGGGGAGGTCATACTACAGAATACCAAGCGCATGCACTTAAGTAACAAATTAACTAAAAACCCATAGAAAAGCCTAGTGTTAGTAGTGCCAAAGTAACTTAATAAAATCTTTAACAGACAATTCTGCTCACCGCCTTTGCTCTGTTTTAGATATGTAGAGTCTCCAAGTGTTGATGGTTGGTTACCATCATGATGCTAATGGGAGAAAGTAGAACATTTAAGATGTGGGGTGTGCCCTAGAAAGAGACATTGGGACCTGGCCCTTTCCTCTTCATCTTTCCGGGGTCCTGACTGTGAGTGAGCAGTTTGCTCCTGTAAGATGGTCAGCCCCAAGTGCCGACTCACCATAGGCCCCTGCAGCAAGGAGAGAGCCATTAAAAATGAGTAAAAATAAATGTATCTGCTTCAAAAGTTTATTCTCTTGGGGTATTTGTTTCAGTGAAGAAATGCTGACAGGGCCATGAACTCTCGTGTATTTTCTGATCCAACTCCTTCACTCTGTAAAAGGTCCTGTGACAAACATTCTGCAGAGAAACTGTGTGACTGAGGGAGGGATGGGGTTTGAGGCACCAGACTAAACCTGCTAGCATAAGGCATCCATCCAGTGACACACCCTAAACAGAAGTCTGGTTTTAGTGAAGCGACGTGCTCCGTGTGGAGAAAACGAACAAAGAACAATTCCAGTGTGAGGGGAAATGAGAACGTAAAACTACGGAAGTCAGTGTGGGACCTGGGCTCACTCTTAAACCAGAGCAACGAATGGGGTAGCAACGGATGAAATTTTAGCGACACCCAAAGATTTGATGGTGTGTCATCCATGGTAGTTTTTTGATTTAGATAATTGCAGCATAACTATTACCCATTGTGTGAGCAACAAGGGAAGCAACCACAGAAAAAAATCAATGTCTAATCATTTTTATTCATTTGTAGGTGATAAAATATTTAAATAGCAGTAAATGTAAAATTGATTCATGATTCAAACATCAGTATGAAGGAAGATTAGGTTTCACCTAAAATTGTTTTTTTTTTCTCACAAAAAAACACATATAAATGATTCTATTTAGAGGCTTTTAAGGGACATTTTATTCACACAATGCTTTCATAAAAAGTTTCCAAACTAAGAAAACCTTGATCTATAAAATGAGACAGTCACTTGCTGTAGTGTGGGCCGCTCTCCCCTAGCACAACAATGTAAAGTAACTGCCATTATGTATTTGACCACAGTTATATCAGAGCTCTTCACACTGTCAGCACAAGGAACAGCTGTTCTTAATCTGCTCAGCCCTTGCAATGGGCTAAACTGGGCTCAATGAGGATCCATTCTGGAGGGGCCTCAGGGAGGGAAGAAGTGGGGATTCTCTGACACACCCACCCCTTACACAGCTTTGGGTTCACAGGGAGAGAGTTGGACTGATAGACCTTACTGATTCTAAAAATTTCTGTACCATGGTTAAAGAGGGGCAAATAAAATCCCCTTGGTTAGAAGGGAAATTATATAGCCACCTCCATCCAGTTTCCACATCTCAGGATAGCAGAACCCAGGGCGGAGGGCAGATCACCTGCGGGATTTTTTTTTGCACACATGCTTTGTACTGTAGCTTTAGCAAGGAGATTTTTTTTACTTCAATGTAAATCTTACATTGCACATAACTCCCGTATTATAAAACCTTATCTTGAAAGCTTTCCATGGCCTTCTCTTCCCATTCACTTTATGATTGATGCCTTTGTGTGTTCCTTCAGTTCTGGGCTTTCCATGCTGGGAGCTCTTCTTCAACAGTGTCAAGCAAACAATCCTTAACTTCCAATTAATTAGTAGTCATATACACGTTACAAATGAATAAGCATCTACTCTATTTAAAAAGAAAAACTATTGCATAATATCAATGAGAATTTTAATCATGACAATGTAAACACTGTTCATTTAAAACACCTAAAACTTTTCGCCTGAGTGTGCTGCATCTAGAATCCGAATCCTCATTTTCTTTGTAGGTAAAATCTCCTAAAATCAACATTTTGGCCTTCTTAGGCTGTTGCTATCTTGGAAACCTGCATCTGATCTATTTATAAAAGGTGCACTGAAGGGCAACAGCCACAACTTAAAAATCACCTTCCTTCCTCCCTCTCTTAATCTGGTTCCATCCCTCTAGCCACTGTAAAGCATGCCAAACATTATTTCTCTCCCCAATCCAATATCCTCACCAAATGGTGCTCGTTTGTTTAGAGGTAGAAAGCATGGACTATTAACTTTGGCAGGAAAATTCAATGTGGATGAGAAAAATCTCCTTCCAAGAGGGAGGACTAAAAGAGAGATTAGAATCAAATAAAGCAGAAATTGATGCATCAACCGCTAATCTCTCTGGGGTTGTTTCACCAACCCTTTAAGGAAGGAGGGAAGGAGGAAGGTGCGACCTTGCCTACCATGCCCACAGGTGGTACTCCTTTTCCTAACCACAGACCACAACAATGCTTCTATCTTCCTGTCTGTGGGGCCTCACAAGTTCCCAGCCTTAGACAATCTGTGAGCAACATCAAGAATTATAACTTATTGTTTTTCAGAAGATCACATGTTATGATTAATTCCAATTGACTCTCTGAATATCACCTATGTTTTCCTATTGAGATAAAAAATGAAGATAGTCTATTTAAATCTAATTAATCTCTTTCTAATACTTACATATCTTCTTGAGTGACATTTCTATAAGGAAATACATCCAGTGCTTTGGAATTCCAGAAACACATGTCCCAGTAGCTGTTCTGTCAGTGATATCAGTGACATGGTGACTAGCCAGAATCTTTAGGGACCATAGGAGAATGGGATGAGGGCCTGCAGGAAGCATGCAACCATTTGATGGGGGAGCATGGGAAGAACTTGGTATTAGGATGAGTTGTCAGAGAAAATTTGACCCAAGTCAGGAGAGTAACAGAAAAGAAGGAGGGCCTGGGTATGGAATAATCAGGGCGCAGAGGGTAAGACAGTTAGTGTTAACTTCCTTTCCTCTCACTCCCTTTTCTTTCCATCCCCTGAGTTCTTTTTCAGCTGATGTTAGACTGGGATGAACCAAGAAGAGAGGCAAAGGAAACTAACAGAAGAAATCAATTTAACACATCCCTTTTTGTGTCACTTGCATTTGTCCACCTAACACTACACTGGGAATGACATGATCTGTGTATGGATTCAGCAAAAACCACTAAGGAAACAGGGCTTCAGCCTTTTTAAAACTATTATTGGATCGCAGTTACACCCATTTTGCAGATATGTGCCTAAGCTGAGCAGTTGAGTAGAAACGCATAAATCAATAAAACCCAAAGTACTTATTACTTTGGCTCTTGCAAAGAAAAGGTTGCAAACCCATCTTATTGAAGAATGGGTTTACATATGGAGTTATACCATTCATATCAAAGGAAATCTTCTCCATTTCAATCCCCTTCACTTCACTCCTCTATCCCTAAGCATGGCCTATTCCTATTGCTGCCACTGTATCAGTATTTTATAAAGGAGAAAACAAGAGTGAAGAGAGAAGACAGGATACTAAGCTAGAGATGGGGGGTGAGAAGAATGTTCCCAAAGCACTGAGAAGAGTGAGCTAGCCATTGGAGCTATCTAAAGAAGGTTGTACAAAAAGTCAGAGGATGAGTCCATGCATGTGGTGTTCTTCCTGGCTATCTTGGCTTTAGTTATCAGTGATAACTGTCCATTGGTGTGTGGTCTCTTTTTTAGTAGAATGAGAATCTATTTTCTTAATTAGGCAATATTTTCCTTCACATTCATGATACAGTCTCATACAAAGAAAGAAATTTTAACTCAGTGATAAACCGCACATGTATGCACATCCTATGGCACTCAAACTTCCCATTTCCCAGTGTTCTCAAGGCTACAATAGCACCACATGTTACTCATCTGCTTTGCTCCTCCTAGTATGAACATACTGATTTTTCAGACAGCTGTGCATGCAGTGATACTTTGTTTGTGTTTTAACAAATAAAGCTTGCCTGAAGATCTGAGTGCAGAGCTAAGCCACTAGAGATCTGGGAGTGGTGGCACACACCTTTAATCCCAGGACTTGAGAGACAGAGGCAGAGGGATCTCTGTTAGTTCAAGGACACCCTGGGCTCTTTCTAAAAGAGAAACAGAGCTCACACAAATATGATCCCAGCATTTGTGTTGGATAGAGGCCACTTGTTGTTTCCCGACTGCTCAGCCCTGAAATAATCACACAGAAACTGTATTATTTAAATCACTGCTTGGCCCATTAGCTCCAGCTTCTTATTGGCTAACTCTTACATAGTAATTTAACCAATTTCTATTAATATGTGTATTGCCACAAGGCTGTGGCTTACCAGCTAAAGTTCTGGTGTCTGTATCTGGCAGGGCTTCATGGCTTCTCATTGACTCCGCCTTCTTCCTCCCAGCATTCAGTTCAGTTTTCCCCACCTAACTAAGTTTTGCCCTGCTATAGGTTCAAATCAGTTTCTTTATTCATTAATGGTAATCACAGCATACAGAGGAAAATCCCACATCACACTTAATTCCCACGCCTTTAATCTTAGCATTACAGAGGTGGAGACAGAAATGATAAAGCTGGTTGGAGAGAGGAATATAACGTGGGAGGAGACACGAGCTCAATGCATTCTGGAGATGCAGTTTGAGGATGCAGCCTGAGAAGGCAATCTGAGGGCAGGATTTTCCTTTTAGTCTGAGGATTCCATAGAGATAAAGGTCTCACTAATGACTGGCTTCTCTGTCTGTCTGATCCTTCAGCTTTCACTCCCAATAGCTGACTCTTATTTTTTATTATTAAGAACAATTAGAATTCATGCTGCACATGCAATGTTATACATCACATACAATATATAGTGCACACAATATTTGATAAATAATTCTGTTTCTGAATGATGGAAGTACTGCAGGAACCTTTCACCATAATATTTCAGAATATCTCTTACCCTTATCAAACATCTTTCCATAGCAACGGCAACACATGTGAGAATGAAGGTGCAGCTTCAGACAACCCATGGTCACTGCTTCTCCTTGCATTAAGGAGAATCACCTCGTGCTTGATCTATACCATCTAGGCATGTACAAATACACTGTAATATTTGCACAAGGATGAAAATATCCAGCAGCATTATTCTTAGACCAGATCCCCATTTAAGAGACATATGACTGTGAATATCTTTTATATCTTCCTAGCATCTGATACAATCCATGTGTCTGTTATTACTAGGTCTCATTGACAGTTCAGATTCAGAAGTCAGTTCTACGTTTAAAACATTTAGAAATAAGAAAATAGAAGATTTAATTAGGGAAGTGAATTTAGAAAGTTCAGAAAATTAAAGATTACTTCATAAATCCCTGAATTTTCCAGAATTTAAAAAATTATAATGTTTTTTTAACAAATTAACTTTAGGGTACTGCCTTCAGAGAAATCTATTATTTCATCCTTTGTATGGTTGTCGTGCATTTTGTTTTTCAATATTGACTCTGCAATGCTGAGCTTTTGCACACAGCATTCTAAGAGTGGTTCTATCCCTAGAAGGATCTAGTAGTCCAGTTCATGACATCTGTTGGGTATTTCAAAAAGTCCTCCGGTGATGGTTGATTTTCAGTGTCAAGTCCATGGGATTTGAAGTTGGCACGACTTTGGGACTTTGTGGGAGTTTCCAGCAAGGACCAAGACACACCCTTAATATGGCGGCATCATCCCATGGTAGGGGGTGTCCTAGGATGAATGGAAAGGGAAACTAGGAGGAATTCAGATGAATATTGACAGTCCTCTGTCTCTGCCTCTTGCTCAGTGCTACAGAAGGAGAAACTCCTGTTACTATGCCTTCTCTATGGGTATTTTCCTTAAAGGTGCACCTAAGCAAGTCCTTCCCCTCTTGTGTTGCTTTTGTCCAGTATTTGATCACAGAAATGAGAAAGACAACTGACATGCTCAGTAAGAGAAGAGGACCTCTGCAACTCTATTCACTGCATTTGACGGGGTCGTCATAAATTGCCCTCAGGGGAAATTAAAATGTTTATTAATTCAATATTAACACAGAATTACTAAAATAATAGTGGCATAATTTTATGGTATTCATTATGTTAACAGACATTATCTAATTGGATCCTTATAATAAGTATAATAGATATGTATATGAGGATTATTAATGGTTAGAAACTGAGCCTGTGAAAGAGTGTATGTTTAACCAAGGTTACACAGCTAAGCTGCCAAAGAAATCAAGCCTAGAATTCCAGCTGGCCTGATAGAAAAAGATTTCATGTATACTATCTGTGGTGGCTTGGGTGAGAAATGTACTCCATGGGCTCACATTTTTGCATAGTTGGTCTCCAGCTGGCAGCACCTTTGGAAAAGGTTATGAAACTTTTGGGGGGAGGTGTTAAGTCGAGGAAGTACCCCACTGCAGTAGACCTTCAGAATTTGGGACTTTGCTTCAGTTCTGATTTGCTGTCTCTGCTTCCTACCTTTTGATGGAGATATGATCTTTCAGCTTCCTGCTCTGCTGCCATCTCTTCACCAATATGGACTTTCAGATTGGAAAGTTATTAATTCATACAATTGTAAATCAGAGTTCCTAAGCATTAGACTCGGTACTGGGAAATAGAGAGTAGGAGCTACAGATGTAAGTTTACAATTGAGCTATGAAGAGTTCATTATTTGGTTTAATCACACCACTGGGCAGATCATAGATTCTGATCAACTAATCATACAAATAGATAAATGAAAATCACAAGTACCATCAAAGTAGGACACATTATAGAGGAAGCCTGACTGGTTTAGAACCAGAACAATCCTTTTGCTGTACTTAAGATGAAGCACAAATCTGCAACGAAAAAGGTTGAAAAGAACAGTGCTACACTTGAGAATGAAAGATCAGTGTGGTTCGAGCATGGGTGAGGTTCAAGGCTTCACTAGCTTGTCAAGGAACAGAGAGAAGCAGGAGAGCTTCATCTAGCATGCCAAGAATTGTGTCTTTGTCCTAAGATTAAAGTAATATCTCAAAGATTTTCGGTGAGCAACTGGCATCATTTCGTTTGCATACTTAAATTATTTGGACTGCAGAATAGAAACTGAAATGCTGATCTGAGCTACCTAGATGGAGGTGGAAATGATTCGAGACTATTCAGAAGGTAGATTTCTCAGAAGCTGGAGATGAAGGGAATTTATGCATTCAGAATGACTTCTAAGACTCCAGCATGCATGAATCTCCTTCAATTTAGAGCTGTTTCCTCTAGCAGACTTTCCCTTCCATGTTTCCTTTGAGCAGCTTATGGTAAATTGATGCTGTGGTTTCATTAGTTATTAGAAACATGCAATTGGATACTTCTCAGTCACGTATCTCATTCTACAGTTCAATGAAACATTCCGTGTCAACCTGATGTCAGAGACCATGTACAGGCAGAATAGGAAAATCAGACAGGCCTCAATGGATGGAACACTGACCTGCAGTGTCCACTCACAAAAGAAGAAATACAGCCTCTGTCCACACACTGTGCACTACCGTGCTTTCTCATGTCATGGTTGACCTCAATGAGAGAGAGATTAGATTTTAATTGGTTTCTTACCATAAAAGAGAAGCAAGAAAACACTTAATTAATTTTACCTTAATTAAATTTAAATGCTTTTAATTAACATTCAGAAATATTTTCCAGTAACTCTGTATTCTTTAAATTGAAGGGATGGGCAGATTTCTGATGTTAATGAAACTAGGAATTGAACTGTTCATAGGTTCACTTTTGATGTGTGGTATATGCATTTTTCTTTGTGTGTGTGTTGTGTATGGCATATGTGTGTTGTCTATGGTGTATGTGTGTGCACATGTGTGTGTTGTGTATGGTGTATGTGTGTGCATGCATGTCTGTTGTGTATGGTGTATGTGTGTGCATGTGTGTCTGTTGTATATGGTGTGTGTGTGTTGTGTATGGTGTATATGTGTGTGTACATGTGTGTATAGGTTCGTGTGTGTGAACATATGTGAAGGTCAAATAGCCAGAAGCTGATTTTGAGTGTCTTCCACAGTGACTCTATACATAATTTTTTTTGAGACAGTGTCTGTCACTGAACTAGAGCTGGTCATCTTAGCTAGACTGGCTAGACAGAAAGCCCCGGGTTCCATACTGCAGTATGAGGGTTACTGGTGCATGCCACCATATGGCTAAATTTCTGTGTTACCAAAGCTGAATAAATATGTTCATATTTTGTTGTTGTTGTTATTGTTGAATGACTTTCAGTATAGTGTGGTAATATTTTGTTTGTGCTCTAATAAATAATGCTTGCTTGAAGATCAGAGTGTGGAGCTAGCCACTAGTTAACCATAAAGATCAGGCAGTGGTGGTATATACCTTTAAGCCCAGCACTTGGAAGGTAGAAACAGGAAGTGATATGGCTGGGAGAGAGAGGAATATAAGGCAGGAGGAAAGAGATATTCAGCCTTTCGTTCTGAGAATTTCAGAGAGGGAAGAACTTTAGTGGCTGGGTGCTTTACTTCTCTGATCTTTGAGTTTTCAGCCCCCTAATATCTGACTCTGGGTTTTTATCATTAAGACTAATTAGAATTCATGCTACAGTAGAGAAATTCTTATGGGGTAAGAGAAATTCAATGAAAAATGCCATTTTCTCAAGCTTATTTTTAAAAAAAATAATATTCTGACTGTAATATATTTGGCTACACATGCTTTTCTGAAGGGAAGACATAAGCCTCCTGATCTGTGTTCCCCTTCCAAGAAGGAGAGGGAGGTAAAAATATCAGTGACTTGAGGAAAGCTGGTTAGGAAGCAAAACTCCTCATCTGTAAAGCAAAGGCAGGGCTCCACTTTGGATGTTTCGCCTACATGGTGCCCCCTCCCCGTGCCCCGGAGGACTCTTCCTTTAATACAAAGCTTTCTTACAATCAACTTGAACTATCTGCTTTTGGAAATGTCAGCATACCACTCACAAATGTCCCTCAAAGAATTATCTACAACTTCCAAAGGCCACATCTATAGATTTTGATATCTTTTGTATAAAATAATCAATACTGTTTAGCTATTGTGCTGAAAAGAACTATTTGTGTGCGAGCAGAAATTCCAACTAAAGTCATTCCTTAGCAGATCTGCAACTGTCGCTTGAGCTCGCTGGCTGTTTTGAAGCATCCCTCATGACACAGTTCAGTTGGGGGTGACAGAAAGCGATGCACTGCGACTCTTCGCCCTTCGGCTCACGGAGTAATTTATAAACAAACCTGTAGCATTTAGTGGCCGAGTTAAGGAGAGGGGTGTCTTAACTACTGTTTCTGCTTCTGTGACAAAAACAAATGACTAAGTCAGCTTAAAGTTTGTGGGTGCAGTCTATGGTGCAGTCATAAAGGGAGCTTGAAGCAGATGGTCATTGCATTTGTAGCCAAGAAGGAGACACACACACACACACACACACACAGAGAGAGAGAGAGAGAGAGAGACCCAAGCTCATGTAATGGTACTGTCCAGGGTTAGTGTCGATCTTCTCAACTCAATTAACCTAATCTAGAAAATCCCTTACCATCATGCCCAGAGGTTTGTCTATTAGTGGATTCTAGATTGGCAAGCTGGCACACAATTTTAACCATTACTACAGGGAAAGGAATAAGATATAATTGTACAGAGGGAATAAAGAAGTAGAAAAGGCATAAAAAGGAAAGGGTTAAAGAAAGAAGAAAATGAGAGAAAAGGGGTGTCATTGGAAGGTCACAGGTCAGAGGCTGGCCTAACTATACATAATAAAACGATGTATACTGTTTGATACCACAATAGAAATAAACTCATGATAATGGCTAATGAGTTCCTTCTAATACTCAGTGACATGCAAGAGCTAAGTAATCAAATTCTTGAGGCCTTGAAAGTTGGCAGGGCAGGTGCTCTTGGGACAGATAAACGAGACGATTGTAGGATATGCAGCAGATATCACCAAATGTCCCGAAATTGTTAGACAGCCTGACTGTCCCATCCCTCTCTTGAAGAGCCCCGTTCTTTAAACCAGGGGTGGTAGAGGGAGAACACACAAATGCTGCAAAGAGCATGCTCAGCTTTTATGCGAGATGACAAATAGCCACTCGCCACCTAAGGAAGGAAAAATTAGTCTAACAGAAACAGAACCATGATGTGTGGGCATGGATGTGTTTCCAGGAAAGAGGCATCAACCCGAGTGTTCTAGCCTTGACTCTGAGAGCACCCGTATGTGCCGATTATTTTCACATTGCAACATTGGTCACAAAGCGTGTCTAAGCATGCCTGCTGTGTGTGGGGCACAACTTTTCATTTCCTAAGCTCACAAAGTCTGTATTTACAAAGCAAGAGGACACATATAGACACACAAGTTAACAGGTTGACAGACTTCCTTTGAAGCTTTTGTGTTTTGAATGGCATTTGTCAAGGAGGGAGGCATTTTTTTTCCCTGCAATTCTTATATTGATTGGCGCTGGTATCCTTTCTATTTAGAAGAATTCAAGTCATTCTCACCTGTGTACATTCAATTTTGTCAACTGTGTTTTAGGTTTCCAGGGAGCATTCATTCTGGTGCCCTATTTATTTTGATGTCTGCAAACGGCTCTGCATTTGATAGGTCTGAAATCAATGCCTTGAACTAACTGATGGCTTTTCTTACCAAGAAGGACATTGTGGGGGGATCAGCAGGAAGAGATGTGTATGGGTAAGTTTCCCAATTTACAGTAAAAATAGAAGTGAGAATCTAGATCACCGCGTGCCTGCCCAGCATACAGGAAACACTAGGCGTGGTGGCAAAGGCTTGGAATCTCAACACCTGGGAGGTAGTGGCAGGAAGATCAGATGTTCGTATTTATCGTCATCTATATGTTGAAGGTAAAGCTAACCTGAGCTATGTGAGACTCTGCCACAAAAATTATAAATATCAATCAAGCAATTAATTAAAATTACAGCTACCGATGCTTTCATTAGTCATTCAGCTGACTGTAGGACACAGACTGGCCCGGGATAAATTACTGTGAAGTCTCTTTAAGGATGTTTTGTTTGTTCAAGTTCCTATTTATAACATGCTGATGTATTTTTTTTTCAAAGAATGTGGTAGAGTCATCAGGAGAAAAGATGGAAGACAGAAATGAATCTACGTTGGAGAACTGTTGCGTGCCATGCAAAGATGTTCACATATCTTTGTTTATTTTATGTTTTTTATTCACCCTTTCCTGTGAGAAATAGCGGGTTTCCTAAATCTATTTGCTGCTATCATGTTAGGAACCTCCAGTGCCAAAGATAGGCTTGAACGGGTCTAAAGATAAAGTGTCTTAGGTGCAAGACCTGGAAATGAAACAATCATTTATGACACTACACTCATAGTAATGGTCCTGGGGTGGAATTATCATGAGCTCAGTCAATGACACATGGAGAGATTTCAGAGAATTTCTAGGACACGGTCTTCTTTAGTCTTGCGAGTAGACATGGAGATGTCAGTGCCTCTTCCAATTTGAATATTCTGCAAACAAAGGGACATGAAGTTCGCAACTGTATAGCCAAGGGGATGCCAGTGAATGCAGATGTATGTGACAGAGTCATGTCAATCAGAAAACAGTGAAGCCGATGGTACATCTTGACTTCTGGACAGTAGAAGACACAAGTAGTTTAAAATTCCTCACAGCATCCTTGAGAATAAATTTGTCTAATTTCATCTCACCTTGTAAAATTTGAGAAGGAGGGGTTGTTGCCATTTTGCCTGAATTAAACGTAACTAGTCAGGTGGTGTACCAAGCACACATGAGCACATTATCTCATTTCGTTCTCAAATAACTCTCCAATATTGTACTATTATTCTGTTGTACTATAATAGTATCATTTTATAGACCGTGAAGTTGTTGATGACTAGATAATTTCTGAAGGGGTACAGGTCTGACCCTGCCCCCTTAAATGTCCACACACACAACACCAGGCTGCTTCTGCTAATCATTATTCTTTGCACATAATTTTCAACCTGCTTTTACTGTTGTTTTAGTTTTTTTCCCAAGGGGAAGAAAAACAACAGCACATTTTAAAAACACTGCTGCAAAGCAAGCTAAAAGAAACGATCAACTCCTCATTCTCCCTCTGTTCTCGATCCTTCTAACAGGCCCAGAGGTGCAGCTTCTCTCTGTAACTAGCTTGTGCTATTGTTTTAGGTTTTTTTTTTCCTTTTTCAGACAACATGGCAAAAGTGTTTAAATTCAGAGAGTTGATTTCTTATTAACCTGGAGCCATCTGTCCAGGGGCTTCTCTTCACAGCACCACCAACCGGAAGAGACACAGTGCTTAAAGCCAACAGCTACATCAAATCCACAGGTCAGACTTTTTAAATAAAACCACCGAATCTGAGGACGTCTGTCATAGAACATCATAGAAACTGAGAAAGGAACTGTACGCAGTTAAGTATGAAATGGAGTTGGCTGACCTCTGTGCACAGGAAGAGATGCTCATTGATCAGGTTGACACAAGGGCCAAGGTTTGCCTCCTCCCAGGAGAAGACTCCTGGGAAAAAGGTTAGCAACATGGAGTTTTGATTTTGCTCTGAGCTGGTTTTCATTTGTCATTTTGTTCTTTCCTTAGCAGAAATACTTGCTCTTTTAAAAACAAATTAATATTTCTCTTGGTATTATACAAAAATGTATATTTTATAATATAAACTTATTTATATTTTCCTATAGACTTACACCATTCTCCCTTATGTTATCTATTGATACCATAAAAAAAAACTTTCCTATATGAGTCAGTAGAAGACAGGGGCAGTGATATCCTCAGTTTGTCTGTAATATCATTAATATCCAGTTAATCGCACTCATTACAAAAGTAAAATCCATGGAGGCTATCTTTACATCTCACAAGATGACTTGTAAACTTCAAAGGGAGAGATGAATGGATTCTTCAATAGATGATAATTTCTCATCGGAGGAAGTAAACATAATGAATATAATTAATTATCGGAAGACTGCATTTTTCTTGTTCGGAAACTAAGCACTGTGAAGTCACGTGGCTGCATAAGTCATTCTCAGAGAGTCAGAATGTTAGTATTTCACTTTTGGTATCTACTGACTGAAGAAACACTTTTTGATCTAACTGTGTGCCCTGAACACTAAGCAGGGACATTTGTAATATAAAGAACTTCATCTTTGCTTCAGGGTATTTAGGACACAGAAAAATAATGAAAATTATAAAATAGTGCAACAACTAGGAATGAACATTCCTGTTCCACTTGCCATACCCAAGAGTTTGGACAATATGGTGCTGAGGAGATGCTTCAATGGGTGGTGTCCTTCTCACAAAAGCATAAAGACCAAGTTCAAATCACTAGCACCTAACTCAAAATTCTGGGCACTATAGCCTGTCCCTGTGTCTCAGTGCTAAGGAGGTAAAGACAGGAGAATCCCTGAGACTTGCTGACTAGCTAGCCCAACAAGCTGATGGACAGGGAGAGGCCCTGCCTCAAAAGATAAGGTGGAAAGAAACAGAGGAAGCCACTTGATGCATATCTCTGACCTCCACATGCACCACCCCCAGACACACACAGGAACCACACACACAGAAACACACAGAGACACAAGAACACACACATACACATTTTGACAATGCAGAGAAAGATCTTCTAAGCCTGAAGCAACAAAGACTGTTACTGGCTTCTCCCTGCTATGGACCTCAGAGAATGATGTATTTTCTTATTTAAAATTCACTTTCAAAATGATTATGGCTTAGGGAAAACATGGAAATAAATGAAAGGTATTGCTCTGACAATAACATGGCATTTTGCTTTGCTCGAGCCGCATTTGTTCCTGTCAAATAGAACCTAATTCATCTTCCTAAATTTTCTCATATAAAATGATGAATATTCGCCTGTAAAATTTATGGAATTAATATCTTTCAGAATTACCAATTCGCTGCAGTTTGCTGCCAGTTTATCTCAGAGACAAATGTGTCATCAGGTTTCTAGTCAAACTCATTCACGTAAGCAAGAGACTAAAGACTCACCTAGTCATAACTCCTTAATCAAAACATTCCCCACTCCCTCAATAGCTAATGAGTATCAAAGAAGAGATTCAAGCTCAGAGCTCTGGGAAGCCCAAATTCTCTCATTATTGACATATGACTTCCTATTACAGTTCAGCGAAGAGTAGGAACTTTAATTCATTTTTGAAAATGAAAGACATTTGCTTACAATATCTCAGTATAGAGTAGAGAATCAGGCAACAATGGAGCAGGATTCATAGAAACACACCAAAGCCTTTGAACAGCAAGCTGGGGGTGAGTGACCAGGGCTGATGGGATCCAGAAGGTCAAGCTACTAGCTCTGTGTAGGTCAAGCCCATTTCTACCTCAACTTCCTATTTGTTCTAGTGTATGCTCTGGGTGTGTCACCTGCACTGATTTCTTACTCTTCTCCTTGGTAGATGTGTTTAATCTCAGCAGTTTCTTCTCACTCAGAGTTGCTCTCATTCGAAGTCCCTAACTGAATGTGATCCATCATCTTGCCACCGACCTTGCCATTCTTTGAGCTTCTGTGACATGCCATAGCTCACTTGTGTGCTGACCCGCACAGGCCAGTGAAGATTTTTATGACTGGAAATGTGCATACAAATTGAAACAATCTCATGTGCATGGGTCTGTGAGGTAGCTTCACATCCTGACACCAAGGGAGCAGACAGGCAGCATCTTATATGTGCTCACAATTCAGGTAGGACAAACCCTCTCCTCCAATTCTTCCCATGTCAATCAACCCTGACTTCTGTTCTTGTAAGGCAACCAACCAAGGCTCTGGGACACTCAGAGGTTTTACAAACCGGGAAATGAACTCATGTGCCACCTCAAAGTTAAAACATACTTGGTAGCCGGGCGACGGTGGTGCACGCCTTTAATCCTAGCACTTGGGAGGCAGAGGCAGGCGGATCTCTGTGAGTTTGAGACCACCCTGGTCTACAAGAGCTAGTTCCAGGACAGGCTCCAAAGCCACAGAGAAACCCTGTCTTGAAAAACCAAAAAAAAAAAAAACCAAAAACCAAAAACCATACTTTGTACCAGCTATAGGAAGAGTTTCAACTAACGCCCATAAAGGGCACATAGGAAACCAGCTATGGGTTCAAGCTGAGTGGGATTGCATACTTGCCCTGGGAATGTTTGCTAAAGTTAATTTCTCTGACATTCAATCTCATCATACTTAAAATGGGTACACTCATAGTATCCACCGCATAGGATTTCTGAAGGACTAAACACAACAACAGAGAGAAGTCAGGACAAACGCCTAAAACAGTGACTGTCTCAAGCAATGGCCATTGCTGCATTCCTGGCTCCTTGCTATGTACTTTCTTCATATGATTTCACTTTAATCATTGCCATATGCCTACTGGGGAATTGCTATTCCCGGTCTTTGACAGAGAAGGTGGTAGATGGTGAACTTGAATTAAATTTTCACAGGAACTCCTAGCCCCGTGATTTGTAACTTTATAAAAGCTTCCACTCAAGTTCAAGATTAGAGCTTAAATTATGGCCCTCCACCAGGGGAGAGAGGGGAGTTAAGTTTCGGAATGAGCAAAAGACTTTTTAAGGTTTCAAAATTATGTTCCCACAGTGGTATTAACACTTGACAACCTTAATACTCTACAACCTTAAAGCCCTGCTTAATTCAACGTATAAGGAGTAATGGCGGCACACGGGCTGCCGCCATGCCAAGGCTCGGAGTGCATAAAAAGCATCTGTTTCCCCATAATGCCTCAATGAATCATTATGACAAACAGAAATAAAGCCAGCGCGTCTCACTGTATAGCTGATCCTGCTTTTCTGCTCGCAAGGCCCAGAAGTTAATTACTATGAACAGATGTGCTCAGATTGGACAAGAATTTATCCTCCACGAATTTCAGCACGGACTAAAACAACACAATATGGTTGGCGTGTTTGCACTTCTCGGGTGGCTGCTGAAAGGGAGGTTTAGTGCACTATCTCAGTGTTTGTGTGAAGGCCTTGAGGGCCTGATTTTCCAGTTGCTATTCCCTCCAGACAAATCCAAGGTGATGGTTTGAATGAGAATTATTCCCCATACACTCATATATATTCCCATGCTGGCAGTCATCCTGTTATGGAAGATCATGGAACTTTTAGGAGGTAGAGCCTTGCTGGAGGAAGAAGGCCATTGGAGGTGGGCTTTGAGGTTTTATAGTCTGGCTTCACTTCCTGTTCTTCTTCTGCTTTTTGCATCCAGGGGAAATGAGATCTCTTTGCTTCCTGACTGGGCTAGATCACATTTCTGCTATTCCTCCCGTCTTATGATGGACTATTTCTCCTCTGGAACTGGAAGGTAAATTAAAAGCCCCTTGACCTCTAAGTCATGGCATTTTAACATAGCAACAGAAAATTAACTAACACATCTTCCTTACACATTGATATGGTGACACTGCCTCATTCCTATGGTAGCTGTGGCTGCTTGCTTGTGCTGTTCATGTGCCAGATTGAAGAAGCCAGAGTTCTATGTATATCGCTACTTGAAGAAGTTAACTGTATTCACTATTATGATAAGTCATTCTCTTCCCTTTTGGTACTGGTGACCTCATGACAGAACGTTCTTATTCCTTCTAGATAGGGAATCTATCTGTGGACCAGATATCCACAGATTCATTAATCTTATTTAGTATCATGATATCCTTTTCATCCCTTCTGAAGCAGGTAACCAGGGAGATGAAGATTAATTTGCTCACACAGACACTTCTTTAAGGGTTCAAAATGTGTGTATGTGATTCTTACAATCAGAGTACAAAGTATGGAACAATAATTGATAGCTCATTATATTCAAAAGGTATTTTCGATTTATTTTCCTCAACAGATAAATTATTTGCTATTTAGGTCCAAGGTATACAAAGAAGAGAAGGATGCTTTTCTATTCAACCCCATATATGAGATATAAGATCAACTCTACAGGGTATGTTCAGTGTTATTGGAAAAAAAATTGTTTGCCCAAGGACTCATGAAGATGATAATGAAGGAAATAAATCCTGTAACATATGTACTAAATATGAACTCACTTCCTTATGAAGGTCATCCATAACTAACCTCATTTACCTCAGTTACTTGGTTGCATGGTACAATGTTGTCATTGTTACTTTTCTAGAGATGAGACACTAGAGGCTTAGTGAAACCGTGTATTCTAGAGAACACAGTAGCTCACAGACACAGAGGCCCCATAGGACTGCAGATGTACTGGCTGCATTGTTCTGGGAAGTAATGAAGTCAGGAGTACAGGTACCCACTACAAATGTTCTGTTGTTGAGTTGGGGAAGAGTTCATGAAGGAGCTGCCAGGTGATCTGGGCATTGAGGATGAGGGATTTTTATTAAAGGAAGAAAGGAAGTGTATTCAACATAAAGGAGTTGCCAGACCAAACCCAGAGATAACTATGCTCTAATTCAAATGTACCTTGATCCCCTCATCACCTAAAACACCTGTCAAGTGGTTGGTGGGCTGACTCGGTGTTTTCTTTGTTCACTAAAATAGGATAAGCATAGCCTTCATTTCTTGTACAGTTACAGCTTTGACATTGGTCCTCATAATTCACTCATTTCCTAATGATCCATATTAATATAATTAACTCAAAATTAACAAGGCTTCATGACTGATAATAAAACAAAAACAAAACCCCTGCCTAATGTTATTTCCTTGGCCAAAGATTGGATAAACCTCAGTGCTAGTCTGTACACACCATTCTGTGCAGCCTCTCCATTTTGGTTGAACATATGTGGCCAGGCTTTGTTAATGAGGATAAATGGTAACCACTAAAAAACATACTATTAAATATGCAAATAACAAACACAACTTCTTAATATTCCCAACATTGAATTTCAAAATAGGAGGACATAATATTTATATAATGAAACAGCACTTAAGTGTCAAAGTTTCTCTCATGTATATTTTTATTCCTTTTATTTGTTAAATTAGTGAATACAAAAGCTAACTTTTCATGGCAAAAATATCAATGGGGATTTGTTAGGATCAAGATAAGGATGGATGCGTTTTCTTCACAATGTTGTAGAATTTGTTGTTTTTCAATCTTTTTACTAACATACTACGTTTTTAGAAACAGAAAATTCAGATTAAGTGCAAATTCAAGATATCATCTACATAGCATGTTATAAAGATATGATTATGTAATTGTTAATAAATAAAATCTCAATGGCTGTAGTACAGTGTGTTCTTTCATTTTACCCCCCCCATGTGTCTGTTTCAGGCCATGGTCATCATGACCGTGGAAGGCTCTAGTGACATCTCTGTTGGTATCTTTGCTTGCTCTTCTGTTTATAATCTCTCATCTGTCCAATAACCATGAGCAGCCAAGCACATCCATCTCCTGAATAAAACCTGCTGTCAGGATCCACTACACTTACAAGTATCTAACATTGTCGCAAGGCTCTGTATAATGGGTTGCTGCTTCTCTACCTCTCTGTCTTCCTCGGTCACTTTTTCTCCTGCTGGCTTTTCTTGCTCAAGTTGACTGTCCTTTGATATCCCCTGAATTCTGTTGGCTCTTTCTTATCTGGGAGATATCTCCCAGCCATAAGCATCCCCCACTCTTCCCCTTCTTCAAGTACCTGCTGGAAGTGTTCCCATTAATGGAATTGAATCAAACTATTCCTTTAACCCCACTCCTTCCTTCCTTCTTCTCTTCCTATTCAGTTTTCACCACCACAGACGTCAGATATTAGACTTTCATTTGTTGGTAAACTACTTCCTCCCACACCACATTTCCTACAGAATAAAAGGGATGTTTACTGTTTTGCTAGAGTCCAGCATCTAGAACAGGTGCCTATGGTATTGTAAGTGTTCATTAAGGGTCTTTAAAGTGAATGAACACATCACTGAAGGGATAGCATGCAATCATGCCAGAAAGAGGCAGAAGCAAATACAGAAAGGCGCTGAGGTCAGAGCCAGTTGCCTGGGAGCCAGAGACGGGAAAGTCAAAGCAGCTGTTCACAGAGTAGATGAGGGCAGTTGGGTTAATGCCCATCATAAACATTAACGGGCCAGCTGTGAGGCAGTGTTCCACCACACAGTGTTTTTAAAGAGTCAGGAGGAGCGAGCATTCTGTGCCACAAGATAAATTATAAAGAGGTTATAGGTTCCAGTTGTGAAAATATTCTATTCTTGTACCAGAGAGGAGAGCATTGCTATGACTGTCACAGCTCACACAGGCACCCAATCTTTATGGTCACATTTCCCAAGCCCAGCATCTTCCAGAGCTCAGTGTTTTCTCCACAGGACCCCGCAGCCTGTCCTTGCTGGTCTAGCTTATGATCCATTCTCCTCAGTGTTCACAAAAGCTCTTTCAGCTTTCTTCCACACACAATAGTTCAGTCTCTTCTTATTCTTTCCACATTCCAAGTCAGCTAGTTGCCTACAGATGAGCATAAGCCCAGATGCCTTCCCTCTGCTGATTCCATTGTATCCCTACTCAGTATGTGTTCTCCTTCAGCAATGTTATCCTCTTGTGGAGTCTTAAGAATAATACAGCTTAAGAGTGTTTCAGGCAGTGTGATGTACATGTGGGGAAATTATCCCCTCTACTTCATATAGATTTGTACATGTGGGGAAATTATCCCCTCTAGTTCATATAGATTTGGTAATTCATTTTCCATTTGGAGCAGCTCCAACACATAACCCCTGAATAGAAAATATACATACACAATATATCCTGTAATCTTTGGTTAAACTGTGCAACTTCACTAACAGGGAAACAAATACGTGATAGAAATATCATTAGAAGGAAGGAGGAGAGAAAGAGGAAAGGAGAGAGGAAGGTAGAAGAAAGAAGGGGAGAGGTGGGAAGCAATGAAGGAAAGCAGACAGATTTGAGCTCTCACAGCCTTCTATAAATTACTGGAAAGTTTGGAAGAGGTAAGTTCTTAATTACAGATGATTAAAAGATAGGGGTATAAGAAATGGGGATATTTTGTGAAAATAAATTAACTTATTTCTTTTTTAGTTTCTTTTACTTGTTTTGGTTTAGAGACTTGTAAGAGCATGGACACACAGGAATAAGAAGCAATTTAAAAGGCATTAGGTTTTTAAATGCTAAGTATAATGAAATTCCTGTTTGATTTCCCTTAGTACAAGAATTGTAGCAGAACAATTCTATCCATGATACAGTTTTGTGAAGCTGCAATCAACCTTTATCTGCTCCTCCTCATTTCACAAAGTAGATGAAATATTTTCATCAAGCATCTAACAGTGACATGCGGCAATTCTCCTATCAGGAATAATGTTCAATATTTTATTACTCAATTGAAAGAAGTATGCAAAAGGCTGAATACAACACTGTGTCTTATAGTTTAGAGGCAGTTTATGAAAAATACAAAAATTTATCTATAAAGTTTACAGCTCCTCTCATCATTCACTTATGCCAAATCAGTTTCCTATCCTGAGTAGAGAAAGGGTGTGATAGAGGAGCAACGATGCAAACTTAGAACGGTGTACAATATTTAACAGTCAGTCATGACAACACATTTAAACATTTTTTACATGCACAATGAGCTGTCATTCTTTAAAGAAAATAGTCTTCTCAAATCTTTCTGTATTTCAATAGGGGCTGGCAGCTGCAGTAAAACATTCTTTTCTTACTGCCTCTAAGATTTCTGGCTCTCTAAGAACTTGAACACTATAGCATAAAGCACAATCAATAGCTCTTATAGTTCATCTTAGATGTACTTGGGTTTAAATACAGAGTACAGCAATTTAATGTAGAGGAGTTACAGTAGGCTGACTATGAGGGAGAAGATAGGCACTTTGGGTTCAGTTCAGGAGGGTAGGAGGAGCAATGTTGGACGCTGCCTACTTCATAAGAAAGCAGTGACGGATCTTTGTTGTTTTCAGTTTAGAAATTGCCATCTTTATATAATCAATTTCTGATGATTGGTTTACTTCTTTTTAAGTATTTGAGAGCTTTTAACCCGAACTCAGTATGTTTGCATACAAAATGATTGGGACCTTAGGGAAGGGATATCAGTGTAGGGAGATATCCCATTTAATATTTCCTGAGGTCCCCCACAACCATAACACTGAAAAGTCTTCAGTAATGATAAGTCTAAATATTAATATATAAGCCAATTAACAATAACACACATACAGTAGGTTTGGTTACTCAGACCTGTAATGTCAGCCTTTGGGAAGCTGAGTCAGGAGGGTCATGAGTTTGAAAACAGCTTGACTAAATAAATATCCAGTTCCATGTCAACCTATGCTACATGGTGAGACTACCAATTTTTAAAAGTAAAATTAAAAATAAAAACTAAACAAGATGAAAATAATAATGAACCACTTTATTGGAAATAAAAAAGGACATCGAATATTTGACTCTGGTTTGTCAGAGACAGGAATCTCATATTGACATTGACTTTTCCTTGAGACACTGAATGTGTTGTGATGGACAGGCCAGGGAGTAAGGAGTCACAAGACCCAGCAGTCACTGGAATGTGCCCCTGAGGACAGTCTACCCACACCAGATGTAATGACAAAATGGAGCCACAGAGTATGTCTCCATGTGTACAGAGCATTTGTTCTTAGAAACTGGCACTTAACACTCAACTTTGACCTTTTGGTTAATCAACTGCTAGTAAATTTAAATTGCTCACATGGATTTTAACATCCTCTCTGAAAATTGTGAGTCTAGAGTCCAGGAAACCACACTGTTCTGAATTCCAGAATCAGGAAAAAGAGGATACTTAACGAACACTTGTGATATGTAACACGTCCGTATCAGTTGTCTCGTTAACACTCAAGTTAGTCCCTTACACTTGAGATACCTCCAATCATACATACTCTTCCATTAATTTGGGTAGTAGAGAGAAACATAGTAGATATAAAGCCAGACTAAATGAAATTAAATAAATGAAAGCAAGTAAAAGAGCCTTTAGGGGTAATTGCATAAAGATGAATAAAACTGGTGGAAAATAGTAGTTAAAAGAAAAGACTAAAGATTGCATTTATAGGCAGCATGTACACTGCCATTCTCTTCATGTCTAGACAACTACTGAGCCAAGAAAAACACACAGGGTATCATTATAGGAAATGGCAAAGAGAAAAGAAATGGGAATTTTCCAGGCAAGAAGTCATTTCCTGCCAGATGATCTTTATCCACTTCTAACAGGCAGCACATTTAAAATTGACTTTGACACTATGAATTAATCTCTTTGAAAGTTACTTAAAGATAGTCATCATTTTTTTTCATTACATATTGCTAACCATCAAATGTGTGCCATAAGCCAAAGTTCAGAGGGTCTCTATGGCCATCACACAGTTAGCATTAGATAATTAACAACTGGAAATGAAGAAGAATAGTAACAGACAAAGCAACCGCAGAGACACAATTATTTTTTTTCTGGTAATGTAAAGTTGAAAAACTACCTATTAAATACCAACTGTGCTCACCACAAATTAAATTGTTACAATAACACCAATACACATTAAATTGAGCAGGCCTTGAAATATAAACATGGATTAAATAGCTCTTTATGTGGAGTATAATTCTACCATATATGTCACTCCAGACCCAAACTCCCGGGGCAGTTGCTGATAAGATAGCACATTATTCAACATTTCAGTCTGTGCGAGAATTTCAGAATTTAATTATGAGTTGGGAGTTTTGAAACATCCACATTTCCATGTGCCACCCAATTGTAAATTCTGCAGTGTCTTCGATCCACATGTTGAAACAAATGATTCTTTAAAAATGTGTTTAGCAGCACTCCAAACAAAAGCGCATTAGTAATTAATTTATGGCTACACACACAGTTAAACAATTAGCTTGTTATTAACCATGAGTGCGCTTAATAGAAACTGCTATTTGTACGGGTGGCATTTTAAGTAGTCCTGAAAATGAAAAGACATTTTCAAAGCAGATGCACTTGAGCAGGAGAGACTGAAGCTAGAGTCTCTAGGAGCTAGAGTGATTTTTACCTCCTCGTGGATTATATCAGAGCCATAAGAGGGTCACCCTCCACTTTCTAGCTAGGAGTAGAGAAAGTGCATCTAAGGCTCTGCAAATGTCCCTTAGTGGAGAATTCACACATGGCTGAATAAAGCAGCTCTAGGGAAACAGAGCAGAACATTTGGCTTCCATATTTGCAGAGGGGACACAATCCCCATCCTTGGACACATCTGGTGAGTAGCACTTGACAAGTATTTAAATCATGGTCTCAGCACTGGAAATTCAGATCAGTGATGTTTTATCCTCAACTTAATATTCCTTTTATTTTTGAAGCAATTTGCTAAATACCCATGCTTAGAATTGACAGTCTTTTCTCTCTTGGAATGTCGTCTCTCACCAGCACAGTTTCTTTTTCCACTGCCTGAATTAAGTGTATAAAAACTGTTTCTTAATAATTTTAATATGCCATAATTCTGATCTTATTGTAAAATGAAATCGTAAGCATATTGAGAAGAATCAGAAGAATACATCCTTCCCTGAGGCACAGTTTAGCATTGTTAAATATGAGCAATTACTGTTCAATGATATCACAGTTGTGGAATTCTGTGTTGATTTTCCATTAAGCCCTTATTGTATACAACTTTCTTGTATTTTCTGTGTATTTTTGAAACTGTTCAGGGGCCATTTAATGTATACTTCCCTTATAGTTGACAGGCTTATATGTAATAAGCTTCATTGCCAGTTAACCAGATTGCCCTCACGGCCTCTTAAGTACTTTGAACAATCACTGGATGCCTTCAGAAAACTGAACTGCAAATACAGCTGCCTGCTACCGAAACGGCCAGGCCAAAGCCAGCCCATGTCTAGAGTAATGAACTTCCAACCCAAGAACCTAGAGCCATAGCATCCCACCCCTGAAGTACAGAGCTATAATAACCTAGTCCTTAGGACATGAATCTGGAAACCTCAGTGTATAAGCCTTTGGCACCCAAGAACCCAATTCTGCCAATACCAGCAGAGCTAGTCCTCATTTATGCCCAACTTCTAGGTGGAGCCAAAGAGCTTCAGGTACCTGGTTGGCAATAGTGTTCCACATATTTTTATTTTTCACATGTTTTGCCAACAATTTATATTTCTTATATTGGCACAGACACAAACAAAACATTTATCATATGAATTACACACGTAAGGTAGGGATATTTAGTGTGGAGGCACTGGAAATATCAAGGTGAATAAGGCACATTTCTTACATTTCAAGGGCTGAAAAGTCCTGACAGGGGCACATCTAAGGTATGATACAATTGTAGCAAAGAAAGGATAAAAAAGTAAGAATCCACACTGAGAAGCTGAGCTGCATGAGGGAAACTATACTTAACCCTGAGATGGGGCTAGGAGAACGTGGAGGCGGCCAGCAAGGAGAGGAAGAGAAATGGACTAAAAGAGCTTAGAGTGAGGAAAGACTCTGGAATTTGGGAAGCACCTAGTCACTGGCTAGTGCCGGAGGTTCTTTGGAAAATAGTGGGAGAAGTAAAATCATACCTGTTAAAATCATACCTGGTTTGGGAAGGTGTTTCGGCCTCATAGCCGTGGAACGAATGAGAAAGAAGAGCGATGGAAAATGTCAGTAGGCAATGAGGCAATCAGTTGAGCTACTCTCTGCAGATGACTGGAGCTTCAAACTTAGACGGATTGCTAGGACATGTACGCAGACACAGCAAAAGACAAGCGGTATAAGAAAATGAAGACAATAGAGGGGCCTCAGGAAGATGGACCTGCCAGGATTCCATACATAATGTCAGGGGTAGTTGCAGCTCATGAGATGGAGGGACTGAGAAGAAAGTGCTGTGTCTGGAAGTAGGAAATAAGTTCATCTTAAAATCAATGAATCTTACATAGAGGTGTGTTTGTGAATGAATGGTGTGTAGATGTGAAAAGTCCAAGCCTGGAATTAGAGAGAAAGATTTCTGTTTTGATATAGATTTGGGATCATCACTACAGCTTAAATACTGGGACACTTGGGGTTATTGGATGGGATATCATAGTCAGAAAAACAAATGCCAAAAAATACAAAAATATAAAAGGGGCCATGAAGGCATGCAAGCCTGAGTGTGGGAAGAACCAGCCTCTGAGACCTGGTGCTCTGAGTATTCACAGGTGACCATAGGAGAAGGGAAGGAGACAGAAAAGGGACGTTCCATGAGCAGACGATACTGTTAGGCGCCAGGCCAGGTCTTAGGAGCTGTTGGTTGGTGTGGACACAGGGACATCTCATGAAACATCTGCTGTCTTCCTCATTGTTCTGTCCCCTCACTCTGCTTCCTCATCAGGGAGCAGAAGATTAAAGGGACGTCCTCCTTTCTAACTCCTGAACTCGCCCATTCGTTCAGGTACATCCCATTTGCCATCTCAATTATTCCCTCCCTCCTAGCAGCTTTATGTATTCCTCCCACTGTTTTTTTTTAATCTTATGTTCATATTGGGGCAGGCTAGACATCTCTCATCTTTGAACTCTGAGCTATCGTATACTTCTTTCTTGGTCTTTTCTGACAAATATTTGTAATATTACCTGCTCAACAACCATGTCCTCCAGGTCCTTATTTCCAAAACTATGAATTCTTTCAATCTTCAATCACTATGTTGGGACTTGGCTTGGTCTATTCATTTATACCTATTCAATTAACAAATATAATACATTTTCTGTCTTCTGAAACATTGATAATGTCACACTCGCAGCTTTTAAAAGTTTTTACCTCCGTGAATTTTACAATACTCAAGTAACTATGCTGCCACCTCATGAAAAACACCAGGCTGGAGACAAGGGAGTATGGAAAATACTGCCCCCCCCCCAAAAAAAAGAAAACTCACCAGTCTCTTCATTGGAGCAATTTGACATGCTAAGTCTTCGTCAAGCCTTTCCCATAGGAATATGCTCTGGTCCCACAGCTGCCACCATTTCCCACAAACCCGGTTAATATCTCCCCAGATCCCAGCAGCTTGTTTCTAAGAACCACATTGGAAATATTCACAGTTCCCCCGCTAGTGTAATTATAACTATTATCCCAGCTTTGCACGGGAAAGGAAAACAACACTCCCAGAGAAGCCGTAACCACGTGTAAAAGCAGCAACACGATGGAATTATTCTGCCTAGGAAAACCGAGGCTCTGAGAAGAGAGTTGACATAGTTGGGACAACCTTACACAAGTCCTGAGAGGGGAACCAGCCTTGGAGACAGACTGCTTTGTACTGGAGGAAAAGGTCTATTCTTTTGACCCTAGTCTTCTAATACTTGCCCTCTACACACTATTTCCCTCTTGAACTGCTAAAGCACACGGTATTATCTACAGCTTTTGAGTATACAGCTCCACCTATGCGTGTGTGGCTGGGTGGCTTCTGATGTCTACGAGAGTGGTTTAAATTTTACCTGGTCACATTTGGAATCACCTGAGTAGGAATTCTCATCTGAAGAGCCTCCTGAGGGCCTTGATCGAAGGGGAAGACCCACCAGGACTGTGGGCAGCCTCCTCTCGGGGCAGCCAGATAAAAAGGGTGTGTCAGCAGGAAGAGCATTTTGCCTTGTGCTCCCTTGGCTTCTTGGTTCTGCTCCTCTAGAGAACCCTGACTAAACTAATATCCAAATGAGGCCTCTCTCGGTGTGTATACGTCATCTGCTCATTTTGTATCAATAATTTATGCCAACTTTTTTGTCTGCGTTGTCCTGTCCTCATTGGTCTGTGCCGAGTGCTTTCAGCTCACTGTGATGCTTCTCCTGGTGTGTAAGATTAGCTACTAAATGGCATCGATTTCTTTTTCTTAAATGCCTTTTATCTGTGCTCCTTCTAATCCATCCTCGGTATTACTATTCTAGTGTGAGCTCCCAAATTTTTTCCTGGCATAAGTTCAAAGGCTCCATGAGCTCCATCCTTCCTACTTTCAGTTCTTATTTTTCAGATCCTTCCAGAAAACAGATGACTTAAGGCGCTCGTTGACTTAAATGACTCTGGGAGTCCTTTAATTCTCACTTTCCATACTCCGGGATTAAAATGGGGTTACACAGTTTTTGCTTTACTCGCCATGTGACTCTTTATAGCATGGCTGGCCTTCAAAGACACTGTCTTGAGGTTTGCACCTCTCAGAGTCTCAGCAGAACTTAGGCTTGATGCACCAGGGTAGATTTTACAGCCACTGGCACAACCGTGAGCTTCTTGTTCAGTTGCTTCTACCTGGAAGGAGCGCTGGGGTTTGGTTTTCATTTGGAAAGGCACACAGCTATGCACAGATCTATCTCCTGCTACAGTCCTGAGAGAGAGCGCTCTAGATAAACAGAAACAAATGCCTCGACCTCAGTTACCCTGCAAAGGGAAGTCAGGGGATGCACGTCTCCTTAAGGAGATGGGATTTGGCTCTGCACAAAATACATGTAATCCTATTACATGTACACCGTTTAATGTAGACTTTGAAATTTATATCAGCATTCCTGAAGGGAACATAGTTCTGTAACTGGGAATATTATGATTTGGAGAGAAACTCTGAGTTTTGCAAATGACTGCATTGAGCAATTGAAGATTCCTTTATCCTTCCTCACCAGAAGCATCCACTTCATTAGTAAAACATCTTCTGAGGATATGAGTGAGGTGGATGCGGCGGAAGGGTTACTGTGCCCTTGGAGTCACAGCTTCTTATATTAAAAGCAGAGAGGCTAGTGAAAGGAGATGATAGCGAAGCAACAGTTAGTTAACACTGCGTAACTAAAGCATTCTGCCTTAGGTTGCCAATCTCCTTTAATATTTATATTTAGTTTATCACCAAGTTTTAAAATATGCATATTTTACCTGCAGCAAACCACAAAGGCCACAGAGATAATCCTACCCTGAAACACGCAAAGGAAGTGAAACACGCCTTCGAGAACTGTGGCTCACTTCTATTAAAATGCAGTCTCTGCTGTGAACTGAACACTCCCGCCTCCAAAGCAATGCCTATGGGATTATCAAGCCCATCCTCTTGTTATACTCCCAGGATAGTTTAATTCTGAGAGCTGTCCTACACTGCCAATTCAATTTCCACAGCCTAACCTGCTCATTCTTATTTTCGCACTTTCAGCAATTGTATTTAAGAGAGAGATGTTTCCAATAACTGATTCTTTAGGGCTGTGGTTAAGAGCACTTGTTGCTCTTACAGAGGACCCAGGTTTGGTTCCCAGAACCTATAAGCCTATGGTGGCTTTTGGTGGTTCATAACTCCAGTTCTAGGAGATTCAATTTCCTCTTCCGGCCTCCCTGGCACCAGACACAGATGGTGCAGAGATACACATACAGGCAAAACACTCATACAACATAAAATAAAAATAAATATGTTTTAAAATGAGTCTTAAACTCTTTTTATGATACTTATAAGCAATCTTTTGGTGCCTGGAAATAAGACATGGATTGAAATGATAATGAACATTATTCATGGGGCTGGAGACATGGCTCAGTGGTTAAAGCATTGCCTGCTCTTCCAAAGGTCCTGAGTTCAATTTCCAGCAACCACATGGTGGCTCACAACCATCTGTAATGAGGTCTGGTGCCCTCTTCTGGCCTGCAGGTATACAAGCAGACAGAATACTGTAATATATATATACATGAACATTATACACTCCAATTGTACATTCTGGCCCTGATGTCTTTGTGTTGTTGGTGCTTTGTTTCCATTAAATATGCTTTTAATTTGTAGGGAAGGGTGGCTTTGAACTTGGGTTCCTTCTACTTTATCCTCCTGAGCAGACAGTATGGCCATGCCTGGCCTATGAGCATTCTTTAATAAAGCAAATACTGAAACCCAATCACTTTTTCCTGTGGGATTAACATAGTTATTTCAATCAACTTCACGAAAGATACTGACACTAGTGTGCTAGAAAAGTATTTGCTCATTACTTACATCAGATACCCTAGTATATTGATCTGGTAAGTGGAGTCATACCCTTTCTTCTGTGGAAATCAGATAAAGACTTGAGTTAATGAGTAAGGAGCAGGTGAATCCCTGAGTGAATGTGTTATGGACATGAGCATGACCATGTCAAAGGCCACAATGCCTCAGGCACATGGGATTGGTAAAGCTTCCCCTGGTCTGTGTGCAAATGTTAACATTGTGTGCAGAACTTAAAGACCATAGTATTCTGATGCGGGAGTCCCCTCTGTATGCTGTGATTACCATTAATGAATAAAGAAACTGCTTGGGACCTATAGCAGGGCAGAACTTAGGTAGGTAGGGAAAACTAAATTGAATGCTGGGAGAAAGAAGGGTGGAGTCAGAGAGAAGCCATGTAGCCTTGCCAGAGACAGATGCTAGAACTTTAGCCAGTAAGCCTCAGCCACATGGCGATACACAGATTAATAGAAATGGGTTAAATTAATATGTAAGAATTAGCCAATAAGAAGCTAGAGCTAATGGGCCAAGCAGTAATTTGGTTAATATGGTTTCTGTGTGATTATTTTGAGGGTCTGGGCAGTCAGGAAACAAACAAGCAGCCAAGCAGCCTCTTTCAACATTCTCCTGAGTCTGTTTTCCTACAGAGACCTCCAACATGAATGGGCTAGCACACCTTTGGTTGTCTACAATAAATCAATCTCCTCTACTCAGATGCACAAAATAAATGCTCTGGGTTTCCAGGCTACTGTTAGTGATTCTCTGCCAGAGAAGAAGATTGTTTGTGCGTATGTTTGTTCTTCACTGTTTATTACCCCAATCAGGTTTCCAGGACTCAAAGCTGTGCAAGGTGGCAGCACCCTCCTATAATTTCACAAAAAATACATAGATGTTTCTGCCTCTTAGAAAAGTTGTATTGATGAAAGGGTTTCTTGGAGTAGATCTCAGTGGTTTTCCATTCCTAACTGACCATGCCCACAGCCAAAGATAATGTAGCTCACTTCTGATTAAGTCTGGAAGGACACTCTACTTTTCTTTTCAGAAAACACATTGCTTCCTCCTTCAACAAAGAACACAAACCAAATGGAATAACAAAGGCAAAAACTTCATATATCTCTGACTACAGTTCTTGACTACTACAATCCACACCTAGACACATGTTTCCCCCAGTGAGCCTGCAAAAATAACCTTCTGGTCGGGATCCATGTAGGTGAACAGACAGATCAATCCATGTAATAAAAGTATACCTCTATTTAGAAAATAAGAACTCAAAGACTTACAAGTTTACTCTCTATTACCCAAGAAGAAATACATGTGTCATGGGAGAGCAAAGTACGAGGGGCTGATAGCTGGGCTCTGGATCTTGATTGTTTCCAAGGCTTGTGTGTAAGGGCTTAGTTTCCATTCTTTGACACTAGCAGGAGATGGTAGGAACTTTGTGACATGGGGAGGAGTGGGAGGAAGGCTGATCATTGTGACTATACTCTAGTAACAGATGCTAGGAGCCTGGCTTTTTCCTGGATGTCTCTGTTTAACTTCCCATTGCCATGAAGCAAGCAGGCTCCTCAGCCACATACCCCTGCTGTGACATTCTGCCTCACTTTACTTCCAAAAGGAATGGGTCAACTGACCATGGACTAGAGTCCTCAAAAAGGGAGCCAAGATGCTTCTTTTTTTCTCAGTTGACTTTTTATCTGAGCTATCCTGTCACAGTGCCAGACTCAGACTAACAGTTTAGTATTGACATCTGGTTGACAAGCTATGATGTCTTATTTCAGACTGTATATTGTATTTGTCCTGTAATTATATGTGTTTTCTAGACTGATGGTTGATAAGCTAATGGTAAGTGGTGATCTTTATCTCCCCTTCTTTCTATGAAGACAATGTCACTCAAGACAAAAATTATTAGAGAATTAAAGTACTCAGATTTACAATATGAGTAGTTTGTTCTGAATCTAGTTTGTATAATTTATTGATTGATTTTGGTGCTTTATGAATATATACTTTACAGCATATTATTTGTATGAGTTCGTGAAATTGGATAAATCAAATTTTACTATTTCAATCATGAATTAAGAACTATTTCAATCATGAATTAAGGACTCTAGAAAAATTTGATTATGAAAAATTATGACATCAAGCTTACCTTACCAAAATAATAGACATAAAGATATGCATGCAGCATATATATATTTCCCTCTTTGGAAACCAAGTATTATTACTGCCATACAATTGCAATTTTAGAGCTTACTGTTCCTTCAACTTTTCCTACAATGTTTTACTCTGCCCTTTCTTTACAAGTAAAGCGAACCCAGAATTAGTCCTATACTGGATAATTTCTTGCATTTTTAAAAGTAGAAAAACACAGTGATTTTTAGGGAGATTCTTTAAAGGCAGAGCATACAGATTCCGTTAAACTACTGGGTGAGAAGCCTGTGCTTATCATTGTGATGGGAACAAATCCAGAAAGAGCAGAAAGATTTGATGATCAGAGACCTGCCTTCTGCATTTCTCATAAACATTATTCAGTAAAAGTAAACTGAGAAAGAATGCAGGCACACCAAGATGTCGAGAACATCTAAGACACAGAACATAATCTCTTACTTCATCTCTATTACAGTGCCAATGTTGTCCTTCTGATAACAGGGGGCCTTTGACACCAGATAAAGAGGGTACTATCAAAAAGGAAAAAGTCTGGGTGACTTTTAAGGCAGTTTTAAAGAGTCACTATGGGTTGCAAAATTAAATTTACTCCACAGATAATTTCATACTTTTAGAAATTATAGAATTCTTACATTTTTTCTTTGTATTACTAAAATGCTTACCACTTTAAGCAAAGTTATTTATTTTAAAAAGAGAATACATATTTCTTTCTTCTGTGTCATCATTTGTCACAATAGATGAACCCATATTCTTTTCATATTCAAATTAAGCACAATTAGCTGGGTAGAAAAATGCCTGGCTCTCTGTGAAGGACCGGGTATCTCTGACAGTGGAATCTCAAATCTTTCTGCTCTGACGAAAATACAGGTATTTTGCTATAACTGCAATTTTGCCTGCTCCCATTCTTTGTTTATCCTTGGTTAGAAGAGAATTACATATAAGAATTTTAACTGTGCACCAAGTAAACAGTTTAACAACATAATTACAATAAAATAAACCAATAGATTTTTATATTTTTAGAGTTATAATCATTAAAAATACCAAATATGAATGAATGAAACATAGAAACAGTGATTAAGATATATATATATATGATATATATATCAACTTTATTGTTGAGTTACTTTAGCAAAGTCCAAAAGAAACTAAAGTCATGGATTTGCCCAGTAGGAAGGACTAGAACTCTCTCCTGTTAGGATTTCTATCACTTCTCATTGCCATCTAGGTTTCATCTTTCACAGCTTAAAAGTGTGAAAGGCACACAGGTGAAAAGGCACCTTACTCTAGAGCAGTGGTTCTCAACCTTCCTAATGCTGAGAGCCTTCAATACAGTTCCTCATGTTGTGATGACTCTCATTTTTAAAATTATTTCGATGCTACTTCATAACTACAATTTTGCTACTGTTACAAATCGTAATGTAAATATGTGATATGCAGGATATCTGAAATTTGATTTCTGTGAAAGAGTCATTTGACCCCCAAAGTGATTGTGACCCACAGTTTGAAGACCTGTGCTCTAGACACTCTCAAAAGTTTCACACTAGAAGAAAAGACTGCAAAGCTAGTCCCAGTGTTTAGGAGTGAATTGTAGAATCAAAGCTGCCAAGCAGGAGGTCTCAGCAAGGTTGCCCGCATTCTTAAAAAGTATAGGATGCCATTTCCCCAAGTTCCCCTCATCCTCCTCTTCTCACTTTTCTCTCCCCATCTCCCCTTACCCCCATCCCACCCCACCCCCAAGGTCCCAATTTTTTGCCCAGCAATCTTGTCTATTTCCCATAGCAGGGATAATAACTATATGTTTTTCTTTGGGTTCACCTTCTTATTTAGCTTCTTTAGGATCACAAATTATAGACTCAGTGACCGATATTTATGGCTAGAAACCAATGAGTGAGTACATCCCATGATCCTCTTTTTGGGTCTGGGTTACCTCACTCAGGATAGTGTTTTCTATTTCCATCCATTTACATGCAAAATTAGAGAAGTCATTGTTTTTTATGGCATAGTAGTACTCTAATGTGTATATATTCCACACTTTCTTCATCCATTCTTCCATTGAAGGACATCTAGGTTGTTTCCAGGTTTTGGCTATTACAAATAATGCTGCTATGATTGGGGATAAAACAAGGTTGGATAGAGGAGCAGGGAATCACATAACTTAATTAAGGGAACCACCTTAGGGTTGGTAAGAGACATGAACCTAGAGTGGCGCCCAGGTGCCCAGGGCAATGTCCCCAGTTAGTTACTTGGGCAGCTGAGGATAGGGAACCTGAAATAACCCTATCCTATAGCCATACTGATGAATAGCTTGCATATCACCATAGAATCTTCATCTAGCGATGGATGGAGATAGAGACAGAGACCCACACGGGAGCATCGGACTAAGCTCCCAAAGTCCCAATGAGGAGCAGAAAAGAGGGAGAACATGAGCATGGAATTCAGGACCACGAGAGGTGTACCCATCCACCGAGACAGTGGGGCTGATCTATTGGGAGCTAACCAAGGCCAGCTGGACTGTGACTGAAAAAGCATGGAATAAAACCGGACTCTCTGAACATGGCGGACAATGAGGGCTGATGAGAAGCCAAGGACAATGGCATGGGGCAGGGAACCCTAACTGCTCTTCAGACTGGAGAGGGAGAGGAGTGGGGGAAGGGGGAGAGGGGCGGGAGGAGGGGGAGGGAAATGGGAGGCTGGGGGGAGGCGGAAACTTTTTTCTTCTTCTCAATAAAAAAAAAAAGAACTTTCCTTAAAAAAAAAAGAAACCTAAGTTGGCTCTTCAGTGCTTTAAAGATTGCTTTGTTCCCTTTCTTTCTCCAAAGCTGATGCTGAGAACTTCCGTGTTTGGGAGATAGGCTTGTAACTTACTTCAGAGAGCTAGAAACTAGATTACTCTCTTAAGTCTCTGAATTTCACAATGATAGGCCTGATGTAAGTCGTTTCAATCATGTTGACCTTGTCCAAACAAGACATGTACAGGCTCCCAAATTGGCAATTCTCTTGAGTTATTTATTTGATAATTTTTCATATATTTGTTTTATTTTTCTGGGATTCTTAGAACTTTGGTGTTCAACTTTCTATATTGATTTTGTTTTATTCCTTCCTACTCATTACTTTTTATTTGTTTCCTTTCATAATGGAGGCCTTTTCCAAAACTCAGTGACTCATTATTTTTTATTAATTATATAATACTAATATTTAAAAGGGTTTTTAAGGTTGTCTGCTGGGCAGTCAAGAAAACAGCCAATGTGTAATACCTGACAATATTAATTCCCAAATGCCATTATCTGTAGGTCAGAAAAAGAAACTCAATCTTGTTCAGGTATGGTTGAGCAGAGGATGTCAGGAGTACATTGATGCTACCCAGCCAGGCAGCTAAAGCAGATAAAGGAAGAGAACTGGGTGTTGTAAATCCCCACTCCGATGTTCCACGGGTCCTCTGGATTTCACTTTAGCCCACATCTCCTTTACCCTCCGCCTGTTTCTGAGTGACATGACCTCTCTTGTCCTATGACTGGATAAGAACCCAACAAGCTCCAAAAAAAGCAGGGAGAAAGCAAGTGACAAAGTTACTGCATTTTCAGTCCTGCTATCAAGCCTCACAGAGGCAGCAAAGGGAGCAGTCGGTCACGGCTGCTTTTCAGAGATCTCCTGCCTTTCCTAGAGGACCATAATAAATCTCCCTCTATTTCAGACACAAAAGCCTATCACAATGCCTTTTAGAAGTTCCCGTGCATGTTAAACACACGCACACACACAATTGTGCTTAAGCCAGGATCATAAAGATTAGTCAATTTACCCAATCATGTTTTCATTCATTTATTTCATCATCACATAAACATGCAATGTAAACAAAGTGTAATGTATACTTTTAGATGTGATTTTGGCATCGTCTCAACATCTTGGCCGATATCCAACATACATTCAAATATGGACATGGAGGTCAGTTATGACTGAGATATATTCATTTATTGTTTTGCTTTAGTACTGAGGTACAGTGAAAGGTTATGGCTAAATGATAATATTTACCTAACAACATTTACTACTGCCAAGAATGAATTTAGTGATAAATATAAATAGCTTAATCCAGAAATATCACAACTTGCCCAAATACAAGACTCAACAACCAAGTACAGAGTAATACGACTTTAAAGCACACAGGAAGAGGGAGTGATTTCAAACTTGACTTACCTCTTGTCTGCAGCCCCTTCCCACAGGCCTCACTGGTGCCCGTTCTCCCCTGCCTGACAGACTCTGGAACCAAGATACAAGGGCTCCATTTCTGCAGTTTCCACCTGTGACCACAAGGAAGAGCACAATAGAACGTTTACCACGACTCATACGCAGAGGAAGTACTTTCAATACATGACTTAGACATGCAGAAATAGAAAGACCAAGGCTCAGTTAGCCTGAACTTGAAGCAAATCATGCCCAATATTGTAAACCTTGCCAATTATCCATGGCTTTAGGGTCATGGATTCAAAAGAAGATCCCAGTTTCCTAAGCTAGTATAATTTATAGCTGCATTCTAAAAGCTTATCTTTATACCTTGGGTAAATATAGTTCTCACCCTTCATTAAAGGAATGTCATTCTGTAGTAAATTGAGACTATTGGAGAAATCTACAATAGTTCAAAATATAAAAAACAGCAGACCATGGGCTTTCCAACCCAACAGATACATCTACAGTTCCCCTCTACACCGAAGGTTCAAGAAACATGAAAGAGGAGACCAAGGAGTCAAAGATCCGGATCAGGACATCTGCATTGAGATAATGACTTCTGTATATGATAGGGAAGATGCAAGCATGAAATCTCAAAAACATTGTTAGTCTCAACAAGACCTTCATAATGACAATGTAACTTGGCATTCACAGTGTCCCAAACCTATATGATGAATTATGGGCAGTTAATGGTTGCTAAAAGATAGAATCATTTTTGATTCTCATGACAGGTTGTCAGATCCTAACTAGTCAACCTTACATATATATATGTGTGTGTGTGTGTGTGTACATACGTACATATATATACACGCACATATATATGTTAACACACACACATATATATATGATAATGGAGTAATCCTTCTGTACATTGTAAAGATGGGTTGCTCTCCTTGTTAATAAAGAGCTGAATGGCTGATGGCTAGGCAGGATTTTTGGGGCAATGAGAATGCTGGCGACAAGAAGGGAAGAGTCTGAAGAGAAGCCATGAGATACAGAATAAGAAGGATGGGAAGTATGTATATGAGGTAAAAGAGCCTCAGGGAAGCACATACATTAACAAAACTGAGCTCATTTACATTATAAGAGCTAGCTAAATTTGAGCCTAAGCTATTGGCTGAGCATTTATTCTGATTATTAAGTCTCTGTATGGTTATTTGGGGTAGTGGCTGGTGGGACATGGGTGGCTAATGGGATAGAACTGATTGGCAGTCTAGTCAGAAAACTGCCAACCCCTATATATTCTATTTATATACATACATACAGACAGACATATATACATACATACATATATCGTGTGTTACAATAAATAAATAAAATAAAACCCAACCTTAGCAAGTGTTGAGAATGGTAAGAGTTAACTTTTGACTTTACTCTCTGTCAGGAGCCGTTTTCCCCAAATTATTACAGGAACCATCGCCCTGGGGAGCCTGCAGAGAACCCCACACCCCCAATTGTATTAAGAAACTGTTCTATTGACAGAACATACCCCACACCCAATTAGCTGTTAATAGAGAGCTATCTGTTAGTGGAACCTGCCCCACATTCCAAACTATCTAGAGAACTAGGTGTGTCAATTCGTGACTTCCTGGCCTACGTGACCTGACCGAACGTAACCTCCTGGCCTATGTGACCAACGTGGCAAAAGTCCAGGCCCCTGTGCCCCCCCCAATTCCTTATCCTATATAAGCTGTAACCCTGTCTCTAATAAATGAAGGCTCTGACAAACCTAGCATGGCCTCCTTCCTCTCTCTCACCCATTATCTTACAGATAGTACCTCTCCGTGACCCTGGAATAACTGATCAGCCAGGCAGGTTACACCCCTAGACTGAGTAACCCGCCAAGGCGGTCTACAGTGGCGCCCGAACCAGTGACTCTGAGCAAGGCCAACTGTCGGATGACGATGCGCTGTCCCGGGACAACAACAAGCAGAAAAAAGAAGAGTCTGCGGCTGTAGAACTCGGACAGATCTGCAGAACGAGGTAGGCGCAGGTTTACTGTCGTCCAAAAAGATATGGGACTTTCAAAGGAAGAGAAATTCATACAGGAATTTTAGCAATCAACCAGGATGAGAGGAGTACAACTCTCCACCCAGGTTCATGATTAAAGTTGTGATTCTACTTTAGGGAATTTGAACATTTCATGTACAAATCTTACTTCATACAAAAAAATCATGAAGGAGAAGCTTAAAATATGCTTAAAATTAAATGTGCAGAAGACAAGGGGGCAATCCTGTGTTACACCAGGACATAGGAGATTCAGAGTTGGAACATTTGAAAGCTTGGAGTGCAAGCTTCTCATCCATTCTCTTGTGGTTTTGTTTTCTTTTCAAATATGGCACTTCTAGGATTCAGACATAACTCTACCATTTCCATCAGTCGTGGAGCGAAGTGTAAACAGTGACTCTAGGGACCAACCTTATCCAAAAGCTCATCTTAGGGAAGAGGAATGGATGTTTTCTGATGAGCTATCAGGACTTGCTTTTCTCTGAGGAAATGATCCCTGAAGTCACCTGGCTTCTCTCTGTTTACCTTCCTCAAGTTAATAAAAGTAACGTTAATAAAAGTTAATAAAAGTTTTTGGCACACAGAGGATGGATTCTGTTCCTAAAATGATTGCTATACAGTATTTCAGAAAACTCAAGGCCACAGTCTACCCACACTCCTTCTTTTTCCAGTTAGTGTGCTTTTATGGTCTATTTCATATGAGCCAAGACCTTTGCTTCCACAGGAGCTGCTTTACCCATAGGCCCCCATCTCACAAGCCCCTTATAAAGTGTGACCAGGAAAGAGAAATAGCACTGTTCACCTTTGAATGGCTTTTTTAATGATAATGGCTGGAGAGCTTGTTTAGAAATCAGGAAACAGATAAATAGAAAGCATGCCATGATCCAATAACCAGCAATTAGTTTCGGCAGCAATAAATCCACCTTGTTTATGCATAGATTCCTTCAACATGGTCCCATCCACAACAGCTGAGGTGGTGACAGACTCCTATACACCTTTAGAATCATGATGTGTTAGTCATGTAGATTCCTTAAGGTAACTTTACTTAGACTTCTCAGACCAGCATGAAGCCAGGGTATTCACTCTAGTTTATCTTGCTGTGTAGATGGAAAGGGATGGAAGGAGTTTCCAGATGTTTGAGATGATAAACTAGAATTAAGTCAGAGTAAGTGACAGCCTGAGACTGGACCATTGGCTCTTGGTTGCATGTCATTGTCTATTATGTGTGAAGATTGTGTCTTCATACTGTTTTCTTCTTTAGCATCTAATTTAATATGCTGGATGATGTGCGATAACGTAAGTGGGCATTTCAATTCTGTTCTGATTTGGAAAATGTGAATATGTGGCCTCAATGCAGTTAAGAGAATGAAACAAAAGATAGCAATAAAGAATACCTAAACTTGTGTTTTAGGATAACTTCATCCGGAATATCAGTGTAGGGGAAGTAAAATCTAACTAGAACTGTAGTGATCAACATAATAAGACCTTGTTCAATGGTCAGACCGATGTGTTAACTTGGACACAGTTTGAAGGGCCTATCAAGAAATGGGATCTGGATACAGCAGAAGTGATTTCTTGGAAAAGGGCAGGAGATAAACAAATAAAAAAAAAACAGTTCACACATGAACATTGAAGAGCTATCAAATAGCAAGGACAGAGGAAAATCGAATAGTCCGTCAAGGTTTCTAAGATCTCCACTGATTATAATGGCCCTGGCTTTACTAAAATGTCTGATAATATTTGATTTGGCTAAGTTCTTCACTTGGCTACTTTCCCCAAGAGTGATTTTTTCTGGACACAAAAGTTTCAATATTTACCCACAGCACAAGAGGGTGATTACTGACAGTGATTCCACAATGGCTCCATGGTTCTGGGGAAGAGCAGACTGGGCCTGATCCCAGTATTTATCTTCATCCTCCCCAAACTGTCCATCAAATCAGAATAATGGACCAAAGCATGGCAGAGCCGTGGGATTGGGCTCGTCAGTGGCACTCTGACTCTTTATCTAAAAAGAGCGCTCTTTGGAAAAGCAATGAAACTACATGGTTCCCGAATAAATTAGCCCTCAAGCCTCACAGCTTTAAAACACAGTTTCTAAAATTATCAGGATAAAACATTAGATAATTTTGTAAAGTACATTTTTGAGCGAATTGGTAAAACTAAATGATTTTTAAACCATGAGCTATTATCATAAATCAGTGACTACATTCAATCTAAGATTATTTAAAAATGATGTTATCATTGAATCTGAAACTTTCAAATTCTAAAAGACTGGAAGGTTAAGCCTTGGAAAAGAAATTTGGATGTGGTTTCATAAACAGTAGTTACCAGTTTCTAAAAGATAGCTGGAGCATAAAAAGTTTAAGAGTTAGCCTTTTCCTCTTATTAAAAGAAGGATATGTGGGAACAGGTATCACCAAAGATTCATTGTATATGTGGATGAAATTTACCAGGAATAAATAAAAATGATATTAAAAACTTATCATCCAGTTATCCAGTTGATTAATAGACATGCATCTGATTTATTGCTTGACATACACACACACATATCTCAATGGTCTCAAATTTATGATCCACCCAAGAGCCAGATTATGAGTGCATGCTACCATACCCAGCTTATTTCTTTAATGGCTTATTCAAAATTCTAGGATGAGAACAATAAAATTACTATGTTACCTCACAGTGTGGTAGTTTTTGTATTTATTTGTGTTTTGTTTACAGGCACATGTGTGTGTCTATAGGTGTATTGGTACACACATGTGTATGTCTATGTGGGTATATGCATCTATGTTTTTCTGTGTGTTTCTGTATTTATGTGCATATATATATATATTGTGTACACATGTATATGTGTTTGTAAGGTGTTTGTGGGTGTTTATGTATGTGTGCCTGGGTATACATGTGTCTGTATATGATTTTGTGTATTTCTCTATACATGTGTATGTGTCTATATGTGTGTCTGTATCTTCATGTGGATGTATCTGTGTTTTCATGTGTACATGTTTAAATGTGGATGTGTTTGTGTATGTTTTATTTGTAAGTCTTCATGTATGTGTATGTGTTTGTGTGTATATGTATGTGTGTTTTTAAATGTCTATGTGTATGTACCTATAGATGTATGTTTCTGTGTACAGGTTTGTATAGGACTCTGTGTGTGTTTATATATGTTTGTGTGTGATTGTGTGTATCTGTATGTGTTTGTAACTATGTGTATGCATGAGTAATATCTATTTGTATGTGCATGTGTGTATATGGGGGTGTGTTATATGTATTTGTATATAATTGTGTGTATCTGTCTGTATGTATCTGTATTTATGTGTAAGGATGTGTAATATGTGCTTGTGTGTAGGGGTGTAGGGGTGTATGTGTATGCATAACATGTGTGTGTATTCCAGATAAAAAGCTCATCCTGTCTCTCTTAGGATCATTATCTAGAAAGCTGATTGCAGAAGAGGCACCATTCTGGTAGCTCAGTAATAGCCAATCATGCCCCAGCTTCTCTCTTCTGTTAATTAGGTATTCATGCTCTTTCTTCTTTCTGAATACATTCTAGTAAAGAGAAGAAGATTACTGAATATTTGAAAGGATAAAATGTTACAACTTCAAAAAAATCACTAAGCAACCATATATGAAAGAAAATATTGTACAATTATGCTCAGATCTAATGATAATTCAGAGGTCACTAATTACCTATATGTAGGACAAAATGAGACATCTTCACACTCTCTCTCTTCAAATAAGGTGTCTGGGCACTCTTGTCCTCCGTTGGCTGCTTCCTGGATGATAATCCTGTACCGAGACTGTTTGACTGTGGTATTTCCTGAAGAAAACAAGAAATAGATGATAGTCCCTGTTAGTTACATCACCACAGATCAAATCCAGACAGTGACTGGAGGGAAAGTGGGAAAGAGTTAAGCAGATTGGTAAGGGCAGCAGAGACAAAAGCAACGGATGCTGGGAGCTGGTGCTCACTCCCCCTCCTGTGGGAGAGAAGCTCTACATGGAGTACTAAATCCAAATGTTATCCAAATCTGGACATCCTGACGTGCAAGCATTGCTTTCTTCTGTCTTAATGCATTTTAACTTAAACAGCATTTAAAAGAAGAATTATACTATTTATATTTGTGTGTGGGTATGAACATTTTCCTGCATTTACGTCTATGAGCAAAGTGAGTACTGATATGTGGGAAGGGCAGAAAACGCCATCCAACTCTGAATCCAGAGTTGCACAGAGCTGTGAGTTGCTATGTGTGTAGTGATAATCATCAAGTCCTGGTCCTTTGCAAGAGCAGCAAGTGCTCTTAATTGTTGAGCCATCTCTCTAGACCCCAATGTATTTTAAGTTAGTGATACCCTACACTTCAAATGGTATGTGAACAACATCTTACACTCTGGGACTCATGCTCTTTCCTTCAGCTCAGAGAGCAGCTGAAGGGCCTGGAGTTCCATTGTGTGGCTCCTCCTTCAGTTTGAAATCTCTCCTTACAGGCTGCCTTAGGAGGTAGAAAATCTTCTCTTAAAATTAATAGTGTCTGAATTATTGACTGATACTCAGTCTTCACACTCAATCTGTTTGGGAAAGACAGTACAACTCATCAGGAGCAGAATGTTGTTTGTGTCCAAGTTTTGCTGAGAAGAATTAGAAGGTACCACACCAGACAGACATGGACATGTCGGTGCATTATCATCCTCTGCGACAACAATTGTCAATTATGTTGCCGTTAGGAATGATTTTAATTACCACATTCAGAATTTACTACTAACACTAGATTTGCAACTAAACTTCTAGTGTTACAGGACTTACAAAGAAACAGGAAGAGAAGGGGGTGGATACAGTACTGGTAGTCAAAGACACCTGCAGTGTGAGCAGGATCAGGGGTAGAGATAGCATTTGTTCTTTACTTAAGAAACCTAAGTTGGGTGAGTACATCCCATGTTCATCTTTTTGGGTCTGGGATACCTCACTCAGGATAGTGTTTTCTATTTCCATCCATTTGCATGCAAAATTCGAGAAGTCATTGTTTTTTACCGCAGCGTAGTACTCTAATGTGTATATATTCCACACTTTCTTCATCCATTCTTCCATTGAAGGGCATCTAGGTTGTTTCCAGGTTCTGGCTATTACAAATAATGCTGCTATGAACATAGTTGAACAGATGCTTTTGTCATGTGATAGGGCATCTCTTGGGTATATTCCCAGGAGTGGTATTGCTGGGTCCAGGGGTAGGTTGATCCCGAATTTCCTGAGAAACCGAAACACTGATTTCCAAAGTGGTTGCACGAGATTGTATTCCCACCAGCAATGTATGAGGGTACCCCTTCCTCCACAGCCTCTCCAGCAAAGGATATCATTGGTGTTTTTGATTTTAGCCATTCTGACAGGTGTAAGATGATACCTCAAAGTTGTTTTGATTTGCATCTCCCTAATCACTAAGGAGGTTGGGCATGACCTTAAATGTCTTTTGGCCATTTGAACTTCTTCTGTTGAGAATTCTCTGTTCAGTTCAGTTCCCCATTTTTTAATTGGGTTAATTAGCATTTTGAAGTCTAGTTTCAAATAATGGTCACGGAGTATATAATTGGTGAACCTAAAGAAGCTAAATTAGAAGGTGAACCCAAGGAAAAACATATAATTATTCTCTTGACTAAGGGAAGTAGACAAAATTGCTGGGGAGAAATTTTGGGATCTTGGGGGGGGGATGGGAGTCTCGGGGGAAGGGGAGAGAAAAGTGAGAAGGGGAGGATGAGGGAAACTTGGGGAAACAGGAGGATTGGGATAAAGGAAGGTTGGATAGGGGAGCACGGAAGCACAATTTTTAGTTAAGGGAGTCACCTTAGGGTTGGCAAGAGACTTGAACCTAGAGTGGCTCCCAGGAGCCCAAGGCGAGGTCCCCAGTTAGTTCCTTGGGCAGCTGAGGATGGGGAACCTGAAATGACTCTATCCTATAGCCATACTGATGATTATCTTGCATATCACCATAGAACCTTCATCAGGTGATGCATGGAGATAGTCACAGAGACCCACACAGGAGCACCGGACTGAGCTCCCAAGTTCCCAATGAGGAGCGGAAGGAGGGAGAACATGAGCAAGGAAGTCAGGACCACGAGGGGTGCACCCAACCACGGAGACAGTGGGGCTGATCTATTGGGAGCTCACCAAGGCCAGCTGGACTGTGACGGAAGAAGCATGGGATAAAACAGGACTCTCTGAACATGGCGAACAATGGGGGCTGATGAGAAGCCAAGGACAATGGCCCTGGGTTTTGATCCTACTTCAAGTTTGGGCTTTGTGGGAGCCTAGACAGTATGGATGTTCACCTTCCTAGACATGGACGGAGGGGGGAAGACCTTGGACTTTCCACAGGGAAGGGAACCCTGACTACTCTTTGGACTGGAGAGGGAGGGTGAGAGGAGTGGGGGGAGGGGGAGAAGGGTGGGAGGAGGGGGAGGGAAATGGGAGGCTGGGGGGAGGCGGAAACTTTTTTCTTCTTCTCAATAAAAAAAAAAAAAGAACTTTCCTTAAAAAAAAAAGAAACCTAAGTTGGCTCGTGGACAGCGCCGATTTAAAGAGCAAAGGAAGAAACCATCTCAGGTCAGGAAGAAGTCTGAGAAAAGGCTGAGATAGAAAAGTGCAAGGAATTTACAGAGGAAGCCACTGGGCATTCAGTGAGTATGTGTATCTGGGAGTAGGGAGTTGAGAAAGAGGGGGCAAACCTAGGAGAGTCACAAAGAATGGAGGAGCATGTGCAGGACACAGGGAATTAATTGGTAGATATGGGACAGGTAATGGAGCTTACCAGGTTAATAAGTTAATTTCTAGAAAGCCAGTAAACTAAATGGAGCAAAACAAAAGAAGAAAAAGAGCGTTTGTGGCAATTATGTGTGCACATGGATTTTTAAAAAACCATCAATACAAGAAAACTTACAGAGAAGAGCAACAGACCCACAACTTCCCTGCCTCTGCTTGACTCTTTAGAAGAAAACTTTTTTTTTTTTTTTTTGGTTTTTCGAGACAGGGTTTCTCTGTAGCTTTTGAGCCTGTACTGAAACTCACTGTGCAGACCAGGCTGATCTCGAACTCACAGAGATCCATCTGTCTGTGTCTCCCGAGTGCTGGGATTAAAGGCGTGCGCCACTGCCACCGAGTTTAGAATGAACATTTTTACTGTTCTGTTTCCACATTTAAATTGTGGCTACTTCCAAATCATATGCTTTTGTCATTACTTCTTGATGCCTGACCTTTAAAGTTACATAATGGCCTTCTGTTGTAATTGATGGGAATTTACCTTCCACTTTTCAGTTCTTTTTAATTGCTTAGATATTTACATGCCTCTGCTGTTAATTTAGTCACTCTGTAACCAATAGTTCTTTCCAGTCTCCCTCCTCACTCTTGGTTTCTATCTCCCCAGTCTCTACTGCTTTGCAGTCCTCATAACTCGGTGGATTGTCCTCTCAATTGTCACCACTCTACAACAGTTAGGTCGTGGCTCCACATGGTGCGTGCCCAGTTTCTTACTTCCACACTCTCTTCTTGCCAATGGGTTTTGATCTCCTACCTAAAGACAATCCTTACTTTTTATTTTTGAAAATAATTGGTTATTTTTGAATCTGTGCCTGTCTGTTGTGAGATCGTCAGAAAGAAAGGGAAGTATAATACTCACGCATGTCCTGACCTTGAGCCAGAAGTGGACATGGATAGGATCCTCTCCGTGTGTTCTCCAGACCCCATGTTGTCCCTTTATAACCTGCTGTATACATGGGAGGGGCTCAGCATGCTTGGATGCCATCAGTCCCTCTTCTACACTGAATCATTTGTAGTGTGACTAATGGAAAGATGGTCACAGATAGGAATAAAAAGGGGACAGGAGAAAGGAGATCAAATGATTACTCTACTGCATGCCATCCTCTGAGCTGCCCCTCCCCCTCCTATTGTAAGCCACCATCCTCCCAGATCCTTGCTGGCACTTGTCTCTGGCCCCTCCTCTTCCGATTGTAAGCCACCATCCTTGTATGGATCCTTACTGGCGCTTGTCTCTGGTTGATGCCTTAACTGTTAACTGCATTCTCCGCTATCAATGTCGAGTCTCCCAAATGTCACTGGCCTGGCTCTAAACCATCTTCCCTCATTAGTTCATGATATTATAGTCAAAATGCCCCTTCATTAAATTTCCCTCAGTTGCCCATCTGACAGACTTGTTTCCTACTAGGGAATGCCAAGTTCCAAGAAGAGAGGATGCCGTCAAACAGAACAAATGATACGATCATCCTTCCCATGCAGCATATGAAGGAATATAGAAATAGCGACATGCAACAAAAACTGCCGCAGAAATTATTCTTCAAGATCACAGTATCTTCATTTGGGTGTAGACAGCCTTTGTAAATAATTATGCCTTTAGGAGAAAATCTCTCCACCCACTCCCAATCAATTCCAACTGCATTGTGCTTATTCTGAAAATTATTACTTAGCAAGAATTTACACATGAGTGTGGGTTTGCATGTATGCTATTCTCATATTATCTCAGGAGACTTTAAATAAATATCAAGGATAATGAGAAGAAATGAGTGATATTGCTATAAAACATTAAGAAGGCAATGGCTGAGGAAGCCTATGCCTTCCCTGGGGATATATAGACAGTTAACAGCAGTAAATGGTTGCCATATAGTCACTAGTAAGTTCCTCATGCTCCTGTCTATAACGTCTTCATGCATGACCCTGTAAACAACCTTAATGAAAGCACTGACTCAGAGTGCAAGGAGGGAGTTAGGGTGGGAGAGAGCGCAAGAGAGGACAAGACAGAAAGAGAGAGAGAGAGAGAGAGAGAGAGAGAGAGAGAGAGAGAGAACACCCAATGAAAGCTAGATCTATGGTAGAGCTTAATGAATTCCATTCCCACTCCCATGCCGAGCATACACAATATACACACACACACACACACACATGTACACAAGTGTGCACACACACATACACACAGTTGCACACACTCTGCCTTAATTCCAGATCAAATAGTTCAAATACCATGTATAAGAGTTATACTGATAGCCATGTCCAGTGGTTATTCAAGAGGAGTTGGAAAAGATGGATTCTATGATAAAAATCATTCATTATCATATAGGTAAAATGTTTATAGAGAGGAAAACAATGTCACTTTATATAAATGAAGGGAAATGTACAGGAAGAGGGGTGTCGAATTTATAAGGAGTTTGTGGTATGGAAACAATATCAGGATGTGTAGGACATCCATTAAGTTCTGTCGGCATGTGCCTTTCTCCTTGGGTGGTCATAGTGAGCAGGCAGTTCTGAAGGGTGGTGTAGGAGGACCTTCTGTATTTGCGTTGCTTTCATTGGTTGAATAAAGAAGCTGTCTTGGTCTTTTGATAGGGCAGCCTTTAGGTGGGCAGGGTAGACAGAACAAAATGCTGGAAAGAAGGGAAGTGAGGCAGATGTCATGAATCTCCAGCCTGAGACGGATGTAGGTTAGAATCTTGCCAGTAAGCCACAGTCACGTGGTGACATATAGATTATTGGAAATGGGTTGAATCAAGATGTGAGAGTTAGCCAATAAGAGGCCAGAGATAATGGGCCAGGCAGTAATTTAATATATGTTCCATGTGGTTATTTCAGGGGTTAAGCTAGTGAGGCAGCGGGACGTAGCCTGCTCCTCCTTACTACAGAGTGGTGCCCCAATTGGGACTCAAACCCATGACCCTGGGATTAAGAGTCCCATGCTCTACTGACTGAGCTAGCCGGGTGGCCGGGACAAGCAGCCTGCCGCTTCTCCTGTTAACAGAGGGTTTTCTATGACTCTGTTATGAACAGCAGATTTGACATAGTGATCCTGTGGCAAAGACAGGGCAGGCAGTGTGCACAGCTAGAACAGTGCTATAACATATTATCACACCACTCTATGTTAGACACCAGTTTCAGGGTGATGAATTTTTATCAGTTCAAGGAAACCAAGAAAAACAAATGCTTTTGGCAGTCTCCATCTATACTGTGAGGCCAGGCAAGACAAAGTAGGCAAACTGACGATACTTTCATGAAATGGTACTAGACAAAGTCTTCCTTCTCCACCGACTACAGAGAAGGATGACTTATGGGAAATAGGTATGAAAGTAGATATGGTGTCTTTTAGATAGAAGATCCAGGGAGAATACTTATGCTTATAAAACAAAAGGCTTACAAGAATTGTCCATAAGCTTAATGTCGAATCCACTTGAGCATTTTGCATATACTGCCTTATTTTATTATTATAACTCCTGAGATTGTTACTATTACCACTATCATTATTATTATAATTGTTCTCATTTTACAGATAAGAAAGGGACAGTGAAAGAAGAAAGCATCTTCTTGAAATCACTTTTATACAATTAGACTGCTTTGCACAGACAATAAGTCTATGATATTTCCATTAAGAGGGAGCATTCCAGAGGGAAGATTTCTAAACACAGTTTCCTTTCAAGCAGTCCTTCAGCTGCCCACACATCTGCAGAAGATTTAAACATCAGTAATGTGACTGATAGTTCCCACCTCATTTGGCTCATGAAAAATAACAATAAGTTAAAATGCTCGTTTGCAAACATAAACAATTTCTTAAGAATGACTATGGCTAAAAAACAATCCATTTGAATTCAGTTTTTGTTTGATGCATATTCTGTCATCACTAACACATGAGGGATAATTAGTTTACATTATTAATTATAGAGGAAAGACATAACATTTTAAAAAGATGATAATTTAAAGATCAAAGAATAATTAAAGAATTATATTTAACATAGAAAATACATGAGTGGGCTTCAAGCACTAAAGGATATTTATAGAATCAAGGTAGGTACCTATACCACTGTTTCCCAGCACAATGGTAACAAAAGCAGACGAAAGAAGTATGTAAAAATGACCTGTGGAATTTTGCATCTAGGTAAACTGGAGTACATCACAGAGAAGGAAATGCCATGAGTGCTAAGACCCGATGCTGGATAATATTCAGTCAGAGTTTTATAGTAAAGCACAGATACAAAGATTATAACTGATTGAACAGGCCAGTGCAAGTGATGAGCATGCATATCAGAGCAAGGGTGAAGATATGAGACCTGGGGTTGGAGATGAAGCTGTATGGAGAGGGGGCTCCCAGAGACAAATGGATATACAACACCAAAGCAAAACGGAATGGTTGAATATTAGCAAAACAGAATATTTATTGCAATGCTTCCTGCAGTATTTTGGTTTTCCAAATAGCATCCCTCTTGTCTCTCAAATGTCCTCACTCTGGATAGACCTCAAGGATGCAGCATGCTTCATGACACTATCCCTCCGCCAGGCATATCGTCTTGAACCCTTCGCTCTCAGCCCACTCAGTTTCACAGAGGCAGTGTGCCATTCCAAGAGAAAAATATGCTGCAACCTCTCTCCAACCATCTGGAAGCAGAAACATGCTTCCAGTGATATTTTAGGAAGGATTCAAATTTCATAATCAGTCATGCATTAGCTACCTACTAGGGTAAGCTATATCTCTGTTACTCCAGTAGCTACTAGAATTCAGGACTTTCCTTTAACTGCAACTTCCCTGATATACAACTAGACAAACAAGTTTCTTTGTTCAAGGAGAATGGAAGCCTAAGAGGTTCTTAAAAATGTGAGGTAGTAGACGTGCTAGTGATAAAAGTTTTCCACACAGTGCCTCCCTCTTCATCTTGGCTCCACATATACAGAGAAGGTACATTAAGCACCCACAGCCTTGAAGATCTTCAGGAAGCCAAAGACCTCATCTAGACCCGGGTGAATTTAACAAGATTGCCAACCTTTTCTGCCAAACTTTCTAGGACTGTTGGGGAAAGGCTCTTGCACATCCATCTATTTCTCACATTTGGAAACGTTGCCTGGAAAAAATATGTATTCTATACTCTTAAATTTTCATAATCATCATTCACTTTGCAACAGAAATTCAAACTCAATGAAACTGGCAACAGACAAAATCTCTGGACTTTGGTGTTTAAACCCAGATCATTACTGAGTTGTTATATGACCTTGGGCAATGCACTTAACATCTCAGAGTTTCAATTTTCTTACTTGTCCTGTGTGGGTAATACGGCCTGGCTAATTCACAGGACAGCAGTTAGGAATGCCTGATTAAATGGGATTTAAAGCTTCTTGCAACCGTGAAAGAAAAACCAACAGGTGAACTTAAAATGCCTTCTGTGTAAGCCTTTCACATATACTTCAGAGGGAGTAGTTCATCCTCATATTTGCATAATCTATTCAGAATAAGAGTCAAGACAAATAAACATGTTTTGTCTTTGGTGTCATACGCTTGTTAAAGCCTAGACAATAATTTTAAATTTTGAGAGGTTTTCTCCATTTTCCTCTACTTTGTATATCTGACCACAGCTGCTTTAAAATAAAATCATTCCTCTTTTATACAATACATCCTGACCACAGCTAGCTCTCCTTCCACCCTTCCCAGTCTCCCCTCATTTCCTCTCTCCCCTAGACCCACTCCTCCACTGTTTCCCTTTAGACTTGCAGACCTCCTAGGGCTATCAAATGAACATGGCAAAACAGGAGTAGGCACACTCCCTCAAATCAAGGCTGGGCAAGGCAACACAGTAGGAGGAAAAGGGTCCCAAGACAGGTGAAAGAGTCAGAGACACCCCCACTTCCACAGTTAGGAGTCCCACAAAACACCGCTGCTTCTCAAACATCTACAGTTGAAGGGTGCATCTAACTCAGCAGGGCATTCTTTGAGCTCGGTTTCTGTCTCTGTCATTCCTCAAGCCTCCCAGGCCTGATCTCAAGGTCTACTCGATTCATATAGTCATCAAGCTTGGCTGTGTTTCAGATGCCTTCCAAATCCCCATTTCTTCCAGCCCAAAGAGTTAAATCAGAACGTCTGTGTGGGGTCTCAAAATTGTTGTGTTGGCAACAAGAAAAGTTTTCAGGCTTAGAGAACACTTGATTTTGCAAGATTACAGCAAAGTCCTTTATTCATGCAACATGTAAACAGGAGAAAGCAAACATGCAGAATGCTTAAACAAGCCACAGGGGGAAAGGCATTGAGTAAATCATCACTGCTTTTTAACACATCTAAAACTGCAACCTGCCCTCCAGCCAAGTACATTGTGATGGGTGTAATTAGATGTGTGTACTATAAACAAGGGGGTTAACAATCCCATTTATACTGATGAGCTTCACTTGTCTTTCCTTCTTGCCCATGTGTGCTGCTATGACAGGAATTTATCCATCCCCTGGCCCCATCTTGACCTCTTTTCATTTCAGATGATGAGGTAATGAGTGGATGGCTGCTGCAGGGTTCCTAATGTGCTGTACTCCATCAGCATTAAGACCCAAGCACCACATCGTGTGCATACAAACAGGTTCTGCGGGCACAGATGCCCTCTGCAACCGAGCTCAAGACGCCGTCCACCATCAGCCAGGAATACTGGAATACATATTAGGAAAACTCTCTCCAATCATTCACTCTGCCATGTTCTATTAATGCTTTATACCCTGGAGGGCAAAAAGGGATGTTATTTATGTATAAGACTGTATTAAAGGCTAGAGGACAGATGGCATCCAGGTGATGCTTCTGGGTCACAGAAGAAGGACAGTGTAACTCAAAAAGGCACAGGAAGCTGGAAGCACTATATCACCTGGCTCTTTATCATCACACATTTTCCTCACAGGAGGATGAAGTGGGTTGCTTGATCATCTGTTGTGATGAAGTTTGCTGTGTTCAAAAGCTACCATCAGCCACCAGGGTTCAACTCCTTAAATCCTGGTTTCTCAAAGCCCCTTCCAGGATGCGTGTATTGGATACAAATTGGTTTACTGAGAGCAAACTACCAGGGATTAAATAGACCTTAAAGGTCAGGCCAGTTTCTGTTTGAGGGATAGTAGAAGGGCAGGTAAAGGCAATAACTCTGAAATCAAAGCATTGAAGTTCTCATTTTCCACCATAGATTTTATCAAAAGGTATAAACACTCTTGACACATTCATGCAAATGGTTCTTGGACATTTTTTTTATTTTTGAAGCCACTACATAAAGTGCTGCTGTTTGAAATTCTTGGGTTTTTTTATTAGTTGATTTCTTTGTTTGTTTGTTTTTGGTGTTTTATTTTTAGCTCAGACTTGCCATCTTAATATAACTTTCTTAAAATTAGAGTTTGGAATCCAAGGTTGGTGGACTTTGGGAAATGATGTTCCGTGCCTCTGTGGGAAGGAATACCTTATTGGTGAGCCTCTGATGCATAACTGGGCACAGGCTGAACTTCTGTCATATGAAAATCTGAAACGTGTCAAGTCTGAAAGTTTGTGAGCACCGCCAATGTGATGTCCCAAGTGGGGAATCACACACCATGCACCTTGCCTTGCGAACACACTCCCTAAGGACCCCATTGAAAAGGATTTTTAAGCTGCGTGTATACAATGTATATAGATAAAAATGAACACTCTTTCTGTCTGCTCAGCTCCCAGCTTGAGATTTATCCTGTGATTCTGCAAAAGAACTGCTGCTTCTGCTCAGTGTTTCGGAGGAGGAGGGAGGAAGAGGAGGAGGAGGAGGAGGAAGAGGAGGAGGAAGAGGAGGAGGAGGATGAGGACTCAACCCGTGATGTGAGATGAAGTTGTTAATCCAGGGTCTAGTATCTAGTGAGCAAACATGGCAAGCTGGTGGACAAGTCCACATGTGTTCTACTTAGTTCCTGTCTCTCCATTTAATTAATCCCGATGCTTCCCTAGTGACAGGGCAGAGAATCATCTCTTTCAAAAGGTTTTCCCATCCACCTCCTCAGGAAGCCCCTTCTCATGCTCCATGTTTCGTTAAAACTCCCTTCTCATTCTTGACTTTTCTCCTGAAGAATGGGACTCTTGTAGCCTTGTTGTTGCTCTTGAAATCCAGTAAGCAACCAAGCATTTTTTTTTTTTTTTTGGTTTTTCGAGACAGAGTTTCTCTGTGGTTTTGGAGCCTGTCCTGGAACTAGCTCTTGTAGACCAGGCTGGTCTCGAACTCACAGAGATCCGCCTGCCTCTGCCTCCCAAGTGCTGGGATTAAAGGTGTGCTCCACCACCGCCCGGCAGCATATTGTTGTTTAATAAAAAAATAGAATGAATGAAAGCTGTAAACACACACACAGCCGCCCACAACACATTTTTTATTGGAAAATGGAGACATTAGTTTCTAATAACATATTTTTTTGAAAATTCTTCTGAAATGATCAAACTACAACTCAGGAGCCATTTGTTTTTAATTAATTTAAAACCTGTATCACTTTTATTTTATAAGTTACAGAGCTTATCAAAAGAACCCACTGATGATCACCAGCACCAGTAATTATCATGGGTAACATTTATCATCTCTGACTCAGACCAGTCATATATACTGAAATTAGATTTTTTTTTTAAAAATCAGTCAGTATAATACTTCCATACCAATGCTTCAGGGTAGATTGATAGAAGGGCTCTCCTTAAAAACCAGCCATAATTACACTACAGTATAGTGGTACACTGGTAATACAGTATACATCGTAATATCAATATCTTAAACACTAATGAAGACCCATCTTTTTCTCTGTGTTATCTTTTGTTGACATGCTCCTTTGGTTATACTCTCATTCCTGTTTTGTTCCCCTTGAGATTATGGTTGAAATTTTTTTAAACAATGTTTTATAAGTGACTGTTTATAAAAGCAAGATAGTGAGAAAATATTTCTGTACACAAGTCCTCAGGAAAATGGCTCTGTGGGAGTGTGGCGAGCCCTGCACTCAACAGGTGTGCTAAATTAGGAAAAAGGAGGTAGAGCCTGCGGCCAGAGCATGGGGCAGGGTTTAGTCAGACTTTGTTCCTCACCACACATAACACACAGAAGACTGAAGACACTTTGTGGACCAGAAAGAAAATGCATGTAGAAGGAGTAAAAGCATTCTTCTGTCTTGACTTTGGCTCTAGGAAGAAGAAGAACAAAAAAGACCCCACTAGATCCTTCCAGCCTGCTACCTCCATAAGTGTATTTTGAAGTTGCAATTCATACTGCTCTGTTTAAGGGACGAAACTGTATTCTGGATATTCTGGAATGTTCTAGAAGAATGTTGAAATCCTCCAAGCAGCTAAACACTGTGCAATTTAAACAATTAGAAAAGTAGGGGGCTCTAGGGAGGAAGGAAAAGAAGGAGGGGAATGAGATGTTATTTTGTGTCTGTGTGTGCAAGTGCACACTGAAAGAAGGCTATAATTCTAAACTTCAGTAGGAGAAAAGGGATGTTGGAAGAACTTGGTTGAGGTGAGGATCATATGTATGGAACTTATAGGAAAAGAAAACTCAGAGAAGAAACTAGAGTAACTGCAAAGGCCCTGAGTCAAACTGTAGCCACAGCAGGAGGGACAGGAAGGGTGACATCATTGTGAGGGAAGAGGGGGAGGGGGATGGACTGGAAGTCTGTGCAACTACTTAGGTAACCAAAGAGGGTTGCTGAATAATCCCACTTATAGAAATTAAAGGGTTGAATATGAAAATTTCAGAGAAAATGGCAAAGTAATGCTTTTTCAAGTTTTATAGTGATGTAAATGTCTTAAAATGCATTGATGAAAAATAATTTTAATTACATTACAATAAAAACAATTCTGTTCACTGCTCCCGTTGTTTTGCTTGTTTGTTTATTTGTTTGTTGTTTGCTTTTTCTGTGCTAAATCACTGATTAAACTAACTTGGGGAGGAAAGGGATTTTAGTTGCCTTGGCTTACAGGTTCCAGTCCACCATGGAGGCAACCCAAGGCAGGAATGCACACCAGGGCCTTTAGGTGGTTCCAGTGGATGACTCCAGCTTCTGGACTGGCTTCTCTGACATGCTCAACCAGCTTCCTTACACACCCAGGGACCCTGCATGGGGATGTCACTGCCCACAGTTGGCCAGGTCTTCCTACACCAACTATCAATTAAGAAAATGCCTTATAGACAGAGCCAGTCTGGTGGGGGCAGTTCCTCATTTGAAGTTCCCTTTCCCACGTGACTCAAGATGAAGTCAAGTTGATATCTGAAGCTAACTTTAATAGTCAGGATAGAAAACAGAAGCTTTAAAACAGAAAGTAAGCCAACCCCCATGCCATTCATTTACCAGGTTCTTTGTGTTGATTCTACCCACGGCAAGTTGGACAGGGAGCTAGTCTTGTTAATTCAATTTTGTTGGGAAGAAATTTCAGGTTTTATATATGGGCAAGGTACAGGTAAATGGTACAGAGGGTTTGGAGCCAGGAAGCCTGGATCATCTTGTGTGCTGTGAAAGGCTCCGCCTTGCTGTCAGTCAGCAGAGTGAACATTTGTCAGGTCATGTTCCTGTGGTCCTTGTTTGTTCTCAGATCAATAACAAAACATGTATATCAGTCATCAGGTACAGCAACTCTTTGAAGGAATCAAAACTTAAAACCTGTTCCTGGTGGTTCCCAGACAGTAGAGTGAACCAGTAACAACTGTGTACAAAATCCTAGGCATGTGAGCTGTTCAGACTATAACTGAATTAATGCTGTGGGGCTCCATCTTAAAATTCCAGTAATTTTTGAACAATGGATTCTACACTTTAGTTTGCATGGGGCCATCACAAACCATTCACAGGTCCTAATATGTTCTGCTGGGAAATTCCACGGGCATCCACAGCTATCTTTCTTGTTGGAAACAGACACTCATGGGAGGTAGAAAAGGTTTCTTCCCCAGACTTCAAATACTTCCTCACTCCTTTCTCTCTCAGCACTAAGATTGCTCAAACAGACAAGTGCTTGCCTGATCACTAACAGTATGGACTTACAGGACGGATCAAAGTCTCAGTACTCCCTATGTGCTCCAGGTCATGAAGACACGCTATTAAACAGTGCTGAGTTATACTCATCTGGTCCCAAGGACACACCGTTAATTGACGCTGAGGGTGCTCATTTGCTCGCTGTGCTGAGTCACATATTCTCCTCGAGGAAATGAATGCTCCTCATTTCTTGCCATCCTAATCGAGGGGTTGTCTACTTTTCTCACTAACTTCCAATATCGTCTCACCTCACTAGTTTCTATACCAGGTGGGATTTTTCTCACACCGATTCTTAAAATTTAAACTGTTCCATAAGAATCCAAGCTAAGGTTGAGATTCCTCAGATTGGCCTAGATCTTTTTCTCCTGTACATCTGACCATTTCTCCTAGCAGTCCTTCATGTGTGTCATGTATTCCGGGTTCTGAGCTGTCTACCATTGCTTCAGCTACACCACCCTTTGGCAAGACCTGCTGCTATACACACACAAAACCTGCCAACTTATGTCTCTAAACCTAGTGCCTGCCCAGCTCAATGGCTTGATGTACCAAAGCTCAATTTCTCTGGTGTATCCTCCTCAGGTTCAGAACTATGGTAAGATACCTCTGTCTGCATTCAGGCATATGCTTATTCTAGGTACAAAGGAACAGGCATTTAAATCCCCCAATTTTTAATTTAAAAATCCATTGATTTAAGAGCCCTCATAGTTAGTGTTCACTTTAATGTAAATAGCGATTATCGTAAAATTTTCATAAGTTCTGCATAAAGATTTCCTGAATTAGTGATGCATGACTGTGGTCTTATTCTCCCAATAAAGATTCAGACACTGGATTTGCCAAGCACTACTCAGAATACTGGTCTCAAGAATAGCACAAGAGCTCGTGTTCAGGCCACAATAACAGCCGGTGCTAAAAGGAAGCTTAAGGCCCACACTGCTCCCAGCCGCCCTTGCATCCTAGTCCAGGAGCACAACACACTGCTGAGTGTTGATGGTTTCCCCTCCAGGTCACACAGCTGACAGGGAGGTCCGGTTCAGTGCCCCTTCCTGCAGCGTGGAAGTTTATGGAGCCACATGTCACTAGTCCAGGAAAAGACCAGAATTCAAGACCTGAAGTACGTCTTCTATTGATTGAAAACAGTTTTGTACAACTGTAAAAGAAATAAAACAGTTCCCATAAGTCAAGAGTCGTCTGGCGGTCAAGAAAAAGAGGAAGAAGAGCAGATGCTAAGTCAGATGGTCAGAGTCTCACGGAGGTGATAAGCTCGGAATGGAGCGAAGTCAAAGCCTGAATGGCAAGGCACCAGTGCGCATGGCTGAGAGAAAGAGTGGCAAGCTCACATCCGAAATTGATGGGAGACACACGGTCAGAAAGGATGAGGGCAAGGGCTGGAGGGAAACAGCTTGCAAGAACCTGATTCTGTGGGTTCATAAGTGGCAGGGCATAGAGGACTTCTAAAAGTGATCACTTCCACACAGAGGGAAAACCACAAGCTTCGCCTTGCCGGTCACCACATTTCCCAATCTCTCCTTTGGGGAGTCTGTGCAGTGCAAATACCATGACTTTGGGAGGGAGACCCAGACACACAAGGCTGATTTCCTGCTTTCCCTTCTCTGGGTGATCCATCTGCTCAAAGGACGCACATCTTCCGACCTGCTCATAGAAGTGCTCCTTCCAGAAACCGCTCCACTGACCGGTGCGCTGTGACAGTAGGTGCAGAATTGTGAACCAGTGTGCGCTGTGAGAGCAGATGCAGAATTGTGAACCAGTGTGTGCTGTGACAGTAGACGCAGAATTGTGAACCTGCTGTTTCCCAGTCCGTGCTTTGACTAATTCCCAATTATTTGGGATTTGAAATGGAAAGCAAAGAGGAGTTTAGAAAAGGCAGGACTCTTCACAGTCCGAAATGAATCATGACCATGTCAGCCTAATTCCTAATCTGTGAAAGCCAATTCAATAAGTAATTCTAAACTGCCTTGTTTTCCTACTAAAAAGCTATTTTTCTCTCTTTATACACACATAGGTGAACGCAAACTTCTAAATGTCTTCCTTTAAAAACTCATAAGTCTTAAGGCTTGAGCTTGAATATTCGTGAAGTCTACACTTAGGAAGAAGAAACTGATTATGGAGGACATGGCGGGAGTTATTCCAGGTACGGCTGACCTAGCCTCTTCACACGGGATCAGAAGCGTCTTCACGGTACATGCTCTCACAGATACCACGTGTTGCGTCTATGTTACAAATGAGCCCCATGGCTCTTATAGATTAACTGAAAGCAGCCAAGCAGTAACACCACCAGGAGACTCCCGCAATTCCGCTAGAGTTTAAGAAGTTCCAGTGCTTCCTTCTATATGTGAACAAATCAGAGGTATGCTCCAGACAGGCTGTAATTGGGTGCCAGGATGGATACAGTCAAATGCCAGAACAGTTCACCAGAAGCTATCATACGAGGAGCCTGGACAGCCATTGGAAGTTAGCATTAAGTGCACTCCCAACAGAACTTGTAGCCATGTAGCTGTCAGTTATAGGCTTATTATTCATCAGGTCTCAAAGTAAAGTCATAACAGAGTTTATATATCAGCAAATTAAATTTAACTCAGAAAGGTTAAATGACAATTATCCTATCACTCCCGGCATACTTCTTTGGGGATATTTATTTCTTATCACTGAAAACCTGCCATTTGAATATCTCAACTAATTCATCTTTATGTAGCATCGTCTGTTGGAAGCAACATGAAGATAATTGGCAGGAATAGTTAGTTCTGACTTTTTTCTTAGGGAACATTTTCAAGTTGTTTGTCTCAAAATATGAACACTTTACTTACATTTTAGTATAAATTTAATCCTATTGATTTATTATCTTATATAAATTATTTGTCTCATAAAATCTGAAATTTAAAATTGACATATCAAGGTCACAACATTCAACTCTACCTCTAACTCCAGCCTTTCTTGGGCAATACCAATGGAAACAGCTTATAAACTCACTGCTGTGCTAGCTGACTCAGTGAGTCAAACTCTCTGGAAGCTACACTCTACTTTAGAATCAGATTAAAATGGGACGAAAGCCAAGGAAGTAGAAAATAATTAATTTATTCTTTTCAATTGCAAAAATATTTAATAAATGTAGTATTCTAGTGAACTCAAAACTAATTTATTCTATTTGTTCATTGGAAGTACATTGAAAGTCTAAAAATATAATCCTAATTAACATGAGTTTCTTGGTGTCTGAAAAGCAACTATTTCTAAATATAAATAAGGATCACATTGTATCATCCACAGAGAATTATGCAGGTATGGAAATAAAACCGACTCAAAGTAAAGCATTTTGAAAGGATAAAGAAAATTCTCATGGGAAAAAAAGGCACATTTTTGAGACCTTTGCTAATAACTAACCGTTCTGAATATCCATGTATACTGCAGGATTTATTATATATGGCAATGTAGCTTGGCTGTTCAATGAAGAAAATTAATAGGGCTTTAAAGCAACGTTTAGATACAAGATAAGGAGGTGGGATGGGAGCACAAGGTTGAGCTGAAATTCCATCTGCCAAATCCACGTTTATTGGTTTTGTTTGCTTTTTCTCTGTTTGCTCTGGTTTATGCTTGGTATGCTGGTTTATGTTTGTAAAACAACACTGCTTATGACAGGGATGGATAGGAATCCTAGCTGAGGCATTTGGATAGGAATTCAAGTACACACAGATGTGTGTTTGGTTTGTTTGAAGTACAGCATCTATCTGGCCCGGCTATATGCTCATGCCGAGGCTTTTTCTCTTCCCAGTTTCTATTCTGCAGGAAGAATTTTGTGGTCTCTATACTCTTTGGGACTTCATTTACCCTTTCTGTATTCTATCTAATTTACAACATCTTTCTTCCTTCCTTGAGGTTGTGCAGTGAAAATAGTTGGTTTTTGTACTCAAAGCCTCCTTATCCTCTGTCTCTGGATCTGCACACAGAAGGATGTGTGGGTAACTGGGAGAAGGGGTCCCCTCCAAAGTTGACTTTGAGTGGCTTGGAGAATCAAGCCTGCACCCTACATCACACAAAGCTCGTCTAAGGGCATAACCCAGCATAATCCTCCTGCCTCCAGGAACCACTGTCTCCTTCCTCTCCAAGGGGAGACTTTGTTGGAAGTGCTACTCCTAAATGCTGCTGAGAACTGAGGTACTGCATGAAGGCAGCAACTGAATGACAGGTCATTGGTAACTTGAATAAAGTCTCTGAGGATATCTCTGCTAAGACTGAGTGCTGAGCTGGGCTTTATAGAGGGGAGATTGGATGATCATTCCAGATGTAGAGTGGTGAAGACCAGATCTAACATGCTGAACCAAGAGAAAACTCAGATGTGTTTCTGATTCCCCAACATCCAGACATATTTTGTTTGCTAACTTCTAAAAACGTCAGGTGTCCTGCTGTAACTTCAAATCAGCCTCTCCCCCAATCCTGTTGCACATTTGTTTTCTAGTGAAGCTCCAAGGCTTTTGGTTCTTACAAACGGAATAGACTTGACTATAAGAACAATAATGTGTGCTCATGCCCCTTCAGGGCAGTGGTGGCACAAGCCTTTAATCCCAGCACTCGGGGAGGCAGAGAGAGGCAGGTGAATTTCTCTGAGTTTAAGGCCAGCCTAGTCTACAGAATGGGTTCCAGGACAGCCAGAGATGTTGCACAGAACAACCCTGTCTCAGGGGGAAATTTTCTGTTGGTCAATGATTAAATACAGTATTTCTCCAACACAGTGGTTTTTAAATTTCAGTGTATCCTAGAATCACTGGGGAAGTTTGTTTAAAAATTCAGATATTGAGGATCCAGTTCTAATGTTAGAATCACTATTTCCTAGGGTGGAAACAAACAGCCTGTATTGTTCTGACCTGGGTATGCATGAGAGCTACTTTAAGGGCCCAATTCAACTATTTTAAGTTTTACCTTGGGGGTCAGTCATGACTACAAGGAATACCTGTTACAGTAACTTTCCTTTTGATTCTCTCAAATTTGAGAGCTAGATCGTATCAAACAGGAAGCCTCCCTATTAAATCTTGCATTGAATTTCCTTAGGCCATATTAGTGAAAACAGCTACCTGTACCTCAGGTAGTGACTTCTGTTGAAGGGTGAAATTCAAATGACTCAGAAGAATAGCAGTTCACTAAGCTTTGCTTGCATGCAACAGCCCTACACTTTCATCCCAATTAATAATAAAAAGATGGGGGACACAGGGAATAATGAGTAAGTAAATAATACACAGAGAACATGGGAAGTGTTTCCTTTGTAGCTGTGTTGCTAGAAAACAAAGAATCCCAATTTCTAAATCTGTATCACTTTGTGGTTTGCATCATACAAAATTTTCTTGAAAATTTTAGTGAAAAAAGTATAGTTGTCTTTCTTTTTTAACTCTTTAGGGGTTTGCCACCAAGCCCTGAAATAAATATATGGAGATTTATTCTTATTTATGAATGCCTTGTCTTAGCTTGGCTTATTTCTAGCCAATTTTTCTCAAATTATCCCATCTATCTTTTGCTTCTGGGCTTTCACCTTTCTCTGTTCTGTATCCCTTTCTTCATTTCTTACTCCGTGTCTAACTGTGTGGCTGGCCCCTGGTATCCTCCTCACCTCCTTTTTTTTTAATCGCTCCTCCCTCTTCTCTGTCTTCCTCCTATTTATTCTCTCTTTATGTTGGTCCTGCATATTTCTCTCTCCTGTCTAACTATTGGTTGTTCAGTTCTTTATTAGATCAATCAGATATTTTAGATAGTCAACACAGCTTCACAGAGATAAAAAATGCAACCTAAAAGAATGCAATACATCTTTACTCCATTAAACAAATATTCCACTGCATAAATGAATGGGACACATCTTAAAATAATATTCCACAACAGAAAAGATGTCTTATGGATGTGGGCCTCTTTCTCCTGTAGTTTGTAGGAATGCTTTGGACATTTTGGTAGAGCTAGCATCTGTATTTGCTATGGGTTGCCAAATTCTAGTCTATCCCCTATTTTGACTAGCTATTCTGGGTAGTGGGAATAGGAAAGAGCAAGGATTTATTCAGATCACGGAGTTCAGACTCTTCAGAGGGTCACAAAGCAACTTTCCAGGAAGCTCCAAGCTAGGCAACTACCAGAGAGGTGACCGATGGGAGTTAGGAAAAGAGGATGGCTGTTGGGAGCAGACGGGTCAGGGTGAGCTCTGTGGAGAGGAGGGCACAGCCTGATATGATTGTGGTGGTGGAGAAAAAAAGACATTCTCAGCAGAAGGGAGCAGGCTCGTCCTGGTGTTTTCTGTTACATTATTGTTAACTTCTGAAGAGCACCCTCCCTCTCTCATGTCTTCTGTGGTTGTCCCTAAGGAAACTGTGCTGGCCATCATTCAGGGACTGTTTACCTCAGCACTCCATGCAGAATCAACAGCCCTGAAGCCTACAGGCTCAATATTTGCAGCTGTCTAAATGCTTAAGGTCTTAGGGCTCCAAGTGCTTCTGACACACCTTAGCTTTGCCAATGGGGGCTCTATGTTTCAGCTTCTGTTTACTCAGACAGAAAATGAAAAAAATAATAGCATTCAACATAAGGTTCGGGTAAGAATTAAATAGGTTAATGAACACATTTAAAACTATTTTCATAGCATTTTTAAATATGTATTAGTAATTATAGTCGGGTAAGGTGATAGATATGTTGATTAGTGTATTGAAACATTATACCATATAGACATCATTCATCAAAATGTCACATTGTAGCCTAGGAATATATAAAAATACAATTTTAAAGAAAACCAAAAGAATTGCATAAGCTATTTCATATCAATAAATTATAGCTTTTGTAAATATGATCAGCAGTGAGATAAAACAAAACTCCACAATTCCCTAAGAGTTAAGTGTATCTAGTTTTCCATCCTAAATCAAGGGCAATCACTGAGGCTCCTGAGGTGGCATTTACCCCTATGGAGGCTCTGTGTCCATGAGGGAACCCTTGAGGAGAAGGTCTCTTCATATGGAGTAATAAATGACTTTCCTTTGTGACTGGACATCACACACCTATGGGACAGTTTATGAAAGCAATGTTGTTTGGCTCCCATGGAAACTAAGTTTGACCCCCAGAATATTTGTAAAAAAAAAAAAACAAAACAAAACCCCCAGATGTGGTGCTGTGGCATTTGTAAGCCCAGTGCTGGGGAGCTAAAGGCCAGAGAATCACTGGCCCTCTCTGGCCATTCACCCTAACCTAGTTAGAGAGCTCCAGGTCAAGCAGAGACTGCTGTGAGGCAGAAGCATTATACAGCTGACGGATCACTAGGCAAACTAACTGGAGTAGTGGGGCACTCAATTTGCAGAGCTTTGGAAACACCTGCCTTTTGGATAGTCAAGTCACTGTGAATTCTGTAGAAATCTTAGGAAGTCATGGCTCTTCTCCCTTCTGTAATGGGATTCTTCCTGAAATATCCCAGCAGTGTATAAGTCATTCCTTGAGATAACTTATTCCTGTAAGGGCACTGGATGACCTTTTCCACACTGCAGGCCCTGGTGTGAAAGCATCCACTCAGCCAAACCTTTCTTCTCATAGTCAAATCTACATAAAGCTGGACCCTCACAATTATCCTTATTGACAGGACTCATTGACAAGAACGGAGTCCTGAGCAGGAGGCACTCAGCAGGAGAAATGGTATGTTTGCGCTTACTGATAAATAGGTCTGAGTGGCCCTGAATTCTCTTACAGTCAACTGAAGAGAGTATAACCTACTGGCCTTTGATCTACCCTAACAAGCTATTAATATTCTGTAATTACTTCACTTTTCACTTGACACAGGTCTTAGTCTAGGAAATTAACTGTTTGTACCCTTTACCCCTAAAATATACAGGAATAAAGCTTGGGTCGCTAAACCAGTTCCAGAGAAAGTAATTCCTTCTCACCTGGGTGCCAGGGGATACAGCACCCTGATGCTTATCCCAGGGGAAGGGGGGCCAAGCTCTATCCTAATCCTCCCAGTGTCTGCTGGGGAACTTCACAGCTACTGCCCCCTCTGAGACAAAAGGTGCCTACCTTGTCAGTCTTTTATCCATCCTGTTAGCCCTAAGAAATGCATGCTTGGTACCACTGTTATTTAGGAGAAAATTGTTAACTATGTCTGTGTGGGCATACAAACTAGGAACCTTGTGGGATGAGTAGAACAGCAAGGAATATCAAGAGAAACATTAAGGAGAAACATCGAAAGGGGAACATCAAGACAGCATTAGACAGAGAGCACAGAAAGAATAAATGGGACATGATAAAAAGACTTACATGAGCTAATTTATTTAATTTACCCTCAGATCTTATTAATCAGGTTTCGCCTGCGATAGTCATTCTTCTAAGTCCTGAGAGGTTTAGTGGGGCTTGACCTCAACCTAAAACTCGATAAGAGACCTTGTTTCAGAAACACAAGATGGATGGGTCTGAGACATGTCCCCCCCCACAACACCCACATGTATACCTACCTGTATACACACATACACACATGTACATGCACATCCACATCTACACTCACATGTATACCTATATACACACACACATGTATATATACACACTGACATCTGCATTCACATGCATATCTGTATACACACATACTCTCTCACACACACACACAAACATACACTACTCACACACACACACATACACACAAAGTCATGGGCAATCTATAAGGTGCAACATCCATTTCACAAGTGCCAGAACTCAAATTCTCCACCTCGGAATAGACAAACAAGGTGAGCGATGTGGTAAAAGCTGACTGTAGAGTCAAAGGTGCCTGTTCTGTTTGACCTAGAACACTGAGAAACGTGGAACAAATTTCTTCATTTTCCTGAGTCTCTCACCTGTTGATAAAGCTTGTTTGCCTACTGGGACTATTGGAGGAGGGCAAGAAGAATTTTGCTGATAACTCTGGACTCCCTATATCCATAATTATCTATGTCTCTATCAGGAGGGAAAACAAGTAGGTACAGGGACTTCTTTGTGGAATACTTCCTGGGTGGACAGTAACTCTGCAGGATGAGAGTTCTGAGTCATGAGCAGGAATTTTCATCCTAATCCATGTTCCTGCTTGTTCAGACAAAATGAGTCAGGAGAATCCAAGAGAAAGTTCATATGCATACATACATATGCATACATACATATACACACATATGTACATACATATACACATATGTACATACACACATACACACACACACACACATATATATATATATATATATATATATATATATATACAGATTTGACACTGTGTTGAATTTTAACAGAGACAGGCAGAGAAGTCATAACTTTAGAAAAATCTCATGGTAAGAAAATAATTTAAACAAATTTTAATCAAGATAATCTCATTCCCTAATAGGTGCCCAGTACGTGTTGAGAGAGGATGACTTTAAAATTTCTATGCAGAACTCCATGGTTTGGTAGAGGGTGATTGATATCAGGATTCTTCACAAGCCCAAGAGTTTGTCATTCTGCCTACTAAATTATCAGGAATATTTATTGAACACTGGGGCCACCCAGTGATCTGTGAAGTTTAAATTACACACTAAAGAGAGAAACTTACACCCAGGGGCACCCACAGAGACAAAGGCTCTCTGTATATCAGGGCTGAGTTGAGAGGCATATGTGGGTTACACATCTCAATTGATTTCTTAGAGAAAACCACTCTGAAAGAAAAAAAAAACCTTATCCATAATTCACTACCTGGAAACTCAGCAGCACATTTTGCTTCTTTTATTGAAAAAGGAAAGTGTTGCCTTCAACCTTATCTTGAGGTCAGAGTTCAGTGCTCAAGAACTTGATCACTAAAGCACATCAGAGCCATCATCATTTGAGAATAAATTAGCATTTTCTTATCCACTGCTCATATGAACAGAGGTTTGAATATGCCTGTAGGGAGGAGAGAGGAGGAGGGGAAAGACGGGCCTGAAATGGAAAATGAAAGAGGAGTTTGTGTCTACATGCACTGAGTGGGAGGAAAGTGGAAGTCCAGTCTGGAATATTTTTATCTTGGACATTCAAAATGATCAGTCCTAACTGTACTGAACCTGCCAAATAATCTGCGAAAGAATTTATGCTTTGCATTTTTTTTTTGAGACAGGGTTTCTCTGTGTAGCAGCTCTCGCTATCCTGGAGCTAGGAATGATTGGAGAAAGAATCTGGAATTTATTAGCACTACTTAGGGGTCACCCTGTTAAGCTTTTTATCACTGTGACAAACACCTGACATAGCAGCTTGGAAAAAGAAAGGATCTATTTTTGATCACAGTTTTCAGAGGTTCCTGCCTATGGTCTGAGCTTTGTTGTTTTAGGCCATGATGGGGCTGAACACCATAGCAGGAAAGGTTGGGAGGAATGAAGTTGTTCAAGAGATACTCGAAATGAGAACACACTCAGTGAATGACTTCCTCCAGCAAGGCCCACTCCTAGAGTTTCTACAACCTCCCAAGATAACTGAATCTATAGGGGAAACTCTTTCAAAACAAGAGGATTTGAAGAAGGGACAGTAACTAACCAAATCTTACTACCGATCATGTGCCAACCACAGGAGAATTGAAAATTCTTATTCTCTGCTGTTCATTGGTCTATCCAAAGAAAACAGAGGCATGGAAACAAATGTCATAACCTTAGCATGGAAAAGATTCAATACTGCAGGATAAACTGGCAACAAAGTTCCCTGACTTTCAGGACCCCCTATTGTCATTGTCACAATCATCATCATCACCACCACCCAATAATAATGATAAAGACTCTAATATATGTCCATGAGCCTGGCCTATTTCTATATGTCTCGACCTTCTTATAGCACATTTATGGGATAAGCATTAGGCTATCTCAACTTAAGGAAATGCAGTAAGTTTCAAGTAACTTGTAATTTCCACTCAAGGTTTAAAAGGAGAGAAGTGTGATAAGAAGTGTGATAAGAAAGTGGGACACAAGAATCTACAACAGGAGCTTGGAGTCTTTGAATGTGTGTGTTAATCAGAGGAACTGTGGAGGTCAGGAAGAGGAGACACTTCAAGAGAAAGACAATGGAAGATAACTGGTGAGAAGAGGGAGTGGAGGATGGGGTGGGGTGGGTATGGAAGAACAGATAGAAAAGAGAATGTGGGAAGGAATAACTAACACTGAAGAACTTTGGAAATGTCATATGAATATCTACTACTATAGAATCTCCATACAATACACATGGACATGCATACCGAGAAAGAATTTAAGTGAACTTACAGTAAAATGGAGGACAGCCCCCTCAGATACCATAGCCTAAAGGCCAATGGTAGAATGGTAGCAGTAGCATCTCTATTTGGAGTTGTTGGTATGAGGTTTTATAGACACTCAAAGAGTTCTGGCTATTGTCCCTGTTCTTTGTTATCCTCCAGAACTTCATACTAGTATTCTATTGCTGAAGACATCCCCTACCAAGTCATAAAACATGAAGTATCAAGCTGGTATCAGCCTGGAAACTTCATCCCCACTAGCCAGCTTTCATTGTGTTGGAAAGCCAAAAAAGAAAACAAACATTTGTCTTATTTCTCTGTGAACCCTGCAAGCTACAACAGCAACCTACCTGGTAGAGATGCCAATTGGTACGATAGTGGCAGGAATGTAATGGGGGTCACAGTCACTTTCTGATTAGATTTAGGTCCTTTTCCATAAGATGGACCACATACCTCGGACTATGATCTTGGCCAGTTATTTGTTGCTAGTAGGTCATGGGTCCTGAGGGAGAACCTACATTATTCTGCCAAATAAAACTTGATTAAATAAACTCCTAATGACTTATTGTCTGATGTATATATTAGTGCATCTCAAATATCATTAGAGATGCTTCGTTTAGTAGCAGATGGAGATTAACATGGAGACCCACAACTGGTCAATATATGAAAAAAAAGACTGTATATTGCGAGGTTTAAATGATTCTTCTCTATGCCAACCCTTCTCCAAAGGCTCAAGGATAATCACTGAAGAGGAAGTAGCAAGAGTCTAAGAGCCAGAGGTGGTAGATGATGACAAGGAGGCAGTGTGTTAGGGATATTGCAAAGAAGTTTATCATATGAACTCATAGCACAAGACCAAACCAGGCACAAATCCCATTATGAAGTGGGGAGGTGTTCATAAAATCCCAACCCCAGTGCTCATGTGGACCTTACACCTATACACATAAAGGTAGCATTAAGTGGACTTAGTGAGTTAAAAAATATCTAAATTACAAAAGATGAGCACATGAAGTTAGGAGGGAATGATAAAGGAATTAGAGCAAGGGAATGGGGGATTAACTTGATTAAAAAAATCCATGAAATAATTCATAATCTTAACTGTTATGACACGTGACCTAAATGGTTTTTGTTTGTTTGTTTGTTTTTAATCACTGTCTTTGAATCTGGAAACTCAAGACTTAACTCCCAGGGCTGACACAGGAGGAAATGGATACCATCAAATGAGGTTTCCTGCTGCCTCCCAGCACAACCTGCCTGCTCAGGCTTTCCTGTTACCATGGCTCTACCATGCAGCTCCCTCCTGGAGATGAAAGCAGGAGGTACTCCCTTGGTCTTTAATTAGGAGCCTGGCAAACAATTAATTAAAAACCCCAAGGTTTCCTGGAAGTTATAGAAGATATGTTTTGTATATATTTCATTTCAATCTCCAGACTAATCATTTTATGTCCCTTACCTCCTCTATATCCATTCTTCCATAAAGTCATCTATACATCTGAGAAAAATTTTGATTAGTGAATTCAGGAGAGAAGATGAAATAGGAGAGTATAGACAAAGCAAGAATGCCCCGCGGTGTGATCCCCGTTCTGTGCAGTCATGGGGTATTTTCTATTAATTATTAATACATGATATTTAACATTTTATTAAGTTATATGTGTGAGGATCTGAATTTTCATATACTAATTAAATCTTGAAAATACAAAATAAGTTTTATGCAAGGCAGCCTGATAGAGATCTTGTAGGAACAATGTCATTGGCTTTAAAGAAAAACCATGCCAAGTGCAGTGACTCACATCTGTAAGTCCAGCATTCCAGAGTTGAGGCAGGAGGATTCCCATGAAGTATGATAGTAATGACAGCATTGACTAAGATAATTAACTTGCAATAAGAAATTAGCAATGCGCTCTTCTAGTAGACTAAAATGTATGCAAAGATAAACTGAAAAATATTAAGCTGTAAAGAAGTATTTCTTATCCCCACTACCTGGAAGATTTACCTATGAAGAGTTTCAGTGTTGTAAATGCCCTTTAACCTTTGGAGATTGAGTCCAGTGTGGTCTGTGGTGATCCTCAGTCACGAGTACACCGAGGAAATTCCATGGGGGTAAGGAAGACTGCAAGAGGCATATTGTACTTATTATTACTGAGCCAGCTTTAGGTCTTTTCAGGCACGCATTTGTTTTATAGGCTAAAGAAGGCATGGAGAAAATATCAAAGGAAGTGCCATGAAAAGCTCCTTAAGATTCGATTAGTTTATGACAGGGACTTAAAAATTAGAGAGGCCACACAGGGCTGAGGCCTGACAGAACTTTGATTCGCGTAGAAAAGGATGTGGAATGGTTATTAATGCTTTCGAGGCAGACTTAGATAAGGAAGAATGAGAAAAGAAATCTGTTTGGCTACTAGCCAGAGATTGTTCATGGCTTGAAAATGCCTTTTAGTCTAAGGGATTTAGCTCATAATCCCAAGCAGGACAAAATAAAACCTGACACGGCTCACTCATCGCTAAGATACAAATCATTGCTAATGTACTAGGCCTCTGAACCATCCTGGCTTTTCTGGGGGTTTAGGATGGATTAGGTTGGAGATTCACATAATCTAGTGATTTCCCAATCATACCACAGATGAATTAAGTCAGAATGTCTGACAATAGAATCCAGGAACAGTCATTTTTTTTTAACAGATTCAAAGACAACTTTCAGGAATACACACATCACATCATTGTCCCTCAACTTTGACCCAACCTACAACCATAAATTTATCTGCCCTGATTAGTTGAAATTACAAGTTTCACTCTGCTCTACCTCCTGAGTTTTCGGTAGGGACCAAGCATTTTCTCAACCATGCTGCATGGCACTTATGTTTTCTCCTGAGGGTCTGACCCAAATCTATGAACTCACTTTTAACTTTGAAGCTGACATTTTCTTACTAAGAAATCGCTAATAAATTCCCCTCTACTAGAGTTCCGCACCCAAAGTATAGGAAACAGCTTGGAGCTTAGATAGAGACACAGGTCTTAGAAAGAGACCCAGAACCCAGGTCTATTGTATTAGAATCTGCCTTTCACAAGCTCCTCAGGGGGCTGCTTTCAGTTTCAGGTTTGAAATGCAATATTCTGAAGTCCTACTCCTCAAAACATTCCTGGAAGGACAGTCTCAGGGACAGAGAACCTATGCTTTAGCATCTCCTTACAATGCCAGCCTCCCACCACATACATGCCAACAGTCTTGGTCACCCATCTAACGTCTACTATGTGTGAGGCAGTGATATAAGTTTATTTCCTTATGATGTGTGCAACTACTAAACCCATTTCCCAAGTGAAGAAACTGAGGTGGAAGAGATTAGCAGGACATCTGTGATGCCAAACTGTAAATACAACCCATCCACAATGTAGTCTCTGAAGAGTCCAAGATAAGAATAGAGAAATGTAGACTCCAAAAATAAGAATGTAGAAATAAAGAAAGATAAAGTTGTAAGCCCAGGATAATGAAAACAGGCTGTGAGCAGCTTTCTCAGAAACTTAAGAATTAACTATGAACAGTGGGTTACTTTGCTTTACAACCTATAGCTCTGTCTGCAAGGCTGAAGCAGCCCTCTGTAAACTAAGGGTCAGCTTTTAGATAACCCCCGGCCACTCATGACCAGCAATTGATGTGAGCTGACTTTTAAATGATGGGATATACCTGGCTTTTTGGCTGTGCATTTTCCCATACCCTTCCCTGCTATGTGAAACTGGCAGCATCAGGGGACTATAGAGCTTTGGTAAACACCCTCAGAAAGTGCCAGAGAGAAACAAAGATTTAAATAAAAACACTAGTTTAACTAAAAATCTCTGTTAATGGAAGTTGCAAAGAAGGACAATTTGTATCTGAGTTTTACCTTGTGATTGTAAAAATTTCTTTGTTCATGGCTAATGCTTGTTACTTCTTGCTATAAAAAGAGGAAGTTCAGAAACTGTCCTTTGCCATGGCCTTGTAAGGCCATCTCTGGCTGTGGTCTCAGCTAGCTGATAAGCTTTTTGTGCCCTATGGAGATTTATTTATTGTTTATTTTTTATTGGTATAAAGTTTGCTTCTGGTCTAAAAGACTTTGGTGTTGGTTTCCCTCTTTGCGCAACCCCTGTGTTAAATGCTCACAGTCCCCAGATTTTTGAAATGAAAGAAGTTGTAGAGGGGGTGAGAAGCAGGGGGTTTTGAGGCCCTGCAGACCAGTGGTTGGAACACAGGATGAGAGTTTGCCCTTTAGGCCTCATACAATTGCAAATGCCTGGCACCTCTCCCACAGCTACTGGTTCCAAATTTCTATGCTTAAGGACAGTAATCTGTACTTCACTGAGTTTCCAGGTGATCCAAGGGCACAAGCATTTGAGAACAACAGGCTTCTTTGAAAAAAAAAATCCCCACCTCTTAGCATCCTCTGATTAACCCAAGCTTATACAAGAACATGTTCCAGGCATATGACTAAACACAAGAATAATCAGGAAGCTGGAAGAAGTCTAAAAATTGAATCTTTACCTCTTCAGGTCTCTGGCTATACAACTGTGAAACGGATTATCTAGGTTTGAAGAGTTAGAGGCAAAAAGACACCACTGAGACTTTGAAATTATTATCATTGCAACATCTACCATGTAAACAACTTATTGAATCTCTGGAAATTGGAGTAAAATTTAAAGCTGCTCCAAAAACTGTTATATTACAAGCTGTGATTCTCAAACCCTTAGCCAAGGTAAGAAAAAGTCTTCAAATGCAAAGCAAATTTTGTTGCATGCAGACTACACCATCAGGCAGTGGCTGAAGTAATTTCTGCTTGTCAGGGTGCCCCAGCTCAACTAAACTAATCTAGTTTCCAAGGTGATAGGGGACTTAGATGACACCACACTAAATTTTGGCTTCCAAGGGGGTATTTTTTAATCCCACTTTTTCCACTTTATAACTATTGAACAAAGGGATAATGCTAAGCCCTGATGAGTCAAAAGCTAAAAAAAAAGAGACTCTTCAACCATTCACTTGCATTTTTCCAATATTTAGTCTATATTACTATTAAAACTTCGGGTCAGTTCCTTCAACTCTTTTTTTTCCCCCAAGACAGGATTTCTCTGTAGTTTTGGAGCCTTCCTGAAACTTACTTTGTAATTCAGGCTGGCCTTAAAATCATAGAGATTTGCCTGTCTCTGCCTCGTGAGTACTGGGATTAAAGGTATGTGCCACTCCTGCCCTGTTCAACAATGTCTTCAATGTGGATCAGAACAGAGGCTGATTTTCGGTTCCACTGTTTTTCCCGGCTGTATCAAACCCCACTTATCTGACTCATCTACTTTGGCTATTTCACAAAGTAAATGTAGAGTTCCTGGAAGAGATTAGCATTCCCTTCTCCCGAAGATCAGATAGATAATCCTCTAAATTCCTTCTGATTCAATATATTTATTCGCAATTCTGCCTTTAAGCAGAACTATTATATTAACTTTGTGGAAATGTTCAGAAGGTGAATGGCACAGATGTAAAACTCCATATGCAGGTGCCGTCTTTGTAGCCTAAGACATTGAAGGTAGTAGCCAGCACATTCAGAGTACTGAAAAGATCTTCAACAGGTGACATGACTCCTTCATCCTTTGGATCTGTGGCAATGTTGACCCTACCTGATTAAGTGACGCTACAGATGAAAGAATGAGGAAACCCAGACAAACATGGCTGTGATTTTCTAGGGGGAAGCAGGACGTCCTCGGTGTCTGACAAGTGTTCTATGCATGGCTGAACAGTTCTTTTCTCCATTGAGCTGGTGCGGCAGTAGAGAAAGTCACACCTTGCTTGTAAAGTGCCACCTCCATGATCATGAGTGTCTGGGAGACAATCATGTCTGGGGACCATGACTAGCACTTTTACTGATCTTGTTTTTGCTAGAATTTCCTTTCCTTACTGCAGCAGGGGTAAAATATTAGGAACCCGGACTAAAGGTTCACTCCAAACCTCAGACTAAGACAGAACATCACAGCTATGAATTAGCTCATCTGGAAGCTTAGCTAAGTCTGGGAAACTTAGTCTACTATGTTCAGCTTAGACTTGGCTACTCTATGTCCTGCATAACACCCACACCACCCAAAATAAATACAAAGAAAGATAAATCTTATATTTCCAGTGTTTGTACTTGTTCAAGGATTATCGACACAGTTGCTGTGTTTTTTTCCCATGCAGTTATGCTTATTACCAGTTTAAACACAGTGATTAAGCTCTATATGTTAATTAAGTGTGTTCAACTAAGTCGAGTACACACAGCAGCTCTGAGGTTGTAATTAAGCTTCAGAAGGAATCCCACAGGAATAATGTTCCAAATAAGACATCGATAATGATAGTTAGCAAGTTGTTATTACTTGAAGAGGTCTTCCAGACATAGGTTAGTAGGACATATTGTAATGGTCTGCCCCACCATCATCTGGGTATCCTGCCCCTTTAAGAGACAAGCCTTGCCTACTCTCCCCCTTGTGCTGTGGCAAGTGGATCTTCCTCCAGCCTCTCTCTCCTCTTCCCTCTTTTAAAGAAGTGGCTGCTGCCTCTCTTGTCTCCACCCAGTCTGTCTGTCTGTCTGTCTGTCTCTCCCTCTCCCCCTTCTAAACAAACTCTATACCCACATTCTCTGCATGGCGTGTCTTCCCCCCCTCCCCACTCCTCTTCCCCCGCCTGGGACCCGCTGCCCTTCATGGCCCACTGATGGTCCTCAAGGAACTGCGCCACCTCTTTTTAAACCATAACATATATGTATTCCTAGAAAGTATACCAATCAAATCATGACATATCATATCTGAACATATTTTCTTTTCCAAGATCTAAAGAACTACTTATGCAGGACTATGTATATCCCTTTACTCACTTTCTTGTCAACCTAACACCCAGACAGATGAGAAAAAGTTCACATCCCACAGTCTCCCACATGTTCCATAGTGAGAACTGGTTCAAATGGCTAAGAAAGAAAGCAGGCTGAGAGCATCCACCACCTACCTGGCTGACACAGACGTGGGCAGGGTGTCCACTCACTAAAGGCAGTCACAAGGCAGTCTTTCTTGCATGGGAGGAAACACGGTCTCACAGTTTCGGGCCTTGTAGACTCTGGACATCTGTCAAGGCAAAGAGACTATGTCGGTCTTTCAGAGAATAGATCTGGATTGACTTAGAACTGTAGGATTTCAAGCAAAAGACTGTTTCTCTTATAGGTAATAGAAGAAAGACTCAGGGAATGATCACCCCTGCACAGGAGGTCATAGCCAGAGGCAAAGTCCAGCCAACTCCAGCTCACTTGATTCTGACACCAAAGTACTATTCACTACAGCAAGGAAAGAAAGATGCCATTCTTAAAATTAAGAAAATGTCAACTGTCATACCACCGGGGTCAGTTCAAGTAATATTTGATTTTTTTTCAGAATAAACAAGTCAAAAACAGTTTTTTCAGGTAACATATCAAATTACTGATTGCTACAGAAGGTGAAGAAGATATAGAGCAAGGTATACAAGAAGGAAAAGTTAGTAGAGTTCAGTGAGAATATTGTGTGTCTCTGGTCATTAAACATGTTGGAATATTTAAATCGTCATTCTGTTTTCCATGGAGCACACAGGCTGATTAGACAGGGAACACATGCTACTGCAAGCCACAGATAACAAACATGTTAGCAAGCATGAAACATAGGAAAGCATGAGAGCTGTTATTCCGTTAATTAAGTTAATGCGTACAACTGGGAATGGTCTTAGAGAACCAACCATTTGGAAGAAACAAAATTCTTGTAAACAACCAAAAATAAAGTTATCTTTTTTTAAGCTTGCTTTTTTGCTTCTGAATATTGAGAGTTGAGAGACACATTTGCCTTCTACAATAGAAATACAGCAACATTGGAGCCAGGGAGGCACTTTATTATGTATGTGTGGGATTTCAGTCTATAAGTTCCCATAAAGCCCAGCCATATCACGTAGATTAAGGAAGGGATTGGCGTGTCAGAGACATGTGTGGTTAAGTGCCTTGCCAGTATTCTTGCACTTTTTTCTGACCTTGGTTCAGAGGAATGCTCAACTGAAGGACCTCAACAATAAAGAGTCAACCCCAAACTACAGGGAAACTGAACACTTGAAAACTATGGTGGTAGCAAAAACATCACAACACAAGCCTAACAATTATCAGACTTTCAGAAGAAGAAAATGAAAAAAAACAAAAGAGATAAGATTAATGGGGAGCTAACGGGCCAGACCGTCACAGAACTTCACAATACCATGGAATCGTATGTGCAAATTTTCCAGGCATGACAAAATGACTAACATGCAAACACGAGGATTCTTCAAATGTAAAGACTCATGTTAGAAACTAATAATGTTAAAACAAAGTAAGGAAAAAAGAGATGTCTACTAAGAAGGAAGAGAACTCTGCTCCCATTGGACCTCAACTGATAGAACTAGTAGCACAAAAATCATTTTCATAATTAAAAAAAAAACTTTAGAAGCAGTGCAAAGAGTAGAAGAGGCAGTCGTGTTTGGGGAAGGAGTGCTCTACAATGTTGGTTTGGACACAGCAAGACATGGATGCAGTGGGTGTGTTTCAGCATCAAATGTGAATAAGGCAAGTGGGGGTCCAGGGCATTTATGCAATATAGCAAGGGTTCAGAGAGTCTAAATAAAACAAGGGAGGAGGATGTTGTGTGTGGCAAGTCTTGACTGTCAACTTGGTGAGATCTAGAATCACAATGGAAATAAATCTTTAGTCATGCCTCTGAGGGAGTTTCTAGATTAATTGAAATAGGAAGTGCTACCCTGACTATGGGTAGCACTCTTCTATGGGCTGGGAGTTCAGACTGAATGAAAAGGAGAAAGTGAGTTTGCGCATGCACTTCCTACTCTCTGCTTTCTGGCTCTGGTTCCATGTCATGCTAGATGGCAAGTTTGAGTCTCTCTCATCTCACGTGTTAAGCCCGGGACCTTCAAAGTGACAGTACCTGAGTGCTACCTTTAGTCTGTGAGCAGTGTACGGGAGCGGAGCCCTCACAAGAGGACCAGCCCCCTGACATGAAAAAGCTTGTCCTCTCTTCTTGCTCATCATTATGTAAAGATCCAGAGAGAAGTCTACTAAAATTGGTGAAGAATCCCTTATTGTACCAAACAAGACTATTATCTTGAGAGTCTACCCTCCAAGACTGTGAGAAAGAGTAGGCTGTTTGTTTTGGTCACTGCCCTAGGGAAATTTTTATTATAGCAGCTCAAACTGACTAAGACAAAGGCCCTAAAATCACTAATCAAAAGCATAAATGTAGGTTACTGGCAGAATGCTCCAACAGGAAGGATGCCATGAAGGTTCTGTGAGAGAATCTGAGGGTTATTGCTTTGATGGGCTCTAATCAAGAGATGAGTTTTAAATTATAAACAAAAACATCACTTGAATGATTTGTAAAAGTTCCTTTCATTTAAAATTAAGAGGGAAAGGTCAGAAAAAGAAGAAGACTGAGAGTGGATGCATTTGTTTATTCATGCAGACTTGAAGACATAGCACAGACAGACAGACTGATAAGATACAGTTAGGGGCACAAAAGGAGAAGAGAAAAGCTGGGCATTCTCCATTTGTCCCACATATTTCTATTGATGAGCTAGGTACATTCTTACACAGTCAAGAGAAAGACATGAGACACCAGTTGAAAATGAGGTTGTCTTATGGGAAATGGGGTGTAGAATAAGGAACGGTTGGGGATTGGCTCCATCCCACCCATGATACTAGTGTATGGCTCAACCCTGTGCAGTATGTAATATTCTGGTAAAATAAATTACAGTGAAAAATGTACATGCATGCAGAAAACAATAAGTGAGTAATGAATAATAAATGGATTCTTATTAGTGCATTGTTATTAACCGTTATCAAATGGATTTGCTCAGTGAGCAAAGCAGTAGGAGAAAGAGGCTCTTGATAAGGATATAGTGTCATTGAAACAACACACTCCAGGAAGGAAAATTTATATCCTACCTTAGTCAGATAGTAAAAAACACTGAAATCATTCCCAGGACTTTTATTCATACTCTGAGGTCTAATAAAAATAAAGTGAACTGCCATTTATCCTAACCCCTCTGCTGTCCCTTGGGTCCCAGAGCTGGCAGAGAGTACTGTCTAAACATGGCTGGAATGTTTCCAATAATACCTGCTCTTCTAAGCTCTGGGGAACATAGAAGTAGGGCTCAGACACACCTAGGGAAAATTCCTTCGGGGATTCAAAGAATAGTGTCTATGATACGGAGCTTCAAGTTTTCTGTACAGGGTGCCTGTACTGCAGGGGCTCTGGCCACTCAAACAGCAATCAGTGCTCATCTCTCCTGGGGAAATGGTGGCATCCATCATACTGACTCAGGAAGTATCAGTCATAATGCAGTTTGCTGGGAGTTTGCTGGCCCTCTCTAAGGTGGACACACTTCCTAAGCTCTGCCTTTAGGGAAAAAGAGCAACACTGGCATCCTCTCCCCAAGTAGGCTAAACCAAGGAGCAGTGCTTTATGGAAACAAGAAGCTAAGAGCTGCCCTGAAAGGGCACAGGCTGTCTGATCTGAAAAGAGTCAACTATTCTCTTTTTTAGGAAATGGTGTTGTGTTACCTTCTGCTTCCAGCAAGTTTACCTTTTTCCTCCAGGGCTCAACTGCCTTCTATTTACGAGCATGTTGTGTAGACTTCACAACTGATCACATTTCCAACTTCCATAAATTTTCTATTAGAGTTTCAAAATGTCATCATTGTCTACAAATAGCTTGGGTGTCCTCTGCCTGGGAAAACTCCAACGTTCCTTTTCTGCATCATCTCAGTGACACCAAGGGACTACATCATCATCTCAGTGACATCAAGTGACTGCATCATCTCAGTGACATCAAGGGACTGCATCATCTCAGTGACATCAAGGGACTGCATCATCATCTCAGTGATACCAAGGGACTGCATCATCTCAGTGACATCAAGGGACTGCATCATCTCAGTGACACCAAGAGACTGCATCATCATCCCAGTGACACCAAAAGCTGATATTGTTTGTGTTGTAACTTACATATGTGTGTTCTACACATAACACGTGATTGATACCACAAGCTCTAATTTTCTTGGTGACAGAATTCTGTCTTATATATTTAAAATCCTAGGTCCTAGTTCAATATAAATAGTAACTGTCAGTGAGTCATTTACTGTTTTATCTAGCCATTTCCAAGTTGAAAGCACAGCCTCAAAAGCCAGGAAGACATGAACTCACTGCTCAGTTAGCAGAAAAAGCCTGACTCCTTGCCGTTGGGGATGACTTACACTTCCTACCTGTGAGTTCAGATGGTGCTCTGAATGGTAGTGGTCTTGATATTAGGCACATGAATTTCATTTTATATATATATTCCCTTAGACTTATTCTGGGAGGTTCGGCTCACATTGTCTTTTCCTCTGAGCCTGTAGGTTGTAGCTCTATACTGACATGAAGAACATCAGTTGGAGCTACGAAGCCGTGCTAGTTTTCACAATGTCTCTCTCCTCATGGTGCACGCTCTGTGCCCACCTCCCTAATCACTCACCCGACTCAGCAGCGGCTGCATTCATCTCCCTCAGCTGGATGGGGCCTATCTGCTACCGTTTTATACACTAGATGTTTAAGCACAGCTATGCTTTTTACTATATCTTGCACAAATGCCAGGTATTTTCACAGCAAAGGCAGGAAATGCTTATCAGGAACGTTGGAAAGCTTGAACTGTGTGTTTATCTTTGTTGTTATTTTTTTCAGACTTTACAACTGGGAAGCATTGAATAATGAAACGAAACCCCAGAAATACCCATGTGAGCTATGACTTCTGCTTCCAGCTGGTTCTCATTTTCTGATATGATCAGTTTTATTACTCATACAATGGTAGCATTCTCACCCATACAATCACACGCAAGCCAAACTCAGACTCAGCAGTGTGAGGAGAGAAACTTTTTGTCTGTGGGTGGAGGGAGTTAGGAACAAAACACATACATCGCTTTAGTGCGTTCATTCTCTATCCCACAATTTTTCCTCAGGGAAGATCATTCATTCCTCCTTTTTGTCTCTATCTCCCATTCCACGCCAAGGAGTTTGCAAGGGAACAGAGGATCCGTCTGTGCTGACATGAGCTACCGCATTAAAAAGAACAAGTGTGTGTGTGTGTGTGTGTGTGTGTGTTTGGAAAGGGCAGAGCAAAGCACTCTTTCTACTGCTGGCAATCTCACAGGGCATTCCACTGGGGCATCATCTTCTTATTTCACTTAATGTGATTGACCTTACAAACTTTAATGAAGTAAACTTACTAAAATCAGTGTAGACTGCTTTTGTGTAGCAGGATAATTTAGAGACATACATTAAGAATGAAATGTCATTGTTAGTTTCACAGCTTTGTTAACAGTGCGTAAAGTAATTAGCATTAACAATCCTCCCACTCTCTGTGTGCTTGTTATGTGAGACATACGTCAAAGTGATTTTTGGCCTGAAAAACTGTAGCAAAACTGGAAGTTGTTCATTGAACTAATATTTTGTAATGTCATATATATATATATATGTGTGTGTGTGTCATGTGTCATAATATATATATATATATTACATACTCCTTTATGAATTATTTTAGTGCTATAATTTATTTTAATCACAAAATATCTTTATATTAGTGTCTCATCTCTGTTACTATGATAAAACACTGGACCAAAAGCAAAAGCAACTTAGTGGAGGAAAGGGTTTATTAGGTTCTCATTTTCATGCCCATCACTGAGGGGAGTTAGGGCAGGAACTCAAGGAGACATTTGAAAAAACCACGGAAAAACACTCTTTGACAGATCACTCTCAGACTGATGCTTAGCTGGTTTCTTATACAGCTCAAGGCCATCAGCTGAGGGAATGGTGCTGCCCACAGTGGGTGGGTCACCCATATCAATTAAGAAGAACCCCAAGAGACACGCCCACAGGCCAATCTGATCTAGAAAGCCCCTGAATCAAGATTCCCTGCTCAAGCAACTTTATATTGTGTCTAGCTGACAGCAATGCTAACTAGAACTGTTATCATTTTAACACAGTAGTGTGTTCAGACACATTTATAATAAGCTGCTATCCAAAGTAATTATGAGATATGAGAGGACAATGAAGGCTGTTTAACATAAGCTCAACTTTTCTTGTTCTGTAGTACTTTACTTAGTATGTGGTAATAACTTACTTAGTAGATGTGAGTCTCTTTTCTATTGTCCTTTTGCCAAAAAATAGGAAAAAATTACCTCAACATCAAGTGGATTTTTCAAGCTGTAGCACAGAGCTGAAAACTTATGGAAGAGAGATAAGACTACAAACCTATTAAAATTCCTCTTTATAATAACAAGCAAAATTACCATATGCCGTGTTGGGGTTATCCCATTCTTTAGCTCTATTCTTAATTTTATCTTTATTCTAATGTTTCGTGGGTGCCAGTGGGGGGGCCACATCTATCCTGTCAGGACTCTTTTAGACAGTTTTGTTCCCTTAACTTGAGCTTCTGTAGTTTCCTCATACACCTTCCGCAGCAGTGTGGGTTGGCACAGCCCTTCGCTGTGGTGTGGAGGGTAAAAGCTAGTTCTTGCTTCTCACTTGTTTGAGTTGCCATGCTGGGCATACACCGCCCTGAACCTGTCAGATGGGCAAATAAATTCGCCTACATTAGCAGACAGTGAAGAGGGCTGGGTGGAACGCTGCTTACGTCTGTGTTGCAAATGTTCCGGCATTTCTCTGAGTGTCAGCTTCGTTCTCTCCCACTGCTTTCCCCACTTGCCTGAAGCACCTAAGTCCATGCTCTTTGAGAATTGAGAAAGGAGGTTCTTGCTAGACTGAAAATTCCTATTTCCCAGGGGAACACCAAATTGCCAAGCTGATGTCAATATACCAAAGCTTCTGCCAGCACGCTTTGGTGACTCAACGCTCCTATGGGCAGAGTAGGGTCTTTGAACACAGTTACAAGGGAATTTCTGAGGATAGGTCACCCACCACATCTCTGAACTTAGCAAAGGATCTTAAATTCTCTCTTCATCATCAGAGCGAGAACTAGAGACAGAGAAGAAACTCTCCCACTGGAGTTCTCTAGCCAATTTCTTCTTTCTTAGCATCCCTTGAAATATTTCTTCACAAGGTTTTAAAAATCTGTGTCCCAGTTCTCATGTCAATATATCCCTCTTACCTTTAGAAAATGTATACCTTCTTTGCAGAGGATGCAGAAAGCTCAAAACTATATTCTACTTAGAAGCAAAATTAAGCAGACCAAAACCTGGGAGTCTGAATAATGATAAACATTACCATTCAGAGTACAGACCAGGTTCCAGGCTGACCTAATCTCTGTAAGATTTGAGAAGAGCCAAAGACACAGATGTCAGCCCCAGAAAATGTGTTTAATTGCTCAAATTTATTTCAAGTTTATGGAGATGACTTAGCTTTTCACTGACTAACACATGCGTTGTAAGTGCACTTCTGATATATATTACCGAATATGCTCAACTTTGAAGTTAATCTTGGATGGTGGAGTAAGGAGAATGGAGAGATGGCTCGATGGATAAGAGGATATGCTGCTCTTCCAGAGAACCAGGGTTTGCTTCCCAGAACTCACGTAGGATGCCCACAACCACCATAACCCCCACTCCAGGAGATCTGATGCCTTCCTCGGGCCCTTGTAGACACCTGTACATGTGTGTGCGCACACATGTACACATGAATAAAATAAAATAAACAATAAAGATTTTTCAAAGAACAATAAAAGTTCTTGTTACTCTAGCACAAATCTAGGCCTATCATTTGTTTGATAATCCCTTTCTACTAAAAGTACCCAATTATAAAATGATCATATACACTTTCCGCAGAAGCCTGGAGATACCTTTTGGTCATGACTTGGCCCACATGACTCTTGATACAGAAGACTCTCCGTGTCTGAATGCCCACCCCACATGTTGCTTCTCCATTCCAGCCAATGGTCACATTGAGAGCTGTCACAAGAGTGTTTTCAGAGCAGGGAGCCCAGGCAGATGTCTCCCAGTAGAGCTGGGTACAGGAATGGTCATTGCATAGACGGTGCTCTTGGAGTTCCTGACTACTAGGACAGGGCTTTCCACCTGGGAAAATTGGAAACGATAAAGAAAACATTAATTATGATGAAGTCATTCATGCTTTTTTTTCTGTGACCTAAAGACCTAACCTACTGGATCATTTTAACTCTATGATCAGGAATCTATGTCCTGAACCATAACTGAAGGATAGTGGTACATTCTTGTCCTCGAATTTACAGGCAGCAGGTCCATGTTCAGCAGAATATAAAATTAATTTGGTCTGCTATCTACCTATGGCACCCACATCTGTGAAATGAACTACAAAGTAATCAGCTTTTCTTGGATATTATTTTGTTTGCCCAAGTTAATCAATGAGATAGACTAGCCAACAACCTTGAAGTGACATTATGTCAAATGTATGGTGTCTGGATGTGAATCAGTGACACAGACAAGGCTATGACCTTGGAGTGACATTATGTCAGACACACACTATATGTAATTCCCTTTCTTAGGAATGATGCCATGTTTCTCAGAGTGCCACTTGGGAAGTACCCATCCTCCATGAAGCAATTTACTGTGAGTTGAGAAATCCAGAGGCATGTATTAAAATCTGGCAAGAGAAAGCTCATCGTAAACCCTGAAATCGTTCTGACAACCCACTATGCCCTGGCAGGGAGACCAGGCAGATGTTCACCTTTAAACCCTTGGCTGAATCAGATAACCAAACTTCATTACTATCTATTCTTTTACATTTTAATTCCGGTGTAAAGAGCCATGTGTCTCTGAAGTATTGATCTCTCCCTGCTCGTCCACACCACAATGTTTTATTCAGTGGGACAAATGGCTCAGATGCACAGCTTCAATTTTGTTATTTTTATTCTAATACTAACCTTCATTCTAGAAATATCAAAGCCAGGATATATAAAAGCAGTTGCACTTGGAGATAACAAAATTCTCTTTCCTATTACCTTTGCCCTATTTCTCATGATCACAGTACTGAAATCCTGTCTAAGATGTTCCTCACAGCTGGGGCCCCACTCTTCTGCTGCTCTAATGGCACCAGAGACTGAGGAGGCAGAGGTAGGACATGAAAGAAATGGCATGTGTGTCTGGGGACAGAGTCCATTGCTGGGAATGATGGGAATGACTGCTCCTTTAATTTGTTTTGCAGTTACTGTTCATGTTCCCATATCATCTTTTACTTCCTTCAAAGCTATTTTCATTCTTTCATGTTCTCTCCTTGGCCCCTTGCGCTAGGTACTCTAGAAAAGGAAACCAGGGCACTGGTAAGTGCCTTACAGGTGTTATTGGCAGTTCTTGATGGGAAAGCCAGGTCTCCTATTTCCTCCTTTGGAACTCTTTATACCAGATGGATCCAATTGTGTTCCCAGTTGTATAAGATACCCAAGCCTGAATGTATGACTATATTTTGTTCCCTTCTCTAAACAGTGGAATCAAAAGAGCAACTAAATCATTAGACTGGGACATTTGAGAGTTTGGACTGAAGCAATTTCTGTGGAAATGTGAACCCAGCATAGATAAAATAAAGGGCTCACAGAAAAGAATGCTGGTCTGGAAATGAAATGGTTAATGCCCATTTGAAGAGCAGAGATATCATCTAAGTTTATCTCCATGCATGACAAGAATGTCGCAGATACTTATTCAATAACAAAACTTCCAGTCGAGGTACTGAATCTGTCACTCACCTTCTCCAGCCAAAGCCAGGAGAGACCGTGACCTGGTTTGTTTGCCGTCTGCGTTTTTATTGGAACAGGATTGGGAGCAAGATGACCAAGCCGTCCACTCACTCACCACGCAGTCCATTCGGCAGGGGATATCACAAGCCATACGTTCAGGAGGAGGAGGCACTGGGCAGAGACTCCCTGATACTTCTTCTCCTAGAACCAAACAGTTAGAGACAATTGCTTAGTGATGAAAGCGAGGTCAATCCGGGGAATTCATTGGTCCGTTGCTTTCTCCATTATCCTACTTTGTCTTGGAAACCTTCAGCAGGTGTCCAAACCATGGAGGAGAAATATGGATGCACCTTCAGCTATCCATAATGTTTCTGTCAAGGAAAATCTGCCAAGAAGTAACATGATATTTAAAATGGTAGAGAGTATGGCCAAATTCTCATTTGTCATTCTTCACGGGGACAGTGTTGGCTTCTTCTAAGAACAATTTAGCCATGGATGACTAGAGCTAAGTATGACTGACATGTTAATGACAGCTCTATGGAACAAGCCTTCATTCATCTCCACAGTGGAGGCCAGGGTGCTCCGAACATCACAATTGATGTCAGCCATCATAATCTACCCCATAAAGGCCAGTTTCATCATCCTATTCTCGTCCCGGTGCTTTTCCCTTAAATACCTAATATCTAGTAAGATTATCAAATGATTTTTCTTCTTTGTGCCGGAATAAATAATCTAATTATAGTGCAGAGGCCAGTGGCTGAAATTACACACTATGTTGACAAAAGTTGAAATCTATTTCAACACATTTGATGATAATCCAATGGACTTCCAAATAAATAATAGTTGTACTTAAAGTCACAGTATAAAACATGCCAAATATCAAAGATTACCAATTTTGCTATTGACACAAAGTCTTTAGTATCCATTTCTAAATACTATTTACAATCCTTTGCTATCATATCCTACTACAATTTTTGTAAGTTTTAAAACAAGGCAGGACAGTGCGTAACACCAAGCTGGTGGTCAGAATAATGGGATCATTCTAAGTTACTTTTCGTATCTCAAAAGGTAACAATGGTTTCTTGAGGGGGAAAAAAAAACCACTTTCAGTCTCTTTATTTATCATTATGACAAATTCCTAAGATATAATAATTTTCTCCTCCCCTCCATCCATTCAGAGTCTCCTCATAATCAGAGGACACCAAGAGAAGAGGCGCCATTTATTAACATAAAACATGGGACGAAAGCATAGTAGACAAACAGTTTTGTCCAAATGACTTCACAGTTTGGAAGTGTCCTGTTTTGAGTCTGACAAACAAAAATAGCCACCAAGGACATGAATATTTACCAAATACTGCCTTGGTGCAGGCTGCGCATTTTACATATATCATGCATTTGTACGAGAACCCTTGGGAGAAGCTCATGGGGCAGTGTGTCAGAATGCTCTATCTCAGTTCACTGAGAAGGAGTCCGAGGGTCAGAGTCCAAACCTGACTCATGGTTACCCCTGGGACAATGGGAATCAGGGCTAAACCCCTAATTCCTGAGCTTCCATTATCACATTATATTTGCTATGTCTAATCCCCTGGAGATGAATATTCTCTTCCGAGGAAGTAAATAAAACACGCTGACAGAAAGCCTGCCTCGAGGAGAAGACAGTGTGTGGTGAATATCTGCATTCATATTTGTAAATGAGGCCAGGCTCATTGCCCTTGAGGTACAAATAAAATTTTTCAAGCATATTATGAGAAGTAATAGAGATTCCAGCAGCTAATCAAGCCGGAAGCTCAGCTCCGATCATCCTCCTTTCAGTCTCAATCTATTTTCAGGTTGAGTCCACAGAGTGAACCCCCCCCTCCACGCTCACATAGGAAGTCATCTAGGGGCACCTCATTCCCACATGCGGAAGCCAGCAGGCCGAGTGGGGGGGACCCAAACTACAGCTAATCAAAATTTAATTCCCACTCTTGTGAATATGATTAGCATAATCTTAACACAAAGCATTCTAAAGTAACAGTCTGCAAAGAGCATTTCCAGGAAGGAGAGATACAGGAATCTTATGAAAAGTGGAAGGGGCGCACGGTGCATTGAGAGGTACTGGGTTGAACATGGGCAGTGTGGTTAGAACTGATGACATTACAGAATATTGACAATAAGAGCAGACATCAGAAATTTCCCAGGAAATAAATGGGATGTAGTGCTTTACCACACATTCTCCTTTTAAAAATGTCTCTCTAAAACAAATAACATCTTTTTTTAAAAATACTATGCTTTAAGAAAACCTAATATTAAAGAATTATGAAATTGGCTATAATTAAAGGGGTGGAAACTATGAACAGTGACTTCAATGAAATAGAAACACAGGCTCAGAGTAATGAACCTCCCCAGAGCTCACGTTCATGATGCAGGTGAGCTACAGACATGTGAAATTAAACTTGCCCAAAAGTAAGTAGCGAATAAATGATGCAGACAGAAAACACTGTTGGGATTCATGACAGAGGACCTGTTGGAATTAGTCAGTGTCATGATATGTCTTTAGCATGAAGCACAGATAAGTCAATATCATTGACAATGAGGGGAGGATGCCTCAGGAAAGGGGAGCATCCCTTAAGTCATATAGTTATGTAGAAGGTAGACAACGTTAATCACCCCTGAGATGATAACTCCCAAACTGGGACAGTTATTTGCCATTGTGTTCTAATGGATAACAAAAATGTGTGCACATCTTCTTACCTACCTTCTTTATGTTCCTGGGTGTTCTACCTTCTCAGGACCCAGATTTTTATCTCCTCTCTAGGCTTCACACATTCATGATTCTCAGCGTTCACTTCAGGTTCTCAAACACTTTCCAAAACAAAATTGTCTTGTGAACTGATATAGCTATTACTGATGCCATGCAAAGACAATACACCCAGCAACATTCTGATAGATTGCCCTTGCAAACTAATGAAGGTCCATGGACAAACAGATAAGAGTGGCTTTAAGGAAACCAAACAGATAGGCATAAGCAGTCCCTGAAAATCTCAGTGTCTTTTCATATAGGAAATCTCACTAAAGAAAAGTTACACAGGGCATTTTCACAGCAACCTGTCCCAATTTGGTGAGTATGGAAAAAGAATTGTAGCTACCAGCAACAATTTTGCTCTCAAGAGGACCACTTAACTCCCTTTACTTTCTGTTATCTCATTGTAATAATGAAATAAGAACATCACTTTTTGAGGATAGCCCAAGGATGATGGATTACTTAGGTAACACAAATAAAATGTAGTAGAACCCGAGGAAGGTTTTGTATAAGAAGACCCTTACCTGCTGTTATTTGCAAAATGCTTAACACACACACACACACACACATATACACACGCACACATGTACATTCACACACATGCACAGCAATAGATTAAAGGTACTTTTATTCAGTAGATCTCAACTTTTACATTGTAATCATGGAATACACTAGCTTTTCATTTCTACTGGGTACAAATCAGTGTCTCTGTAGGCTCACATGATTGACAGAGATATTTATAATCATCTAACCCACTTTGTTGATATAATGAACTAATAAACCCTTCAAAATCCCATTACAACATCTCAGCCTAAAAACTTCACCCACATGTAGGTCTGTGTGCTTATGATCCAATTATGCATACAGGCTTTCTTGTTTATTGTCTGTCGGATGGATTGGTGAGTTCAACTGACTCCAAGCATGTGTGGAAAACACAGGAACTTATAGAAGAGAAGCTAACCCATTAATGGTAAGTATTCATAAGATCTGATAATTTAATTTCAAAATAAAACAGAGGTATGTAAGAATACAATTAAATTCATCTTCCAAGGAGAATACAAAATTCATTCCAGCCTTCACCAAAATCCCTGGAATCAATGCAGAACAAGACTATCTTGTTCTGAGTAGACCTACTAATCTCTTGTAAGAGGAGGCTTGTTGGTTCCCAGCTGCTCAGCCTTGATATAACCACACAGAAACTATATCATTTAAAACACTGCTTGGTCAATTAGCTCTAGTTTCTTATTGGCTAACTCTTATATCTTAATTTAACCCATCTCAATTAATCTGTGTATGGTCACATGGCAGTGGTTTACCGACAAAGTTTCGGCATGTATGACTCTCACCGTAGCTCCATGGCATCTCCCTGACTCTGCCCTCCTTCACACCAGCATTCAGCCTAGCTTTCCCTGCCCACCTAAGTTCTGCCTTGCTATAGGTCCAAAGTAATTTCTTTTTTCATTAATGGTAATCACAGCACACAGAGGAGACTCCCACCTCACCACATAAAGATGGAATATACACAGAGAGTCTGGATTATGTCTATTATTTTGTTTTCTTTAATATTTTTGACTGTGAAGGAGCTAAGTGCAGGGAGATATTTCATTGTATGGGCTTCTAAGCTAAAGCAACATATGTACTTTAAAAATATCTTGTCTTCAAAATTTGGGTTCAAGAATATGTGGCTTTGGAAAAGAGGTTCTTCTTTTGTTTCCACAGAGGATGAGAACCTGTGAATTCATTCCAGGATAATATAGTTTGATGCACCAAAATCCATTGAAAGGTTGCAATGAACACTCCCAAAAAATTACTTCACCCAACTGCTGACTGAGATGAACCTAGTATACAGGATACATCATGAAAGACATGATTAACAGCATACCAATCAGCAGGAAGTAGTCTAGAGAACTACACCCAAATTCCCAAATATTGTCTATAAATATTTGTTTACGTTTAAAGGGGGATAAGCTATAGAAATTTGCATTGGTATGGATCCTGGTTTATTGATATAAATTTAAGGTCAGTTTTATTATATGCATTTCTACTCTTGATTAAGGCATTGTGTTTGTGCAACTCATTTAAAAATGCAATGTATAATTAAGAAATATAGATAAATAGAGAGTCAACTATGATAGTCAAGATTGTAGTCATATTAGATTTTCTAGATGTACAGAGATGTATTTCAGATGGATAGGGATTCTTCAAACCTTCCAAAGACTACAGAATATGGCTTTTAAAATGTCTTAATAACTTAGGACTTTTTATAACAATGAGACACACCTGCTCCTGGAAGCACCACTTATTTCAAGAGGAAAATGGGCACCAAAGAGGCTCCTTACGGAGTTTGTTAGCCATTTGGGCAAGAAACTGTTCTTGCCTGGACTGCCTGATGAACTAGATATGCAGGACCCAGAGAAAGATGACTGTTGAACTTGTCTAAATGTGAGATGGTCCTTCAGGGTTCCAGCTTCATGAGTCTGCCAGACATTCTTCAGAACACAGAAGAAAGTTACTGTCAAACTGCCAATATAGGCAGAATTGTCTTTAAATTTTTCAGCTTCGTGGAAAAGTCTGCTGGATACTATGGGCCTGTAGGCTGAAGATGGATACCCCAACAATACAGAAGAACTTTGGGTGAGTGTCCAGGGAGTGAGATGTCTCTGTCAATTCTAGAGTTTTAGAAGTTGCTTGCAGTGCACTTAGTGTTTACTTGGTAATATTGTATCCTTCTTGAGTCTTTGATGAAGTTGGAGAATATAGTTATAGTTTTTCTTAGATACGATAAAAGAGAAAGTAGATAAAATATTGTAACTGTAATTCTTGCTTGATACCTGTTTTGTTATATGTAATTTTACTATGTTAAAGTTAAAACCTTCCTTTTATTTAAGCAGAAAAGGGGAAGTGATGTGGGATTTCCCTCTGTGTGCTATGATTACCATTAATGAATAAAGAAACTGTTTTGAGCCTGTGCAAAGAATAGAGGTAGGAAAAAAAAAGAACTAAACTGAATGCTGGGAGAAAGGTAGCAGAGTAAAAGAGAAGCCATGTAGCCCTGCTGGAGACAGATGTTGGAACCTTGCCAGTGGGCCACAAACCTCATGGTAAAATGTAAAATAATGGAGATGGGTTAATTCTAGATGTAAGAGCTAGCTGGCAATATGCTTAAGCAATTGGCCAAGCAGTGATTTAATTAATACAGTTTCTGTGTGATTATTATTGGGCTCAACAGCCAGGAACCAACAAGCAGCCCATTATAACACACATCTGTTTATCAGTACAGTGCCATTGAATGGCGCTGCTTACTTATTTTGATTTTATTTATTATTTGGGCACAGATTGTTGCTAAATTCCCCAGGCTGGATTCTAACTTGGGATCCCTCTGTCTCAGTTTCCTGAGTAGCTTGTGTTATAGATATCCACAACCATGTCTGACTTGAGCATTAACTATTATTTAAGAATTTTTATTTTTTCCGGTTCCAGTGTATATACTACCTAAGGATAAACTGCAAATAGTTTACTGAAGGTTCTTTGTGGCCACCAAGCAAGAAACTACTCTAAACTAAACATTAGACTAGTTACCAGAGACAGATTATTTTTCTATCAGATGAATATATTTAACATGCACATATCATCTATTCAAATACATGTGTCATGTTTCTATTACCCCATTTTTATAATAATGAACAAGTAAACAACACAGCATAAGATTCTTAGTTTTGCAACCGAGATTACAAGTATTCAAAGCAATAAAAGAAAAGAAAAACAACATGAAATATTCACATAAAATATGCAGTATGATTTGAAACACAGTCAGGCACTTGGTTATCATGTCAACTTTGAGCTACTTTACTATCCCAGAAATGATGCTTGCTAGCTATTTTATTGATGTTTCTACTTGTAAACTACTGTGCCATCTATAGAAAATATTGAAGTCATTATCAAAAATGCTCTATATGTCATAAAAATTTTATGACCTATTTAAATCTCAGAAAAGAATGCCAATAAATGCTGACTAAATGCTTGCCAACAATGGAGCATGCTATCAGCAGACTTTCTAGAACAAATTAAGTGGAATACATCTGTATTTAATTCCATATTTTAAAACAAAATATTGTCTCCCAAAAATCAAGCTGCCTCTGGCCACTTATAAACCATGATGCTAATCAGATAAAGAAATGTTTATATTTCAATGCAATAAAATATGGAGTCAAAGCTCAAGGGGGAAGTAGATCTTATTTGTGGTATTCTAATATCATCAGCAATAGGATTGCTGCTTCTGCTTGCTTATTTCAGAAGTGAACACATACATGTGTACCAATTTATGTGTGCATAGAGAGAAACAAAGCAATTTCACGGTGTTATACTAAAAATAATAGTAATAATAATGACAGTGTCAATAGTTGTGTGGAGATAGCAATCGATCTAACATTTAGGGAAGTTGTGGGCTACACTAGTCATTCTTATTACCAGTAAACCTTTATTGACTGGCCACATTAGCATCATTTGTTTGGTTAGCACTATTGCTATACCTAAAGCATAGTAAGTTTAAAAACTTGATTTTTAAAATTTTGCACCTAGTGTCTAAGTTAAGCCTGTAATCAGTATTATCCATTCTGATGTGTTGTCCAGTGGGTCACCTTCTACCAGTGTCTTTTTCTTTACATTCTTTCAGCTTACAACAAGTCATGGGGAAGGGAGTCTGGAGAAATTATTGTCAGGCCACTAGTTAAAGGAATACAAGAGAGACTTGGCCCAACAAAGGAGATACTTTGATTACCTGGTCTAAGTGACATTAGATGGACTGAACAATGATTTCAAAAGTAGAAAAGGTAAGCCAGGAGAAAAGAAAGCAAAATCGACAGGTAGAAGGGTAAAGCAGAGCCCACTTGGAAAGTACGGCGAGCCAACAAAACAGTACAATGTATGGTGCACAAGATAGTACAAAAGCTGTGGAAAAATATGTGAGGATATAAGCATGTTTGCGAACTGAAAAACAATGAAGCACTGATCACTGAGAGTAGAAGGAGAAAGGGAAAACTAAGTTTGAAATGAATCCAGAAGATACCCCCAAAGATATGTTAAAATAACAGCACTGCAGGTAAGAAATGGTAGTAGATGAAGAAAAAGTATTTTCAAGGTGAGTGTATTTTATGAAAGCCAGGAATGGCTAAAGCTGAACACTGAAGATGCCCTTCAGAAGCCCTTCTACCTGAGCAGTTCCCAGTCCTGATGCTTGCAGTATTATCAAGACAGCAGCCAACACTTTGATCATGTAGAAAACCCCCAGCATTACAGAATAATCAGATGTCCCCTGATGACTTAATAAAATGAAATACAAACATGGTGCTTAGTAGATGCCAGTGAACTGCATATCACATGCATTTAAACAGAAGGAGAGCTGTTATAGGCCTGCACAGCTCTTGCAGAGGAACGAAACTGTTCATAGTTTCTAGTATCCTAACTAGATGACTCACAACCACCTGTAACTCCAGCTTCAGGGAGGTGTCTTTTGAAAATGCAGTCATGTTCACATACGCGCCTATACCCACCCATCCCCCACCCATGCCATGCCTGTACAGATAATTTAAAGGTAACAACAATAGATCGTCAGGATTCACAACAGTTCTACCTTTGCTATGCTCACTTTGCAGATGGTAACTTCTATTTTTGGACAAGTTAAATAACTGTACAAGGGGAAATGGAAGTTCAATAATAGAGCGGGGTTGGAATCTGAGAAACCAAGCTCTGGAGTTCACATCTGAGTTAGGACATTCTACTGTCTTTCATTATGGGAGACTCCCCTCTTTATGCTGTGATTACCATTAATGAATAAAGAAACTGCTTTGGCCCTCTAGCAGAGCTATAGGGGAACAGAGCTAGGCAGGGAAAAGTAAACTGAATGCTGGGAGAAAGCAGGCAGAGTCAGGGAGAAGCCATGGAGCTGCTGTCGGAGACAGATGTGCTGAAACTTTGCTGGTAGGCCATGACCTCATGGTGATGCACAGATTAATCGAAATGGGTTAAATTAAGATGTAAGAGTTAGCCAATAAGAAGCTAGAGCTAATGGGCCAAGCAGTGATTTAAAGAATATAGTCCCTGTCTGATTATTTTGGGGCTGAGCAGCTGGGAACCAACAGCAGCCTCTCTGCAACAGTTCATGCTCTCAGCTTTGGTATTCATAACTTCTCTTTTATCTTGGACACAGTCTGTGCCTGTCTTCTGGATCCACCAGCCAAGGCGAGTGGGAGTCAGTGCACTGTAAGCACTGTCATGTAGATGCTGTATCAGTTTGGCTTGAGGTGAGAGGAACTGCCAAAGTCTGGGGACAGAATCTAGCATCAAGGAGTAAACTACAGTTGTTCCAAAAGAGTCACACAAAACATAAAATGATGCCCCAGCGCTGAAACCTCTGTTTCCTTGGGTCTGCTCACAAATTCTATGAGGATATGCATACTGTTTTTGTATGTGTGTGTAAAATGTTGAAAATTACACACTATGACTTCATTCTGAAGAAAATAAAAGCTTTTATAAAGATTAAAATGGTACCATTGAGCTCCCAGTTCCCAGTGTCGTCCAGTAGGAGCCAAGTGAGCAGCTGCCCATTTAGCGTCACTTAGCACCATGGGTCAAATCAGCTTGTTTTGGAAGAAATGCAGATTACAAAAAAAAATCCCTATTTCTTTTGATCTCTTGTAATATCAAAGAAATGCATATTGTGTCAATATTGGGCTTTTTGGAGAATCTCACAGGACCTCTAAATGAGCTATTTCTATCAAACCTAACTTCCTTGTTTGGGCGGGAAGCACACTTGCAGCGATGGCTGTTGTCTTGGATTCTTGTCACTGTCAGATTTTTGGTCCACACCCTTCATTTACAGTTACACCCAACACTAAGCAAGTTCCTGTTTCCTGACCGAAGGGGTTTGGGGCTCACATCACATGGGGAGGGGGGAGCAGCTGTCAGTACAAGCCTGTTTTGTGACTAAATTCTGTGTCCTTGCTTTTATATTAGCCATTCCTACCTTTGTGCTCATATTTCCTTACCATGCGTTCTACATACAGAATGGCAGGAAACACTTAGTGTTTTCTCTGTATCTTCCCGCAGCTACTCTCTCCTGATACAGGAAACCAGACAACAAAGTGCCTGGCTTATGCTAACATCCCTGGAGCTACAGCCTTCTCTCTTCATATTTGAATGATCTCCATAAGTCAAGTACATACACACACACAACACACACACACACACAAGCTTTTTTTTCTGTATTTTTATATCTGACATAAGGGTCAGAATTCCAGTTTTGTTCACTGACTAGAAACCTGTTTGAAGTTAAAGCATAAAAACTGTTAACTTGCTTCAGGCATTGTGGCAAAACCCTGTTGCTCTAGTGCAAAAAGGATCTTGATTTCCAGGCCAGTGCGGGCTACAAAAGGAGCACTAGGCTTCTGTGGGTTATATAGTGATGTCCTTTCTTAATAAAACAAGAAATACCCCACCTTTTCTAGAAACAAGGTATGTTTTAACATGGGGATTATATTGTCCACAGGGCACAGAAAAGGACATAAAAAATAGGGTCTCATGATACCTGTTTGATGTGTAAGTCATGTTTCTCGGGAGTTTTGTTTTATTTTTAAACTGTACAATTTACGACACATAAGTAAGAAGAACACGAAAACAAATAATCATCTTCTATAACACAATATCTGCATTCAAAAGGGAAGCATTGAAACAAATTAATTCTGAAGAAAAAGGGGAAGTGGTGCAATTATTATTTTAATTAAAATGTAAATCAAAAATAAACAGTGCAATATAAAGTAAAAAAGTACATTTTTTTTTCTGTAAGTGTGTGAGTTCAGTTTTTGAGATAAGGTCTCATGGAACTCAAGCAGGCCTCAAATGCATTTTGCAACTGAGGATAACGTTGAACTTCTGATTCCCTGTCTCTACCTCTCAAGTTCTGGGATTGCAAACACCTGCCATTTAATGAACAGGAAGGACATCTGGTCAGATTGTCTTTGACATCCACCAAAATATGACCTTGAAAATTTAAATCTCTTCAGGCCCTAAGTGTGTGCAGTAAATGCAGAGAGAGACTGACTGTCATCCCCAGTTATGTTCCTGGGGCCGGTGAGAGATCAAAAGCTAATATGAAGTAATTCCTGGAAAATTGCAAAGTACAATTCATATATGATGTGACTTTTATTATGGGTGAAAATGAGAAAAATGGGCATTCCAAAGACAAAAATGATCTGGGCCAAGATATTCATCACAATTTTATCCTGGGTGGGAAACTTCCAGGAGAATTGCAATTATTTTGAAAGCATGAATAATAGCTAGTTAGTAAGCTGTATGGAAAGACACAGACTAGCTTTCATAACAGGTTTACTTTCAGAAAGCACTCCGGTTGTCTGGAATTTTCTTTCCTCATACTGGAAAATCAATACTTTTAAGTTAGACCGGACAAGTCAATAGAGTTCGCTGATAGCATGTCGGTGATGAATAGCCATCCTTCTGTAATTAACCTTCAGGAACATAATTAAGTGCCCATACATGGGGAATGGATCACAATTTAATTGCACAATTAAGAGGTTTTCAATTTCTCTAAATAACACCAATGGCTAAGAGCGTTCCTGACCACACCACTGATTGCTTTCCTATGAATATTCTAAAAATGGGGAAATAAAGGCAAGGGGTATGAATTTCAAGATTATCCTAGAAAGGAATTGCAAATTTGCTCTTACTCTTTTATTTATAGTCACCCATAACTTTTTGGATTGCCAAATATAAATTCACTTTTTGTATTGTTCAAATCTGATATGTTTTAGAAAGTGTACCAT
>JABTXL010006377.1:625947-656202 GCA_025134845.1 Neodon shergylaensis
TGGGGAGTCACCGCGACACGGGGAACTGTATTAAAGGGTTGCAGCACTAAGAAGGTTGAGAACCATTGCTCTAGAGTGATGGACTAGTACTTACCGCATTATTTGTTCAAAGGTGTTTACTTTCTAAACCAGAGCAAACTTCTGACCCAAACATAAAAGTCATATAACAGATAAAATTTCTATAGCACTTGCTTTGACAGAAGAGAAAGTGCATCACACAAACTTCTGAATCGCTACCACTGAGAGCAGCACCAGGCCCATGGTAAGTATTTAACCAAAACTGCCTAAATCGGATTCAGTATGAGCAAGCTAAAAAGGTGGTTTAGCATCTGAAACATCTCTTTGAACATGCTTAGCACAAGTCCAGACAAGAAAACGTTAAATGAGTAAATTTGACAATATCAGTATATCCAAGTGCTACCATCATTGACAAAACTATAGTTTTAAGGCAGGTGGGCCTGGCTTTAGATTGCCCTTACTAATTGTACATCTTGGACAAGCCATGTCCTCTTTCTAAATGCTGGCTCCAGCATTTAAATCGGTGGATTTAACTATATCACTGGAGTTATATGATGATTAAATGAAGAGAGATTAAAGTACTCATTAGCAAGTATTTCACATGCAGGTGGTGATAATGGTGGCAATGGTGGTGATATGTCCCCCAGACTTCCCCACAGCCTTTAGATTTTGCCTAAGTTTATTGTAACTACAAGCGGGACTGTGAAAATACTTCTTACATAAAGGAGGACTGAGGCTAGAATATGATGAGCATAACAGGTGCGTGTGCAAACACGTGCAAAGCTTGCCGAAGCACCGTTTTACTTGATTGTGTGCTGGCTTTGGCTGCTTGCTTTGCTGGTCCAGGATTCTAATTTTGTCTGTGGTGATATTCCATCGATATACATTTCCTAGGGACTAATGCTGAAAGAAAACACTGGATGGCAGAAGGGCCATGTCTAAATGACATATTTTCAGAAAGGACTCTTATTTAAATAATCAAAAATGTCAAGACAGAAAACATTAAAATTTTCATAAGTGTTCAATTCACACCATGTATCCTTCTGGAAAGGTTCCAGTAGGGGACTGCTCATGGTCGAAAGATGGAGCAAAGAGGGAATGAATACCCAGGAAGTTGGAACCCTGAGGTTGGCAGTCTGGCATAGTGTGCCTTTCCTATGCTAGTTGTAAATCTCAGCCAAGCTTAGAAAACTGTATTTTCCCCTTTGAAACTTCACAAACTATTAAAGTTTAATCAGTGACCCATTTTGAGCATGCAGCCAAAGCTAAGCTAACTCAAAGATCCTGCTGACATGCCAAGCTCATCCCCGGACATCTCGGCATCATGGGGCACTGTGTCCAACTCAGAAGCAATTGTGTGCAGTTTGCTGCCAGGCTACGAGTGAAGTTCCCATCATTTCATACCTATGAAATTTTAGCAAAGTGTAAAGGGAAATCTGCTTCGTTTTTCTCATTATTGCTTTTTCTAAAATCTCAAGTCTGTCAAAAATAATTTTGGTTCATTCTTCAAAACTGATATGTATAAATGGAAATGGAAAAAGAGTCTGAAAATAAAAAATAAGCCCCAAAGTTAGAAAAAGCAATATTGTTCTTCTAACTTAAGAAACACTCTCCAATTCTCTGCACTATTCAGCTGTTATAATGGAAGAAAATTTCTTACAAACTGCTTTCGGCAGAATTTTTTATAACCGTGTGTGTGAAGAAATAAGTATGTAAACAGAGAAAATATTAAAACTTTCAATGTTAATCTATATTTTAAAACCCCAGCCTATCTTGACAAACTTTCAAATACAGAATGCATGAAGTTCATAAACTATATATGAGTGTGATTATATTACTGTTTCTAATTTACTTCCCCCCTCACAAAATCCTGCCTTTGAATTCTTATTTATTATGGCTTTTATTCAATTGAGTACTCAGGCAGAAAATACAATAAAGCTTTGTTAATTTCATAAAATATTGAAACATTGACACTGCAAATAGAATTTCACTGTCTTTATGCACTTCTAGGTCTATCTCACAGTGTAATCTAAAAACCTATTTAAAGAATGCATAATTTCCTGGGCCTGTATTCACATAAATTGCCTTTACTCTCTTATAAAAGAAATATTTAAAAATCTAAAAACAGCGTCTCTAGTTTCTCAAAAGTTAGTTTGCAAAGATTAGGAAATTAAAGCAGAGAGTAAGTGTGGCCAACATCTTGACATCAGCCTCCCTCTGTCCTCTTGCAAGCTTTACGGCATCCAGAAAACCTCAACAAATAAGGTTACTTCTAGATAACCACTGTTATAGATAGATGTTTAAAAGGATCATTTGCAATGATTACATCTGAATTAATAGGTCCCCTTCCACTGGTGAAGCCATTGAGAATCTGTGAGCATTCTCCACCCTACCAAACTCATATATTGTATAAGTACATTGTAAATGGAAGCAAGACCGTAAAAAGACTATTTCAGGGAGTGAGCGAGAGCTAGAGAATATGATGCATGTTTCCAAAGCACCTGTGCAGGCTTAGTCAGAACCATGTGATCTGTCAGTTTGATGCTTCGGTAATGGTATTTGACTGTCCAACATTATCGTCTTGCTTGGGGTAAAAACCTACAGGGCACATTTTCCTCATGAGCTACCCCTTCCTCTAGAAGTTAGATTTGCTAATTTTCAGAATTGATTTGGCCTGCTTAGTTTGAGTTTTACCAAAGTGCATAAGAAAATGTATGTAAAAATGTCCATATCTTTTTACTCTCTATCCAAGGTATGATCTTTGATTCATACATTTATTGTATACTACCCTACAGATAGTTATGCGAGTTTATATTCTTTTTATAATTACTTTATCATTGAAAATTCCATAATGTATATAATGTGTTTTGATCAAATCCAGACACCATCCCCTCTCTTCCAATTCTTTAACTATATCCTCACTACTTTTCCCTCTCAGCTTCATGTTTTTAAGGCCACTGATTCCACATTGACTGTTCATGCATTGGAGTGAAACCACCTCAGCAGTCACATTCCTAAAGAAAATGGTTATCTTTCCTCCAGTCATCATCAAGTGGCAATGGCTCCTGGACCTAGGATAGGACTTTGTGAGCCTTTCCCCTAATCCATACTGGGATTTGGTCTGGCTTGATGTGCAAGTCTTCTGCATGCAGTCACAGCTTCTATGTGTTCATGTTTGCAACAGTGGGGTCATGTCTGGCAAGTACTGTTTTCCTACAGACATCTGTTCTCTCTTGTTTTTATAATCATTTTGCTATCTTTTCCAAGATAATCCCCAAGCTTTACCTCACAACCTCTTCAGCATAAGTTGTCATCAGTGTTTTTGATCTTGGTCATTCTTTCTTTTTGTACTAGGTGTTGGTTAAGACAGAGAATCCAAACTGGTCAACATGTAGAGAATGAGAATCTGTGGAGTTTTCAGGTTAAAAGAGACAACTCACCCCCTCTTCCCACAAAGGATGCTCAATTGTGCCACAAGAATATGTGTTCAACTATGTTCATAGCAGCATTGTTTGTCATAGCCAGAACCTGGAAACAAACCTAAATGCCCCTCAACCAAAAAATGGATAAGGAAAATATGGTAAATTTACACAATGGAGCACTACACATCAGAAAAAATAACATCTTGAATTTTGCAGGAAAATGGAGCTAGAAAACATCATTTTGAGTGAGGTAACCCAGACCCAGAAGGACAATTATCACATGTACTCACTCATATGTGTTTGTTAAACATAAAGCAAAGAAAATCAGCCCACAAATCACATTCCTAGAGAACCTAGACACCAATGAGGACCCTAAGAGAGACATACATAGATCTAATCTACATGGGTAGTAGAAAAAGACAAAATCTCCTGAGTAAATTGGGAGCATGGGGACCTTGGGAGAGCATTCAAGGGGAGGGGAGAGGCAGGGAAAGAATCAGAGAAAAATGTAGAGTTGAATAAAAATCAATTTTCCAAACAGGGAAAAAAGAAGGTTCTATGATAAGGAGTTAGAGACACACTGTATGTATAAGGGTACAAATGTATGGGGTAGTTTATTGTTATTGTATCTGTTTAGCACAATATTAGTAGTATATTCCCTAAGGTCCTACGATTTAGCCAGCAGCAGGTTTTGGACCTAGTTAATCATATCAGACATGAATTCTGCCTTGTAGAAGAACCTTTAACTCCAATAATAAAGTGGTTGTTTACTTCCATAACATGTATGCCACAACTACATCAGTGTGTACATCTTGTCAGGCCAGTCATAATGGTAGCTCTCAGGGTTAACAGTCAGGTGAGATGGCTGATTGTTTTCTCCAGTAGTGCACATATAATCTCCTACCCTATGAAAGCTGTCTAGCAGGGATAAAGTCCCTACATAGGTATCAGCTTGATTTCTCCATGTGTCACGTACATAGTGTCTCATAGTGTCTTCAGCAATCATATCTTTTCAGGAAGTTCAGGAGAGTAATTGATATAGCAATGGATATAGCAATGGCAATAACCCATAATATTGTTGGGGAGGGCTATGCCACCATACTGATAAATGAATTGAAAAGAAGTAATCCATATTTGCCACTAAGATTTTTATTTGATAGCTTATGATATTTGGAAGGGGCATTATCCTTTTCTTATAATGTAACTTGGAGCATGTGTGTGTGTGTGTGTAATTGTGTGAATGTGTTAGTTATCCCACCCAATACTCCAGTTAAATTTGGTTCCTAGAATCTGTCATCAGCAAACTCAAACTCTAAACTTGAACAAGAGATTATATAGAAGGGAAATCCTGGTGAAGGTGTGTAACAGGCATAGTGACAATGCTATATTTTCATTTCTCAAAAATAAAATTAACACACACACACACCATCCATACTTTACTGCATAATGATACTAGCTATATTTAGAATCCTCAACTTAGATGAATAACTAGCATATCCATTCATATTCATAAGAATAACTGGAAAAAATAAAAAGAACTTAGTGCTCTTTGGCTTGGGAAAGTTTGTGTAATATAATTAATAATTTAACTAAGGTAATATGTATGTTTGGGAAAATTAATATGGCCAATAACTCTGGTTTAACTTTGTTTTAAATTTAGTTCTGTGCCTTGAATGTTTTCCTTTCCATTTGAAAAGGAGATAAGGTAGGTGTGTGTGTGTGTGTGTGTGTGTGTGTGTGCAGTTTTAAGAGTTTAAGATAGAATCTTTTTAAATTTTTCCACACACCTGTGTTTAATTCTCTGTGACTATTAAATAATGGTGATGACAAAACTTATATTATAAGTAGCATTTGAATTAATTGTTTTAGAATATTGAAGCTTCAACAAATTCCAACGTAAGTATATTCTAAGAGTCCTAAGTGCACAGAATATGGAATATATATAATAACATTTTTGGGAGACTAATGGAATGGTTGGGATGTGGCTGAAGAGTTTGCCATCTGGGTCATCTAGGACATGGCTCTGGGACTATTTTCATTGGGTCATCACTGGTTCTCATGATTTCTTTTGATGTCAATGAATATGACTGAGATTTTAAGGGTCAAGATCAAATTTTCAAATGTTTTCCTTGACATGCTTCAGTATGTGCTGGCTGTGAGAACACTGAGAAGGACAGAGGTACTCTCTGCTGCACTTCTCAAACAGTCTTTAATACTAGCAAATCATTATTGTTGCATAAAATTATACTTGATGGCCTACATATATGTGTGTATAATATTTCACTACACTAAATATGCCACATCACATTTTGCATCATATAATTATTAACTTATAATTTGTTACTGTTATATAACTTATATGTTTTATAGCTTAATATAATAGTAGAGACAAATATAAACTGTGGTATATGTGTTACAATATGTTATTTTATAGTGCAGTACATAGTAGAGACTATCACACATAGAATTAGTATATATAAGCATGCATATGAAATATCCAGAGCATGTAATATACAGACTAATGTGTACATGATCGGGAATTATTTACTTATAGTGTCACATTCAAGTTGGGGAAAGAGGTTATGATATATAATACAGGAAGCATTAAGTATTTTATGTTCATATCAGTTTAACTATTTTCTATTACCTACTGAAGCATCATTAACAGAAACTCAGAGACAGATATTGGGGTTCAACCTGGAGACCAGAAAAGCATAGCAGCCAGCCACTGGTTCTTACCTCGACCTCAGTCTGAAAATGGTGATTGTGCCTCCAGGAAACCTCAGAATGATACTTTGTCTGAGAGTTGTCTTCTCCCATTTTATAATCCTCTCTAGTCCTGGGATTAAGGGTGTGCACCACCACTGCCTGGTTTCTATGGCAAGATAGTGTGGCTGCTAGGATTAAAGGTGTGTGTCATTGCTGCATGATCTGCAAGGCTGGCCAGTGAGGCTGTTTTACTTTTCTGATCCTCAGGCAGGCTTTTTTTAATTAAAATACAAATGAAATGTCACCACAACATACCTATTTATCAATCACCTATCACTATAATTAGAACTCAAAATATAGTAACATAAAATATGGGGACACAAGAACGCACACTTGAATAATCCAAGTATATTAATATTCCTCAGTACATTTTTAAAAGACTTTCTAGTCTCCTTCAAATTAAGGCTTTTAAAAACACAGCATATATGACATTTATCTACCATGTTGTTCAGCACAGACATTAGATTATAAAGAGTAAAATGGTTTCGGTTTAGCAGATACTGTGAGTCCAGAACTAACTAACCTGGTTTGAAGCTCATTCCTATTCCTATCCTTGAATTTTAATTGAGGTTTGGGCATACAGGGAAGGATGTGGCTTCACTTTGGACCACTGGACCATAACTTCATATCCACTGTTTTCCAGCTCAACTCTACCCTGAAGCTATCCTCAAGACGCAGAGTGCCTTCCTACATATTAAACTTGCTCACTTCTCAGTTCAAAACACTTCATATTCATGAGTGACTAAGAGCTGCCCTAAGCAACGGAGTTTATGAACAGGATAAAAATGATATTCTTTGTATACTGAAGAAAATGCCAGGTTAGAGATGAGGCCTGCCTTCCAGTACAATTGCCTTATCAGCCTTCAGTACTCTCTATTTGGAAAGCCACTTGTTCTCAATCTAGACCATATTTTAGTTTGCTTTAAAATTTTTTTACGTATCATTTTTCTTGAGCACATTTTCAATTACCAAGTCTGATGAAAATCTTGAGAAGTCAAATTAGGTTTTGAATAATTTGTATGCTTCCTCAAACCCTGCCAGTATTGGTAAACTATTTCTTGTGGACTCTTCTCATGAATTTGACCAGAGAGCTTATCCTATACTATTGAAGTTGGTGCTAAGTAAAATTTATAAAAAGTCTATTTACTTACTCCTCACAGAATAAATTCATCATCATTATCATCATCATCAACAAAAATAACTATGGCATCTGTCATCCACAACAAACAGAAGGTGAAAACTCACAAGAATCAAAGGGAAGCAATACCAAAACAATGTAATTTCAGATAAAATATAACATTTATAGATCATTAATAAGATGAATACTAACCTTTTTTGACTATTTCCTTATTATTTCCTTTTCAGTATTAGGGATTAAACCCAGGATGCTCATGTATACTAAGCAAGTCCTCTATATTGCAGCTATATCTGTTGCCCTAAAACAACTTTATTTTAGCTGCTTATATGGCAATAAGACTATTTTTCCTTTTTTTTCTTTTTTCTCACATAATATATCCTGAATACAGTTTTTCTTCCTCTACTCTCCCATATCTTCCCCTCCTCCCCTCCAATCCTGATCTTTTCCCTTTATGTCTTTCATTGGGAAACAAAAGGCTTCTATGGGATAATAATAAAATATAATATAATAAGATAAAACAAAACTATACATCTGAACAAACAGCAAACAGAAGGCAAGGGACCCAAGAAAAAGCACAAGGACCAGAGATCTACTCATTCACACACCCAGAATCTCATAAAAACACTAAGGTGGAAGCCATAATATATGCGCAAAAGACCTAAAGAGTAAGAAGAGAGGAGAAAAAATAAATTAAATTGAATTAATCATAATAAGATAAAATTAAGAAAAGTAAAAGAGCCCTGACATAACATTCTGAGACAAGGAACCTGCCAAGATGCTGCTGAGTTTGTTTTTCTGTTGGCCATGTACTGCTGGGCATGAATTTACTTGTTTTTCCAGTGAAACTCTCTTGGAGGGAACTAAATTTTCATTTACAAGTGGTTATAAATTAGGGATTGTTTCTGGGTTAGGGAAGAGGTCATGTGTTCACTTCTCCTTTCAGATCTAGGACCCTGTGAAGTACATTCCTGTCCAGGTCCTACGCATGCTGCCATAGTCTTCATGCACTTATACAAGCTTTACTCATGTTGATCACAGGGACTGGTTTTCTTGGTGTCCTCCATCTCCATCCCCTCTGGCTCTTATACTCTTTCTGCTTCCTCTTCTATGGGATGAACCCCTCATGGTCTTGAATTCCTTGCACATACTCTCACTCCTTCCACTCTTCAACTGGATCTTGGGAGCTCAGTCCAGTGCTCTGATGTGGGTCATTGCCTCTGTTTCCATCTGTTGTTGGATGAAGGTTCTATGGTGATATTTAAGATAATCATCAGTCTGACTACAGGGTAAGGCCAGTTCAGACACCCTCTCCTCTATTGCTTAGGGTCTTAGCTGGGGTCATCCCTGTGGGTTCTTGGGCATTTTTCTAGAGCTGGGATTCTTTTTAACTCCATAATGGCTCCCTCAGTATTTTATATTCTGATGTCTGAGGAAATTAAGTTCATGTGGCTAAAGGTTTAGTGCACACTGCCTTCATTGTGATCAGTATGTCCCTTTTATCTCTAATCTCTCCAGGACTTCTGTCATGAAATGTTATTAGATTTTATTAAGGGCCTTTTCTGCATCTGCATGTAATGAGATGATAATGTGTCTGTTTTCTTTCAGTTTGCTCATATAGTGGATTACATTTACTGATTTTTCATGTATTGAACCATCCCTGCATCTCTGGGATGAAGCTTACTTGATAATGGTAGATGATCTTTTTGATGTGTTCTTGGATTCAGTTTCCAAGTATTTTATTTTATTTTTTATATCAATGTTCATAAGGGAAATTGATCTCTTTCTTTGTTGGGTCTTTCTGTAGTTTGAGGATCAGGGTAACTTTGGTCTCATAAAACAAATGGGGCAATGTTCCTATAGTCTCTACAAGAGTATATTTCTTTTAATATGATTTGTGACTATGAATGACTTATCTAGCTCCACGTTCATGGACAGTGGTCCTCTTTCTCTCATATGACAGAGTATGCAGTCAAATACAAGGCTGAATTTTATTATTAGATTTTTTATATAATCTAATAATTGGCAGGTGCTCAAGAAGGTACCATGAGATACATTTTTAATAAATAATAACTACAGTGAAAAATAACAATATAGAAATTTGTGGAATATTTACTTGCTTCCCAAACAATTTAACATGGCATTGACCCACTTGCACCAACCATCCACTCCACAGATAGGGATCTCACTCACTATTAACTATTATGCTCAGAAGAGGTGTGGCCCTCATATAGAATGGACATAACTATGGTCACCACAGTAGAAGCACTGAGAGTATTTTGACAAGAAACTGACACAAGATGACATATTCTTGAATGTGTGTGTGCACGCATGTATCTGTACATATGCATGTGTGTATGTGCATATGAGTACATGTAAGGCAAAGTCACAGCCAAAATGGGGCTCATGGTTTTAAACAGTCTATCCCGAAATGTAATGTCAAATCTTGTGACAAACAACTGAACTTCAGAATATGTCTCATAGCAAGTTTATAACTTCGTTTCTCAGGTAAACGTTACTTCCTTCAGTAAAGCAGTGCTTACTTGTGGTCACTCTGATATCTCTGAAATGTTGACTGCTAGAGAAGTATTTTAAAATAGTAGAGCATCAATGAGTGTGTACTTTGAAAAGCTTTCCAGGTTCTGAGGGCAGCGGATACATGTGTATTTATATTTATATGTATTATATTTATATGTATTATTTGTGTTTATTCACTTATTTATTGTGTAGTACTAGAGGTTGAACTTAAGATTTCATGCATGCTAGGTAAGCTCCATCTGAACAAGCCTTAAAATAATTAACATGATAAAGAAGTAGTTAATAAAGTTATTTTCTCTACAAGAGTATGCTACCTACTCATAAAGGAACTGTTAATATCCCTGTAATCAACAGGATTGAATTTTGGAAGAAACACTAGATTAAGAGTTCCTTTTTGTATCAGTTTGCTTTCTATTGCTATGATAAGCACCATAACCAAAAATTTGCAATTTGTGATGCAAAGGGCTTCTGCCATCGGCTAGTTTGCAGACCACCATGATAGAAAGTTAGGAGGACAGGAACTCAAGCAAGAACTCAGGATCAAGAACCAGAGCAGGACCACAGAAAAATGCTAGTTGCTGGTTTGCTCAGTCTGTTTTCTTATGCATCCCTAAATCAGCTTCCCGGGGTGGTACTGCTCATAGTGGGCTGGGTCCTTCAACATCCGTTATTTATCAAGAAAACTGCCCCACAGGCTTGCATACTGGGCAATCAGATGGGTATTTTCCCTACTGAGGTTCTCTCTTCTCAAATGACGCTAGTTTATACAAAACAAAACAAAAAATGGTAAACAAGTAAACAAAAATATAACCAACACAGAATTCTTCTAGTAACTCCTCAGAATTTATAAAAGAGAGATAAAAGATTCAAAAGATTCATGACATCCCAAAACCTAACACATCCATAGCACTGAACAACATCTGAATAACTCAACCGAACCCTTAACTAGAACATCATCTCATTAAAAGACATAATGTAAAAGCGAATGCAGACATTGCACAAGAGGAATGTTAAACACTTTCTGAGGAAATTAATGTTTATAGCTGGATCCTTTTCTACTCCTCTCATCTCTACTTAAATGCAGTTTAAATGTATTACTGTACATCACACCAAGCCAGCCCAGTAATTTCTTATCAAATGCTCTCACTTGAAGTTTATAAAGATTTGACAATAACTTATCGGTGTTTTATAAAGAGACTTCTCTTCGAATGCTTTGAGTGTTTCAATTTGAAAAGGAAACAATAAAGACTCCTACATAATCAAGTAAACTCTTCACAGCAGATCCAATAGGGATTTTTTAATGACTATATATGCATGTATATAATATGTATTATATACATATATAAGCATGCATCTTACATGAATATAATATACAATATACACAGACAAAATATGTATTGTATATACATATATAACAATGCATAATATACTTCCTCATTTGTCATTGATTTGATTATGCATTTTCTAACTTTATGTGGGAAAATTAATTTTTATGTATGATGTATGTGGGGGATACAAGGCTAGAGGATATGTATGGCAGTTAGAAAACTTTCTAGATTTGCTTTTCTCCTTTTATCTGTATGTAGGCTCTGGGGGTGGAACTAAGATATGTATGCTAACATGCTCACTAACTCAAGTGGCAGAATTTTTAATATTGTGTCTACATGCCTAGGAATTGTATATTTATACTTATTGATCATGTAATAATCATGTAATGGTCTTATAAATATAAAAACTCAAAATCCTGAAAGATTGCAAAGGACCCTGAAGATATAGCCTCATTAAGACATGATAAAGTACGTATTGGGCTGTGCTAGCCTGCCTTAACTAAATGCTGCAAACTGTGATAGAACAGAGATTTGCGTTGTGACAGTTCTGAGCACCAGGAGTTCAAGGTCAAAGATTAAGTGTTGGCAGGATTGGCTTCTTTAGAGGAATCCTTCCTTGTCTTCGAGATGGTCATTTTCTCACTGGGGGTTACTAGGTTTCAGTCCATAAGCATCCATTGTGCCTCTGTGCCCATTTTCATTTTTATAAGTCAGATTTCATGAGGATTCACCTTAATAGCCTAATTTGAAATCAGATCATTCTTTAAGATCCTATTTCTAAACATGGTTATGATGTTTATAAACATTGTAAGATGTTTACAAGCTAGGGCCTCAACACAGGAATTTTAATGTGATACAACTCAGCTTGTAACATAACAAGTTACTATAACTGTATTGTTCTTATTATTAATTTGTATAATACTCAATGACTTATTGGCTTTTTACTTTCCGGGCAGTTGGAATGGTAGATCCATTAAAGGGCTGTTTTCTCAAATATGGAATCTGACTCATTTGCAGAAGCCAAGAAAGCCTAGTTCAAGTTTCTCAATTTGAATCAGGCAAGTGAGTTTGCAAATATGACCAGACTCTTCAATGCAATCTGCATACACAATAGAAATCACATAACCTTTAGGTAAACAGGGTAGCTGCAGCCACAGATCACTGAATGTCATTCAGCAGGGAAGGAGAAAACATATCCATTCATTCAGCCATTCATTTCAAGTTGATACTGTTAATTTAATAAAGAAGTGTGTCATATGCCAGCAGCGCTTAGAGATTCAAGAAGAGATAAAGCAGGCTTCTGCCTTAAAGAGGATCAGAATACAGGGGAGTCTGCTGTGTAAGCAGTGTGTTATGCCAGGGTCTTAACCCAGGGAGTTTACAGAAACAGTGATGGCACACGTAAGCCAGTGGCCTGGACTGTGTACCAAGGCCTGGAGGAGCTTCCCGGAGGAGGGAAAGGAGCAGAGGGGAGGATGCGGGGACTCACTGAACTCCAGAAGAGAAGCACCCTCCAGCTTTCTGCCCTGGCGTTCTTGGTTCATCACCTGATTCTTAAATGAGCCCCCCTCCCATACACAAGTGTCTACAAATAACGCAACCCAGTCTACATCTTAGCAACTTCACTAAGGCTATGGCGATGCCGGTGCTGAAGCTCGGTTCATTCTCCTTCCACCTGTGTCCACGCTGCTGGAGTTATTGACATCCTTTTATTCTTGAAAACTATTTACCTTATGCTCCGGTGGGCAAAAGATTAACAGCAAAGCAGGGAACGGTCATTTGTCTCCACACCAGTTTGCCTCAGCTGCCTTTGCTCAGTGGTCTTGATTAACAGAGACCCCTTTACAAAGGCGTCCCTCATAAGGCAGTGGGGCTCGGGAGAGAAGGGATGCTATAAAATGAGCAGTCTTTAGATCAGAAGGATGTAGACTTGAGCAGGAATGTCACCCGTTTCTAATCTTCCGCCCTTGAGCAAATGATGTAAGTTTACTGAGCCTCATTTATAAGAATAATCTTACAATAAACTCTACCAGACTTAGTGGCTAAAGCCATCCGAAATGGAAATGTCTCACCAAACTGTAGCGGACTCACTTTCTTGTCCTTCCTTTTTGATTCTGGTAGTTTTTTTTTTTTTTGTTTCCTTTAGACACTGTCCTAAATTAGCTATTTAAATATTTCACCTTTTTTTAAATATCAGCAGCCTTTCCCCTCTGAACTTTACAGAAAATTCATGATAACCCCTGCCAACTCTCTCCTGATCAATTCACATGTCTGACTGGGAAGTCCAGAAGGAGTTTGCAGTCTTGCTTTAATGAGATGAACTTCCCTGCCTAATTGCTTTCATTTCTTTCGATATATTAATTTGTATTCACTACCTCAAACCATGCAAATGCATCTGTTATGCTGTTTGCATTCATTTAACTTCAAGGACTCGGCCTGAGCAAACAATGTCTCTATGAACAGCAACTATCTAATAAAGTAAAACAAAATAGACCCTTGCCCTTGTCCAGGAAACACAGCTCTTTGCATTTGTAACTCAAATTTTTCTACATGCTTAGTGTGTTCACCCATGACCCTGCTGATTCTCACATTCCGTGTGTCCAGTTCTTACAGTCGTAGAAACAACTGGGATATTAAACAATTATTCTGGTGCTGGGACGAAATCTCTGCATTTTGAGATGGATTTGATTAATATGATCTAATAAATTTTAAAAATAGTTTTGATTTTTTGAGTTCATTAATATAATTATGATATTTCCCCTTCCCTCTCCTTCCTTCAAGCACTCCATATAACCTTCCCCACTTTTTTTCAGATTCATGGTCTCATATGTTTTTAATTATTTTTCTATATTTTACTTAACGTGTCTAGTAATTTGCCTGTGTGTGTACATGTGTATTGTGCCACAGGCACACAGTTCATTCTAATATGAATGCAGCAACAACTGAGGTTACCTGTTAGACACAACTCCTTGTCCTGAAGTTAACGTGAACATGTCTGGTTACTGTTTTCCCCTTATTATTATATTGTTGCAAGGCAAGATCATTTCCCTATTTAGTTTGTACTTGGTGCTATGCACATGCCCTTACATAAGTCATTCGGTATCTTATCACCACAGTCTACTGACCCACAGCACAGCACTGAATGAGTTCAGGCTGCTGCAAAGAACTACATGTCGCACGTAGAGGGTAAATCGGTAGCTACCTAAAAATCACCTGCTAAAAATACAGTGGCTGTCTTCATCATCCTCAACACACTTCACAGAGAAAGCAATATTAGGAAATGGGCATTTAAAGAAAGAAAACATCAGTTAGAATCTTAGCTAGAAATACAAACTTCCTTCCCATCATGGAAAAGACAAGCTCTGTTGTCTATTGACTCTAGCAAGGCTCTAGGAGAAGGTGTTAATATGGAGAAATGTGCTGACAACAGCCGTCCATGAGCACTGCCCCTGTTCTGCACACACAGATAAATAATGCATTAGGAGGGCAGTGAGGGCCCGCGTTAATGCAAAGTGCTGTAAATGAATGTACGGCAAGTGTAGAATCACCTCCCTGGGACTGAAGATGCACACGATATTGAAAGTGAAGATATTGAAATTCAAAAGTAGAACTCCCCGGGACCTTTTCTAGAAAGGGAAAATCCTGCAGGAAGATAAGCTGTAAAGTGGAGTGACTTTCAAAGTCAACTATGATGAAGTATCACATCTACTTAACTGAGTGATACAAAGACCTCTGCTGGATCAAAACTAAATAAAAGTGATATAGTTATATCAAAATGACATAAGCACCCATTTTATTAGTTTCCTGGCTACAACCATAAAAAGTAATCTTTCTTTACTTACTTCAACGTTTACAGTGGTGACAAACTTAGATCATAATTAACTCAACTGAAAGCCTTTCTTTTGAATTCTCCCCATTTCTGGTTGAAGAACCTTGGGATTTGAAGAGTCCCCTTGGGTACTTACTGCAGACTTTTACACAGGTTCTATCTACATGATGGACTTTTAAATGCCGAATGCTGAGCTCTGTTGTCTACAGCAGCCATGTCCAAAGAGCCCACCACTATCTCACCGCCATCGACAGGAAACCAGCAATAAATCTGACTTTTGAAAGTGGTGTCCAAAAATCTGGCTGTAATTTTTCCATTTGGGACTTGGGGAGTGGGGAGAAATCTGACCTGAACTCATCTAAACATGAATACATATGGCAGATCCAGGCCACCACCGCTCTTCAATCTAGTCTCTCACACAGTCCTTGTGTATTCCATTCAGACACAGTACCTTAATGAAGAAGCCTCTCTACATGTTCTATTAATCCATTTTCTTGGTAAAATTATTTCATTACTATAAAATTGCCAAAATAGTTTAGTGTTGTTCTTTACATTGAGTAAATACACTAATATCTCTATTAACTGATATGTCTTTTTGGGGGTTTAAATGAGACCTGCCCTCCATCGGCTCATGCATTTGAACAATTGGCCCCAGTTGGTGGTGCCTTTTAAAACAAGGTATGGGAAAGTGCAGCCTTGTTGGAGGAACTATGTCACGGGGCGGGGGGGGGGGTAGTTTTGGAAGTCTGTGTCCTTGCCGCACTTCCACCTGGGAATTGCTTTTTGCTTTCTATTTATGGGCAAAGATGTGAACTTTCTGCTTCCTGTTCCAGCTTCCTGCTGCCATGACTTCTCTGCCACAGTGAACTCTCCTTCTGGAACTGTAATTTTGCTAACTAATTAAATTAATTAGATAAATTTTTTCCTTCTATTCGTCATGATATTTTATCACAGCAACTGAAAAGTTGCTAAACTAATCAGGATCTATAAACATGATTCATATCAAAACCCAAACTTTTTAAGTATGGCTTCTGAGGACACTTAGTGGACTCCTGATCTCCTGATATAGTCCCTGTGGGCCAAGTGTCAGTGTAAGGCTATGCCTAAGCTAAGCTGGTTCATGTTCATGTACCTGCATCAGTGTACACACTTCTAAATGAAAATGTCTCATTTCTTAAGCAATTCCATTAAAAATCAACTGTAGAGTGCTAAGCAGAATTTCCCAAAATGTCTTCATCTCTAATCAGATGTCAGTCTCACTTAGACAACTGAACAGCAAACACAAATTTAAATTCAAAATATCCCTAACCAAAATTAATGGCTTACAATGTGGCTCAGAAAAATATGGAAATGTGAAAAAAAAGAAAGAATATTTCACCATTTTCCTCTTGACCCAGTGTTCACGACTGATGGCAAGTAAGGAAGAAGAAAATCTAATTCTGCTATTTTTGTCCTTTTGTTAAGTGATCTCGTTTAAGCCACTTCTAGGCATCTACTCGGCGGACTCTCACACACAACAAAGATACCTGCACGTCCATGTAACTATAACACTATTCATGACTGTGAACTTATAGAATCAGCCAAAGTGTCCTTCATAAGATGAATGGATAAAGAATATATGCCGTATGTACACAGTGGAGTTATAGTCAGTCATAAAGAAGAAATTATGCCTTTTATTTACAAGTGGTTGTAAACATATGTCATCATGTTAATGGAAATAAATCAGATGAAGAAAAGGGAGTATTGAATGTTTCTCTCAATGGTATGTATTAGAATTATATGTATATATATTATACACACACACACACACACACACACACACATATATATATATATATATACTCAGTGTTTTATGAGCATAGTTGACACAAAAGTAGAAGGGAGAATTAGGAAAATAGAAACAAACTAAAGGTGTAGGTAAGGATTAAAAACTGAAGGACAAATATGTTCAAATTCCATGATATACTGGACCATTCAAAATAAAACACAAGATTCTGACATGCTCATATCTTCTTAGACCTAGACTGCTTATTTCTTCAGTTTGTTTTTTATTCACTATGTGTCACTGTCAACTAACAGATTGGACATTTCTTTTCATGTTGCCTTCCTTATGTACAATGCAACAGCCTGTCATGTACATAGAAGCCGTAGAAATGAGCAGTATATCTTAACCAATTATTCTCAATCTGCAATTTGAGGAACCATCCATGTTAATTCCCTTGTAGCTCATAACTTCTCTTTTTCCTCTGGGACCACCAGTGTTTACATTCTTTCATAACTCACCATCTTTGCCCAGGTGTCTGTACTCTTGCCTAACCAGGAAGAAGGTGGCCTCTGGGGAGCCTGTTATATAATGGCAGGATGTTTGCTGGTTCGCTGGGCAACAGAGTTTGTGCAAAGGTCACAATATGATGTGACACTTTTCTAAACTCCTGCTCAGTTTAATCAACAGATTTTCAAAGTGAGAAATTCAATGCACAACATCTTGTTTTCTAAATTTAATAAGTCACACTTTTATCACACATACATAGCAACCAATGTCATTCTTCTCTATGATGGCTCTCAAGTATATGGAGCAATCCTCATAGCTACTAATAATTTACATTTTAAACTATTAACAAAGTAATGAATACTTAAGTTTTATTTTAATTATTAATAACATGGTACATTTAAAAATGGTTGTTCCCAGGACTCTTGGGCATGGGCTATGTCCTGAATTGACCACTGTGTCCAACAAGGTAGCAGGAGAGAACCTAAGCTCCCAGTTCCACGGAGTTGTCCTGTAACTTTCACACACATGCACTCACACACTCATACAAATTCTTAAAAATAAACTAATTGGATTCCTATATTTTCCACACTACAAAATAAAGATGTGGTCTTAAAATGTAAACATAAATGAGATCTAGTTCCATGTGCACAAAATAAATAAATAAACAAACTAGTAAAGTAAATTTAAGATATTTGTTTGTATTTTTGTTTTGAGATGGGGCTTCCCATCTATTATCCCAGCTAGTCTTGAACTCCTGAGCTCACGCAATCCTCTTGGAGGAGGAGTGGAGACAACTTCCCAAATAGCCGGGGTGGAAACCCTTCACCATGACCAGTTCAGATTTATTTACTATGCATTCCACTGTTAAGTATTATAGAAATTCAATTAATTAAAAGAAGAATTATCCATCTTATTCTCACATTCCAATAATAGTGACAGAAAAATCAAACAAAATGATTTTTTCTCCTATTCAGAAATGAATATATCAAAATGCAGTTTTATTTGAAATATGAGAAGATATTCATTGCTTTATGACCAGACAATATTTTACCTAAGTATTGGAAACAGTTATTAATTTTGTATCAAGGGAAAAGAGTGAAATTATAAGGAAACAGAGGATTCTTAATTAAGCAGTTTACATCAGACATTTGATTATGATGAACTATCTTAAAAAGTATTCAAATACCACTGAAAATAACCAACAAAATAAGAAAATACTGTCTGTCTGTCTGTCCATCCATATATGATCTGTCTATATTTCTCTGTATCATCAATATATCCACACATTTGTCTGCCTGTCCCTCTCTCATTCTGCTCTAAGCTGTCTATCATCTCTCTCTGTCCACCCGTCTATCTGAAGACACAGGGAACCACATGGCCCGATAAGAACCTGAAGGCCTAGGTCTCAAAGAACTGGAATCATAGGATAGTTTTCTTCCTTTCTTTTTTAATTAAAAAAGGTTTCTATTGTAGGTAAGAGAGAGAATATTCAGAGGCATTGGGACGGGGGGTCTATCAAGGCTACCTCTCAGGGACAAGGAAGAACAGAGAAAAGAGACAGAAAGAAGAAGAAACCAGCAACTGCTGAGGCTATCTCTAGAGAGCAGAGAGGACAGCCATAGCCATAGGGTTTTGACTATAATATGCAGCCTCTCTGTCCTCACACTGATTCTTTTTTTAATAATTGTTTTATTATAAAGTAAATTTTTATATTTTTTAAATTTAATTTAACTTTATAAAATAATCTTTTTTATTTTACATACCAATCTCAGTTCCCTCTCCCTCCCCTACTTTCACTCTCTTATCTTCCCCCCACTCCATGCCTCATCCATTTCTCAGACAGGGTTAGGCATCCCATGGGGAGTCAACAAAGACTATCAAATCACTTGAGGTAGGACCAAGGCCCTCTCTCCTGTATCTAGGCTGAGTAAGGTATCCCTCCATAGGGAATGGACTCCAAAAAGCCATTTCATGCACTAGGGATAAATACTGGTTCTATGGCCAGTGGCACCACAAATTGCCCAAGACACACAACAGTCACTCACATTCAGAGGGCCTAGGTTGGTCCTATTTTCCCCAGCTGTCTGTCCAAAGTCCGTGAGCTCCCACTATCTCGGGTCCATTGTTTCTGTGGGTTTCCCCATCATGTCTTGACCCCTCCACTCATATTATTTCTTCTTTCTCTGTCTGTCCAACTGGACTCCAGGAGCTTGACCTGGTGCTTAGCTGTGGATCTCTGCATCTGCCTCCATCAGTTACTGGATGAAGTTTCTATGATAATAATTAAAGTGGTCATCAACCTGTTTACAGGGGGAGGGCAGTTAAGGCATCTTTTCTACTATTACTTAGACTCTTAGCTGGGGTCATCTTTGTGGATTCCTGGGAATTGAGATATCTCAATAGCGGGAAGCATTATGGGGTTAACAAGAAACCAGGCACTAGGGAAATTCCCAGAAATGTACAGTCGGTTCTTCATGTGACTGTGACCAAACTCATGGTACCAGATTCTTGGGCAATTGTATCAAGCCAGTAAGTGTTACCTAGGCCTGTTCTAATAAGCTGTTTACACCCGATGTTTAAGAAAATGGACATGTGTTCTCTCAAGGCTCTGAAGAAGAGAGTATAAGGTAAAGGTATTGACAGTAAGGCTATTCCTATCCATGCTCTGAGAAACACAACTCTCTTCTGCTCACAATGATGCTTCCTTTTGGTTCTCACAATAATGTTCACTTTGGTGCTCAGAACAATGCTCCCTTTTGGTGCTCAGAATTGTACTTCTTTTTGGTGCTCACAATGGTGTTTGCTTTTGATGCTCACAATGGTACTCCCTTCTGGTGCTCCTTCTTGATGTTCACATCCTTCTCTGTTTTCTTTATGTTGCTCTTCCCACTCCATTCTCTCTTCTCTTCTCATCTCTCTGTGTGTATGTCGTCTCCCCTGTCTCTATTTACTTGTGATGACAAGGAGAGCTAGTTTAAGAAAACCAGTGATTAGCCTTTAATCTCTTTATCTTAATTCCTTAACCAGGGTCAAATAAACACTTTCTAACGAATAACACTCAACTGGGGACTTAGGAATAAAGCCTTTGGAAAATCATGTTTTTTCATCCAACCATAAAACTCCTAAGAAGACAGTAAAAACAACATCACACATAAACACATCTAAGAGGGAAATCTTTGAAGAAAAATGACAAAATATTTCTTAGATGGAAGTGAAGACCCAATCTTCTTAAAAAGACTGTGCTGTGAAATTAAAAGGGCTCTATGCACTATGAGGGAGAAAATTTTGAGACAAAGGACCTACATGCAGAATGCAGAGAGAAACAAGAACTCTTGAAAACTAACAGGGAAATGAGAGAAGCCATCAAAAAAGAGGATGCGTGTACAGGTTTGATCAGGAATCTCACACAAAAAGGTGAACCAGCAGGGAGCTGGGAGTTCCACTGCAAATGACAGATGTGTACCCACTCGCTCAAGCATCCAATGATGGTGCAAGCAAGAGAATGACAGGTGAAGCTGCTTTGGGAACACTGTGCTTGTGACTGGTACAGCTGCTTTGGCACAAAGCGGTGCACACCCACCATTCACTATGTGAATTAAAATTTCTGCACTGAGCTCTGGTTTGATTTATTTCAGTCCAGTCTTTGTGTTTTTAATATTTTTAGTTGATGAACACTATTTACCTATGTATATAGGAGGAAGTTTGATGTTTTTGTCAACTTCCTGTATTATTAGTAGTAGGTACAGAATGAGTAAAGGTCTGGTGGGAAATATATGGGAGTTCTTCAAAAAAACTAAACAGAATTCACGTTTGATTAGCAATCTCACTTCTAAGCATGTGTCCACTGTTTATAAGAGAAGCACCATTCCATGTTGACTGGAGATCAGCCCACACAAAACTTCAGTGCTCAATCACTCCTCTACCTCCCTTCCCAATTTCTGTTTCTCTCTCTCTCACACACACATGTTCATAGGGAGAGGCAGAGGGAGAGGAAGAAAGACAGAGACAGAGAAAGAAAAGAAAGACAAACAGATGTCAGAGATAGACACAGAAACTCTACAAGTAATTACCTTAAAATGAAAATAATTTTGTCAAGTTTTACTGAGGAATAAATACAACAAAGTTAGAAATAGCCATCCAAATAGAATAAATGCATTATTTTTGTCAAGAGCTGAAATAAATGAAGCGTTATTTACAATAAAAAAATATATATCTCTATATATATATACTCCCACACTCCCACCCCACTGATTGGACTCTGCAAGCTACAAGTCCCACTCCACTTCCAAACTATTTTCCCTCCCCTCCCTGCAGCCTTAGAGGAACTCTGAAACACAAGCTGCAACTACACAGAGAAGATCAAGAGAGAAACTCTGAAGCACAAGCTGTAACTGCACAGAGTGAACTAAGAGCACTAACCAAGAGAGTAGACCAAGAGAGACCTCAGTGGCTCCCTGAGACACAGAGAGTGACAGTACAGGGCAGGCCAAGAACAGTTTCCAAAGATACAGACAGCCACTGCAAGGATTTGACCAAAAGGCAAAGACACTGCTGATACCAATTGGAGAAAGATATAGGTAGGCACCAATGCAAGAATTCATTTAACACCTGAAAAGCAGCATGGTAACACCAGGACCCAGTGGTCATACAACAGGAAGACTTGATCCTCCTAACACAGAAGAAACAGAAGAAAATGATCTTAAACTTAACTTTATGAATGATGGAGACCTCTAAATAGGAAATGAAAAATTCCCTTAAAGAAACGGAGGAAAATACAAACAAAAAATTGGAAGAAATCAATAAATCTATCAAAGAAAACCAAGACAAAAACAATCAAACAGGTGAAGCAAACAGTTCAAGAGTTAAAGACTGAAATAGAGGCAATAAAGGGAACAATATGGAAAATCTGGGTAAATGAATGGGAACTGCAGAGGCTACCATAACCAACAAAATACAAAGATTGGAAGAGAGAATCTCAGGTGTTGAAAATACTACAGAGGAAATAGATTCATCAGTCAAAGAAAACATGAAATTCAAAAAGTATTAACCCAAAACATTCAGGAAATCTGGGATACCATGAAAAGACCAAACCTAAGGATAATAGGGATAGAAGAAGGAGAAGAACTCCAGCTCAAGGGCACAGAAAATATATTTTGCAAAGTCATAGAAGAAGACTTTCCCAACCTAAAGAAGGATATCCTATGAAAGTACAAGAACCTTACAGAACTCCAAATAGGCTGGACCAATAAAAAAGTCCCCTCACTATAAAATAATCAGAACGCAAAGCATGTAGAATAAAGAAAGCATATTAAGAGCTACAAAGGAAAAATGTCAAGTAATATATAAATGCAGAACTATGAGAATCACACCCGACTTTTCAATGGAAAACATGAAAACCAGAAGGTCCTGGATAGATGTGCAGCAGACACTAAGAGACCACAGATGCAAGCCCAGACTACTATACCCAGCAAAGCTTTCAATCATGATGATGGAGAAAACAGGATATTCCATGACAAAACCAGATTTAAACAATATTTATCCACAAATCCAACTCTACAAAAAGTACTAGAAGGAAAGCGGCTACTCAAGGAAGCTAACTTCACCCACAAAAACCCAACAGATAACCTCACACCAGCAAACTCCAAAAAAGGGAAACATACAAACACTATCTTTGAAAAATAACAGGAATTAACAATTATTGATAATTAATGTCTTTTAATGTCAATGAACTCAATTCACCTATAAAAAGACAGAGGCTAAGAAGAATAGATATGAAAGCAGAATCCATCCTTCTGCTGTATACGAGAAACACATCTCAACCTCAAAGACAGAGATTACCTCAGAGTAAAGTGTTGGGAAAAGATTTTCCAATCAAATGGACCTAAGAAACAAGCTGGTGTGGCTATCCTAATATCTAACAAAATAGATTACAAGTTAAAATCAATCAGAAGAGATGGAGAAGGACACATTGTATTCATAACAAGAACAATCCATGAAGATGAAATCTCAATCCTGAACATCTATGCCACAAATACAAGTGTACCCATATATGTAAAAGAAACATAACTATAGCTTAAATCACACATCAAACCCCACAAACTAATAATAGGAGACTTCAACACCACATGATCCACAATGGGAAGGTCAACCAGACAGAAATTTAACAGAGAAATAACACAACTAACAGATGTCATATATAGAACATTTCACCCAAACACAAAAGCATATACCTTCTTCTCAGAACCTCATGGAACCTTCTCTAAAACCGAGCACATACAGTATACAAAAAAAAATGGAAAAAACCCTGTATCTTACTGGATCATCATGGTTTAAAGGTATAATTTAACAACAACAACACTATTCTCTGAAATTCTACAAACTCATGGAAATTGAACAGTGCTTAAATGAACCACCCCTGGATCAAGGAAGAAATAAGGAAAGAAATTAAAGACTTCCTAGAAGTCAATGAAAATGAAGGCACAATGCACCCAAACCTATGGGACACTATGAAAGCAGTACTAAGAGGAAAGTTCATAGCACGAAATGCCTACATAAAGAAAGTGGAGAAATGTAGCATGATTAATAAAAGCTCACAGTCAGAAATAGACAAAGAAAAAAGAATAATGTGTGCTGCTGGTTAGTTGTTAACACAACCTGAGGTCATCTGGAAAAAAGACTCTCAAGTGAAAAAATGCCTCCATTTGTAGACAAAATTGTGGGGAAGTTTTTGATTATTGATTGATGTGGAAGGACCAAGCCCACTATGAATGGTGCCACCCCCAGGCTAGTGGTCCTACATTGTATAAGAAAGGCTGAGCAAACCTTACAGAGGAAGCCTATAAGCAGTATTCCTCCATGATCTCTTCTTCAGTTCCCGGCTTGAGTCCATGCCCTGACTTCCCTTCATCATAGAACATATAGGTCAAATAAAATCCCAAAGTCCCCTTGCCCTCGTCCCCACCCAAGTTACCTATCACAGCAATAAATATCAAAAAAGGACACATTCCCAAATAAACATCATCAGAAGAATGGGTGCACCAATTACAGGGTTTGCATACAGTAGAATATTTCCCATCAATCTAAAGTACAACTGCTGATGACAGCCGCCTGAAAGAACCTGTCAGATATTATGGCAAGCAACAGAAGACCAGAAGACACATCACTCTCACTCATGAACATTGATGTAAAAGTACTCAAAATACTAGCAAACTGAATTCAAGAACACATCAAAAATATATCCACCATGATCAAATTGGCTTCTCCCAGAGATGCAGGGATGATTTAACATATGAAAATCTATCAATGTAATCTACCATATACATAAACTGAAAGAAAAAAGCCATATGATCATCTCATCAGATGCTGGAAAAGCATTTGACAAAATCCAACATCACTTCATGATAAAGCTCTTGGAGAGATCATATCTAAACATAATAAAAGCAGTATACAGCAAACTGACAGTCAACATCAAATTAAATGGAGATAAACTCAAAGTGATTCCACTAAAATCAGGAACAAGAAAAGGCTGTATATTCTCTCCATATCTATTCAACATAGTTATTGAAGTTCTGGCTAAAGCAATAAGACAACAAAAGGAAATCAAGGGAATTCAAATTGGAAAGAAGTTAAACTTTTGCTATTTGCCGATTATGTGATAGTAAACATAAGTGATCCCAAAAACTCTACCAGGGAACTCCTACAGCTGATAAATACTTTCAGTGATGTGGCAGGATACAAGATAAACTCAAAAAAAAATCAGTAGCCCTCCTATATACAAATAATAAAGAAACTGAGAAGGAAATCAAAGAAACATCACCCTTTACAAAAGTCAGAAATAACATAAAATATCTTGGAATAACACTAACCAAAGAAGTGAAAGACTTGTTTGATAAGAAATTTAAGTCTTTGAAAAAAGAAATTGAAGAAGATAATAGAAAACGGAAAGATCTCCCATGCTCTTCGATAGGTAGGATCAACATAATAAAAATAGCATTCCTACCAAAAACAAACTATAGATTCCATGTAATCCCCATCAAAATCCCAACAGAATTCTTCACAGACCTTGAAAGAACAATTATCAACTTCATATGGAAAAACAAAACAACAACAACAACAAAAAACCTGGATATCCAAAACAATCCTGTACAATAAATGAACTTCCAGAGGCATCACCATCCCTGACATCAAGCTCTATTACAGAGTTACAGTAATGAAAACAGCTTTGTATTGGCATAAAAACAGATAGGTTGAACAATGGAATTTAGTGAAAGACCCGAACATTAACCCATATACCTATGAACATCTGAGTTTTGGCAAAGAAGCTACAATTATACAATGGAAAAATTAAGAATCTTCAACAAATGGTGCTGGCATAACTGGATGTCTACATGTAGAAGAATGCAAATAGACTCATATCTATCATCATGCACAAAACTCAAGTACAAATGGATTAACGTCCTCAATATAAAACCAACCACATTGAACCTGATAGAAGAGAAAGTGGGAAGTAGCCTTCAACACATGAGCACAGGAGACCACTTCCTAAATATAACACCAGCTGCACAAACACTGAGAGCAACAATAAATAAATGTGACCTCCTGAAATTGAGAAGTTTCTATAAAGCAAAGGACACAGTCAATAAGATGAAAAGACAGCCTACTAAATGGGAAAAGATCTTCACCAACCCCACATAAAACAGAGAATTGATCTTCAAAATGTATAAGAATCCAAGAAATTAGACATTAAAATTCCAAATAAATCAATTAAAAATGGGGTACAGAACTAAACAGAGAATTCTCAAAAGAAGAATCTCAAATGGCTTAAAGACAATTAAGGAAATGTTCAACATCCTTAGCCAACATGAAAATGCAAATCAAAATGACTCTGAGATACCATGCCACACCAACCAGAATGGCTAAAATCAAACACACCAATGATAGCTTATCCTAGAGAGGATGTGGAGTAAGGGGAATACTCCTCAATTTCTGGTAAGAATGTAAACTTGTACAACCTCTCTGGAAATCAGTATGGTGATTTCTCAGAAAATTGGTAATCATCCTACCTCAGGACCCAGCAATACCATTTTTGGGCATATACCCAAAAGTTGCTCAATCATAGTACAAGGACATTTGTTCAAGTATGTTCATAGCAGCATTATGTCTAAAATCTACAACCTGGAAACAACTTAGATGCCCCTCAACCGAACAATGGATAAAGAAAATGTGGTACATTTACACAATAAAGCAATATTCATCAGTGAAAAACAATGACATTTTGAAATTTGCATGGAAACCGATGGAACAGGAAAAAAACATTTTGAGTGAGATAACCCAGACCCAGAAAGATGAACATGGTATGACTCACTCGTAAGTGGATACTAGCTGTAAAGCAAAGAATACCAAGCCTATATATAGTCCATGATTCTATAGAAGCCAAGTAACAAGGTGAACCCTACGAAAAACATATATAGATCTACTTGAAAAGAGGAAATAGACAAGATCACCTGACAAAATTGAGAGCATGGAAGTAGGGGAGAAGGGAGGGCTAAAGGGGAAGAGGAGGGGATAGGGAGAGAAGAGAAGAGAACTTGAGGGAATGGGATAGTACAAATGGAGGATGGACTGAGATGAGAGCGAGGAAAGCAATATTTTGATTGAGGGAGCCATTACGGGACTAGCAAGAAACCTAGCACTAGAGAAATTATCAGGAATCCACAAGAATGACCCAAGCTATGACCCTAAGCAATAGAGAAGAGGGTACTCTAACTGGCCTTGCCCTGTAGTCAGATTGATGAATATCTTAAATGTCACCAGAGAACCTTCATCCAGCAACTAATGGAAACAGAGGCAGAAACCAGCAGCGGATCTCTGGGCTGAGCTCCCAAAGTCCAGTTGAATGGCAGAAGGAGTGAGAATATGAGCAAAGAGGCCAAGACCATGATGGATACACCCATTGAAACAGTTTACATTAGCTAATGGGAGCTTACCAACTTCAACCAGACAAGGAGGGTCGATCATAGGACCTAACTAAACCCTCTGAATGTGGGTGACAGTTGTATGGCTGGAGCAGACTGTGGGGCCACTGGTAGTGGGACCAGTATGTATCCTTACTGCTTGTATTGGCTTTTTGGGAACATGTTCTTTTTGGATGGTTACCTTGCACAGCCTAGATATAGTAGGGAGGGCCTTGAACTATCCCCAAAGTAATATGCCTTACCCTCTCTGAGGAGTGGATTGAGGGTGAGGTTGGGAGGTAGATGGAGGGACCAGGAGGAGGTGAGGGAGTGGGAGCTGAGATTGGTATGTAAAATGAAAAAAAGATACGTTCTTTTCTTTTTAAAAAATAGAATAAAAAACAATCGATATTTTAAAAAACACTGAGTTTCTGATGAACCAAGAAATAATTTTTTTAAATGTGAAAATTGGTATAAAACTGCTTAAACATTCAGGTTAGTCTCACATGTACAGGTTAAACAGTTTTGGATTTATATAAAACAATGATGAATGAGTCAAACAGTATTGAATGTATATAATGCAGTGATGAATGGGTTAAATAGTTTATATATATATATATATATATATATATATATATATAGAGAGAGAGAGAGAGAGAGAGAGAGAGAGTTAAAATGAAGGGGTTAAACAGTCTTAGATTTGTGCAGTGCAACAATGAGTGGGTTAAACAGTCTTGGATATACATAATACAATGATGAATTGGATAAGTGAGATGGATTACAAATTTCCAAGCATCTTTATCATATACAAATTGGGTGCAAAGGTAAGATATGCAGGAATATAGCAGGGGAAAAAGGAGCATCAGTATGCACAAATGATTTTAGGTTTCTAGAGAAAAACTACAAACAGATATTATACTCTAAAAGACACACAAATACACACATATTCATACTACACACATGTACACACATACTACACACATGTGAGAGAGAGAGAGATCTGAATTTGCATCCCAGTACCCACATTGGGTGGCTCACAGCTACGCATAACTACAGCTTCAGGGGATCTGACACTTCTTCTGGTCCCCCAGGCACTGTACTTATGTGTATATACCTACACACAGATGTGCACAAGCACACACAATAAAGAGCAAAATCTTTATTAAAAAGAAAATCTGATAAAGACTACTTAAACAGTATGAGAATACATTTAAATATAACTGGAAATATCTAAATATAGCAGCTTCCTCTTATCTATATGAAGTATGTCCCAAAACTTTCGTGGTGCCTGGAATTATAGATAGTTCTGAATTCTCTGTAGGATTTGTTTTCCTCATGTGCACACCTGTGATAAAGTTGAATTGAGAAACTATTTGGGATTACATCGACAACAATGTCTTACCACAAAGCTTAGCAAATACAATAAACAACATTTTTTCTACCTCTATTAAGCTGAAAACTTTCAGCTTCTCCTTAAGGCAATTTACTGCCTTTCCCTGGGTAATGGTAATTGATGGCTCGTCAGTTTGGGACACCCAGCAAATAAAATCAAAGCTATTAGAACACAACTGCCCCCGATATCATCAGTTTATCTGATAATCCAAACAGCCTAGTGGCAGCAGAGCAGGAAGCACATACATGGAGTGGCTATACTGACAATGGGGAGGATGCGTGTTTTCAGTGCTAGTTGTGGGGAATGAGAGATTTCCTCATCCTACTCAGCACGCGATGCAACTGAAAATGTGTGAATCTATTAGCTATAGATTTTCCATTTAATATCCTCACACAGCACTTGACTACGTGTAATTGAAACTATGAGAAGCAAAACCACAGGTAAGCAAGGACTGCTCTAAAATATTCATTGGGAAGAACCCAGTAACATGTTAAAAATCTAACATGCCATGGCTGTGTGAGATACATCCAAGGTGGACTTAAGGTTAGGATGCATGTTCATGCGATGCCCCGTATTAAGAATCCTAGGGAAAATTATGTGCTCTCTCAACAAAGTCTGTTGAGAGGACAATGAAAGTACTGACATGGATTCCAAATGTATCTGAGAAAATAGAATTGAAACACAGAACTACTAAAGTTCACTGGCATCTCTTCCAAAGCAGCATTGTTCTTTATTTTTTAAAGATTCAGTTATTTATTCCATATACAGTGTTCTTTCTGCACGTATATGACTGTATGCCAGAAGCGAGCACCAGATCTCATTAAAGATGGTTCTAATCCATCATGTGGTTGCTGGGAATTGAACTCAGGATCTGTGGAAAAGCAGCTAGTGCTCTTAAACACTGAGCCATCTCTCCAGCACCAGTAGCTTTGTTCTTAACGGGGAACACGGGAAGAATGTTCCCACAAACGTGGGGACAGCGAGATTCCCTGCTATTTCTGTCACCCTAAGTCACAGATTCCTGATGCCTTTAGACAGGAGAAGATCCTTGATTAAATAAAAATGTGAAACTCTTATGCAGATGACATGATTGTACAGTGGAGTCTGCAGAAGAATGAACTCATAACAGAACTCAACTGAGTGGCCCCAGCACGCGTGCCGATTCTGACACGCGTGTGATTCTGGCACGCGTGTGCCCCAGCACGCGTGTCGATTCTGACACGCGTGTGCACGCGTGCCGATTCTGACACGCGTGTGCCCCAGCACGCGTGTCGATTCTGACACGCGTGTGCCTCCAGCACGCGTGTCGATTCTGACACGCTTGTGCACGCGTGCCGATTCTGACACGTGTGTGCCCAAGCACGCGTGCCGATTCTGACACGCGTGTGCCCCAGCACGCGTGCCGATTCTGACACGCGTGTGCCCCAGCACGCGTGCCGATTCTGACACGCGTGCGCACGCCTGCCGATTCTGACACGCGTGTGCCCCAGCACGCGTGTCGATTCTGACACGCTTGTGCACGCGTGCCGATTCTGACACGCGTGTGCCCCAGCACGCGTGTCGATTCTGACACGCGTGTGCCCCAGCACGCGTGCCGA
>JABTXL010006377.1:656302-732717 GCA_025134845.1 Neodon shergylaensis
CCCAGCACGCGTGTCGATTCTGACACGCGTGTGCACGCGTGCCGATTCTGACACGCGTGTGCGCGCGTGCCGATTCTGACACGCGTTGCCCCAGCACGCGTGCCGATTCTGACACGCGTGTGCCTCAGCAGCGTGCCGATTCTGACACGTGTGTGCCTCTGCACGCGTGTCGATTCTGACACGCGTGTGCACGCGTGCCGATTCTGACACGCGTGTGCCTCAGCAGCGTGTCGATTCTGACACGCGTGTGCATGCGTGCCGATTCTGACACGCGTGTGCCTCAGCACCGTGTCGATTCTGACACGCGTGTGCCTGAGCTCTTGTGAAGATATCTTGTTTTCTGAGAGGAAGAATCAACATCACAAAAGGAAAAGATTTCTGCACATTAATTCATAAAGCAAATAAAATATTGATAATAGATGTATTATAATGCAAATAAAAATATTAACGTGATTGCTTTGCTCCACATGGCATTGTCTTCCACCTACACTGATCTGATATGAAGGCATCAGTCTCTTTCCTGGAAGGGACACTTGAAAATGGAAATAATGCTTGCAATATTTTCAATAATCAACACACAGTGATGCTTTGCTTCCTGGCGGAGGCTTTTGTGCAATGTAAGGTATGCCGCTAGGCCTCTGATCTCTCCCACAAGACAACCCTTTGCCACACCCCAGTCACTGCAGCAGCTTGCTGTGCATTTTTCTGCCCAATACAATTAGTAGCTGGGTCTTTGCTATCATTCAGTTATGCTGAGAGGCTATGGATTTTATGTAGATTTGTTATTTACTCGCCTAGGTCGCTATTGCTTCTGTTTTGGTTGACCTACTAAGTTTTGGTGGACTGTGTTGTTTTGGCTCTTACATCATTTATTCTGCTGAAGTACCCTGTGAGGTGTAACTATTAACCCAAATTCCAGACGAGAAAATTTAAGGCTGACTTACGATTCTCATCCAATGGCAAATAGCTGCAGGGTTCAGAAGTGAAAACTGTTAGGGGTGGGGAGATCCAGGGTGGTACACTCATTTCAGCAACTCCTTGTAGATCTAAGGACAGACAAGAGCTCTAAGATGCAGGAGTCATTAGGATCAAATGCATGTCTTTTCCTAGTGGCTTCGGCTTTTAAAATACATTACGTATCGGTCTCTGAAATGACACAACCCCTGTTTCTGTTAGTAGAAACCCAGGACAAATGCTTGCTCCTGAGTGTCAGCAGGGCATAACAGCGCCCTTAGTGGCACTTGACCCTCAGAATCTGAGGCTGCCTCCTAGCAGCCTGCTTGTTTGTTTATTTGCTTTTGTTGTTGCTTTCGTGATGCCATTTCCAGTGTCACAGCTCTCCAAAAATGAATTTAAGGGCCCAGGCAATGGTTCAGCCCATAAAACACTTGCCACAAACATGCATATAAAGACCTGAGTTTCCGATAGAACATCCCCATTGTCTCAGTGTGTGGGTGCACCCCTCGCGGTCCTGAGTTCCTTGCTCGTGCTCTCTCTCCTTCTGCTCCTGATTTGGACCTTGAGATTTCAGTCCGGTGCTCCAATGTGGGTCTCTGTCTCTGACTCTGTCTCCTTTCATCGCCTGATGAAGGTTAATATTCAGGAGGATGCCTATATGTTTTTCTTTGGGTTCTCCTTCTTATTTAGCTTCTCTTAGAACCCGAGTTATAGGCTCAATGTCCTTTATTTATGGCTAGAAACCAAATATGAGTGAGTACATCCCATGTTCATCTTTTTGGGTCTGGCTTACCTCACTCAGGATAGTGTTTTCTATTTCCATCCATTTGCCTGCAAACTTCAAGAAGTCCTTGTTTTTTACTGCTGAGTAGTACTCTAATATGTATATATTCCATACTTTCTTCATCCATTCTTCAATTGAAGGGCATCTAGGTTGTTTCCAGGTTCACCAAGGCCAGCTGGCCTGGGTCTGAAAAAGCTTGGGATAAAACTGGTCTCGCTGAACATAGCAGACAATGAGGACTACTGAGACCTCAAGAACAATGGCAATGGGTTTTTGATCCTACTGCACCTATTGGCTTTGTGGGAGCCTAGGCAGTTTGGATGATCACCTTACTAGACCTTTGGACTTCCCACAGGGCAGGCAACCCTGACTGCTCTTTGGGCTTATGAGGGAGGGGGACTTGTTTTGGGGGAGGGGGAGGGAAAGGGGAGGCGGAGGTGGGGAAGAGACAGAAATCTTTAATAAAAAAAATAAATAAATAAATTAAAAAAAAAGACCTGAGTTTGACCCCAGCCCCCATTTGTAAAGTAGGCATGGAGGCACACACACACCTTGTTATCCTAGTGTTGGGGAGGCCAAGATGGCTGAATCCCTGGACCCCTTTACTAGGCAGCCTAGACGAAGAGATGAACCCCACGTCCCAGTGAAGGACTTCGTCTCAAAAAATAAGGCAGATGGTTTCTGAGGGATGATATTGAGTTCTTGCCTCTACATGGACATGTTCAGATATGGACACACATGAAAATAAGTAGTCAAAATGATGGTAATTTTAACATGAGTTATCACACACAAGCCTATAATCATATATAAAAGGGTTTGAATTCTTAATCTCTCTTCTTCCCACTTTCTTCTCTTTCTCATTCTGACTTTTATACTCAAATACTTAGGAATGTGATTTCAAAATACTAACTCAAACCACAGTATTTACCAACCCATGCTGAAATATTTCAATGTTCCCAGACTCAGACTATATTTTGAAACCAGGCATGCATGCTTCTGTGTACATGCCTGCACACACATGTACGAGCACATGCGTGTGTACACATACACAGTGCACGTACAACATACACACACTTCTCCTTGCAGGATGAAAACACATCATCAGACATAGAAACTCCATGTGAATCATATATCTTAATTTGTAAACACTCAGTTGCTATTTTCTGTCATTTAGTCTTTTTCTAGACTTCCCAACAATGAAGATAAGGAGGTAAGTCCTGTTGTTCCTTTTAAGGTAAAATAGGTTTTTTAAATGTATTTATTGAATCTGAGATTTATTAACTTTTAAACATATTCTCAGAGCGTATTACTAAAGCAAGAATAAAAATGTAGTGTGTAAATAAAATTTGTAGTTCATGAGGATTTGAAAGCCTAACTTCTCTGGAAGCATTCTGGAAGATGCTGGCTGCTTTCCTGCTTCCAGGCTCCAATTTCACAACTCTTTATGACTGGAATTTTCTCCAGATACTGTAATTCTTCTTCAATGAACAAAATACACCTGCATTTTGAGTTGCATTTCATCTGGAGAGTGTCCTGATCCTAACCACTCCGCTAAAAATATTTGCAATTGATCCGCCCAATACTATTTTACAGTTTAGCTTGAATCCCTCATTGTCATAGTTCTTCTCTGTGCAGCGAGCTCGCTCCCGTACATAACATTCTCAGAGTCTGGTGAACACACCTCACTGTGGCCACAGTGTATGTGCTGTTTCGTTCAATAAATTGTGTACATACATGTTATACATATGAAATTTCAAATCTGTCCTATATTTATAATTCAACTGAAATCATATCACTCTTTAGAGCTTTCTCTATTGTTACCATTTGATTTACTAAACTCAGTGTCACTGTGTGGTTTACAAGCACACAAAGCACAACAACAGAACATCAGCAATCTCTCTTCCAATTCTCCACAGTCCTAAGATTTCAATCACTAGAATATCCATTCAGCATTATTGTAATGGACAAAAACTGAAACCATCTCCCATACCTAGGAACAGGTGATTCCTTAAATAGTCCATGAATGCAGTTGTCCTATGATGTAGAACGAAGTTATTAGATAGCAATACGGCAAAATATAAACAATAAATAAAAGGTTCAGAAAAAAGGTACTCACAATTATACAATACACTGTTCACCAGCAGATTTGGGGCACTGCCTGACTACGTGTAGACTGTAACAGGGGAGCAACTGGGCTGTCTACTAAATGGGAAAGTGAGAGACAACTTCCTGACAAAGAAAACGCATAAGATGAGACAACCAACGGAGGGGCCAGTAATGGGGCTCCAGGATAGTGCCCAGAGTCTCACACTGCATCTAACACACTATATATGGCCATCTAACTAAAGGCAGCTGCCATGCAAAACCTGGCAAAGGTGAAAGGTTAATGAGCACTCAACAGTCAAAAATTAATTCAAAATGAAATGCGTGTCATCAGGGTGCTTCCGCTTATGGAGAAAGGCTTGCCCATGTCGTGTGATGAGGCTTCACGGTTGCCGTTGTTCTGAACACACAACACATACACTTCATGCTGTGTGTGCTGACGTGGCACCTGCCTCCTCCCCCTCGACACACAAACACACTTTCTTCTTTTGTAGAAATGCAATGGTCTAAAGAAGGAAAAGACTGACTTCATAGTTTTCCACCATCATCCCCTAGCATGTAAGTATCAAGTCAGTATATCTTTGGATTGCAACGTGTTAGAGGTTTTATTTTATGTGTTTATTTTAAATTAGCATGTTTTGTTGACTTGAATTTCATAAAAACTATTGAATGAATTTCCTCCTGGAATTAGGAAAGAATTTCTAATATTTCTGTAATAGTTGAAACGGCTCTCAACATGATTCTACCACGTGTTCTATGAATTTATGAATCACAGCTGTCTCAGAATTAATAATGATAGAATTAAAATGCCAATAAAGTTTGAAAAATGCTGACAATGTCCTGAAACCTACAGCCTAAAGACTTCAGCGAAGATTTAATTCTTTATACAACTATTCCCATCCATCTCATTAGTATGGAAATTTGTTTTATCTTTAAAATGGTAAAGCTATATGTATACCACAGAATTATTTAGAAATGCATTTCTTATGGTTTATTATCAGTAAGTGCAATTTATATACTTATTCTGTATAGCTATGTAATTGGAGTTGTGCAGACTGTCTTAGGTGGGGTAGCTGCACAGGAGTGGTTTACCTGTCGTGGTGTGCAGCATGCACCAAGCAGCTGGACCAGCACTGAATAAAGGCCAGGGACCAAGAGGAGCCTAGATTCTAGGCACCTGGGTAGCTCACTTCACATCATATCCAGACACCTAGGAATATCAGCAGCGGCAGACTGGGCAAGCTCCAAATCCTCTACTCTGTTGTTAGGCTTTCTGTCTCAAAGGAGTTTGCCTCTGTGTGTGACCCATTTAACTCATATGTAATAGTCACGGGTGCATAAGTGAACAATCATGTAATTTGTACAAAGGTCCAAAAATAAAATTATACATTTATATTACAAAAGAAGCACAATGGCACCTTCTGGTATCAGATAAATGCAAAAAAGGTTAAAGTTTGGAAAAGAATCCAAAGTTCTACTGGTAGGACATTGTAGTAGAGAACACTGAGTATACTCATTGGTTAAGAACTTGATGACCAAGGGGAGCAATATTTGTGACTTTATACATCTTCCCTCCCAGGAATACAATGCCACCTGCAGGGTTACAATTAGCACCCCTGCAGGACCACAGGGCAGCTCAGCAGGCCTTCATGAGAAAAACCCCTTCTGGGTCCCAGGATCTTTGAGAAGATTCAAGGCACTCTGCAGAGGGTGGCTGAGCGTGGGGGATACTGGTCAGCAGCAGGGTGACTGTGAACTTGTTGCAACTTGTAGTAGGGTAGCTGTGAGATGGCACTGGCTTAGTTCCCTGATAAATGGTCTGCCCCCGAGAAGACACACCACCGTCTGCTGCCAGTGAACAGCTGCCAGGCTGTCAGTGAGCAGTCCTCTCTCTGAGGAGAGGTGACAGCTGACAAGGCCATGCCCTATCAACTCTCCACATGGGCGAAAAGGCTCATTCCCCTAAAAGCTCAAAGAACATGGCAGTTGTCAGAAATGTGTTTAGCCGCCTCTGTGAATGGAAAATTATTTCCTCTCTGAATTAAAGTGGTGGGAATGCATATGTGTTTTAGCCAGCTCCAGAGGGTCCCTGCACAGCATTCATACTGAGGCTCTCATGCTAACACATTCAATGTCCAGAAGGGCTGTGCAACCTGAAAACTCAGGCCACAGACACCTGAGGATACATTGGCCTGGTGTTATCAAAGTCAATGGGTTTGAAAAGAGCAAGCTTCCTGGCTGGAGGAAGGTCTGGCAGACTCCTTGTCACTATGGAAATCTCACACTCTCAGCCCTCCTCAGAGACAGCTGAGAGCAGATGTTACCTTACTGAGTCTGTATGTGTGCTGTCCAAAGGCAAGCAACTTGCTTTAGTACTACAGGCCATTTGAACACAAACGACTTGAAACCAGCAATAAGACAGTTAATATTATCAATCATAACAAACTAAGTACCAGATGTGTCCCAGACTCAAAATAGCACCTGACATACAAGACATGTCTTAATCTCCCTTGAGGCCTTTACACCATAGCAAACAGGTCGTTCACAGTTGTCCATGCCTGCACAGTAGACAGCAATAATTCCCAGAATGACATCTGGAGGAACACTCTTCTGCAAAGTATTAGCATGTATGTCACAAATGCGCAGGGCACAATGCTCTATTTGATGACACTCCTAAAGATGTACAATTAAAACAGAATTCATCTAGAATGTCTTTATCTGCTAACATATATCATAGGCTCCTGTAAGAGAGAAGGTACTCAGTTTTTCCCATTCATTATGCCAGAGAATCTACCTTCTCGAATATTCGTCAGCAAGGAGTAGAATTAATGTCCTATTGACTATGACCTGAAAAACACTGTTAAGTACATAGAGGAGCAGACTTCCTAGTGGAAAATCTACACACAATGTTCCAGTTCATCAAAGCAAGAACATGGGAGGTGCCACGGCTCTGTGAAGGGCAGTATTGATTTGCTGATAAGCTGGTAGGAAAGGCACTTGTCAGCATAGGAACTGACTCAGTTCAGCGCTGATGCTGCTTCTCTCTGGGAAAGCAAAACTCTTGAATCTCAGTATGATGGGGTCTAAGTCAATGCTGAGTCATTCAGCTCAGAAAGAATATGATTCCTTTCCTGCCTTTGGGTGCAGCCAGTGTTCCTTTCATGAGCTGATCTAGTTTGCTTTCTCTCTTGAGGACAAATACCATAACCAGTAGCCACTTCAGGGAGGAAAAGATTTATTTCAGTTTACACTCCCAGGTTATAGTCTGTCCCTGAGGAAAATCAGTGCAGGAACTCAAGAAGAAACCATGAGGAACCCTGCGTGGTGGACAGTTCCCTGGATTGTGCTCCTTGCTTTTGTACACTGCCCAGACTTACCTATCTAGGGATGGTGCTGCCCACAGAGGGCTGGGACCTCCTACACTAATCAACAATCAAGGGAGTTTCTCACAGACATGGTCATAAGACAATCTGTTAAAGGCAGTTCTTCATTTGAGGTTCCCTTTTCCTCTTGAGGTAACTCAAGATTTTGTCAAATTGACAATAAAAATCTAACCAGGACCATCATAAAACAAATAATAAATACTTGCCAGGTGTTAGATGCCCTGCACTAACTGTTAGTAATACAGACTGAGCAAGATCTGTCCTTATAGAATGTTTACCTATGATCCTTTCTCTCAGGAATTTTTCTATAATAAACAAGTTATTTTTAAAATTCAGTATTAAAATCTCCCATAAGGAATGAATGCATTTCTAGGAGGGTATGCAAACAGTAGAAACATTTAAAAGAAGATTAAATGTAATTAAAATTTTGTAATCGAACTTGGAAACATTGAACTGTACACAGAACTACACAACCAAGGGAATATTGACCAACACAAAGTATTATCTAAACAACATCATCTTTTCACCAAAGCCATGATTCCCTACTCTGGGTTCTCCTGATTTGTTATGGGTAGAGATAGGGCTTGGAACTACCCAACTTCTCTTCAAGTCCCCCAAATTATGTCTAGAAATCTTTGATATCTATCCTATTCATAAGCAAAATGCTTGAGGATGTGTCTGGCTAAAGTATATAACACATCATGTAGACATCTGCTACATTTTCTCAAGAGTCATTACATCAGTTTAAAGTGAAAATCCTGCTAAAGGGAAGAACTTTAGAACTCCAGCCACTCCCAGCCTCTAAACCCTAAGAAGGAGGAGTGGTCTTGACATTTGTATAACCCACAGTCTATATGGTCTCTACATTATGTGTCTGAGTCTATATGGGTCTTTGTGCAAAGCACAGAAAGCTTCTTGTGAATGGGCAAGTCTTTCTTGTTAACACTCAACCGCATGGACGCTGTTCATCTTAGACCTTGAGAAGCCAAACTTCCTTCCCCAAGGCTGCAACTGCTCTCACAGAAAGCTTTTAAAGACCATGGTAAAGGTCTGGACATGGTCTGCACTGTCACAGACAATAGAATGTCTTCAAATGTCACTGAAGAATGAAAGAACAAAAAGATGGTGTGTGTCCATAACCTTTAATTCAATAACGTGAGCCATCTGGTTGTTTGAACAGAGAAACTTGAAAAAGCAATGGAGAAAAAGCTACACAGTCAGCCCTGAGGCTAGAAAGTTACTATCAAGTTTCAACACACACACACACACACTTCAACATTACTGTACAAGATATGTTCACTTGTGGGAACCCACAGAGGTGGGTCTGCTCCACCTTGACTAAAGGTTAGAGGCTAAAGCCTACTCTTGCTCTTTCAAAGTTATTTACAAGTTTGATTTAAGGAGAGACTACAAACAATATATCCTGACCTATGATGTGGTTACTTGGTGGTATTTTGGATATCAAGATCCATAGAGGTAGATCCACTGCACCTTGACCAAAGGCCAGAGAAATCAAGCCTATTCCTGCTCTTTCAAAGATAAGAAGTTTGACATAGGGAGTGACTGCCTACAGGACGCTTGGTTTAAGGTGCATGTACAGCCTAAAACATCAGGATGCTTAACTCAGGAAATAGTGGCTTGATGTTTGGGGTATTGAAGCAAGTAATTGTTCTGTTTGTCCTTTGTGTCATGTTAAAGCAGTCTTTTGCCTACCCCCCCTTTTAGATTGTGGTATATAAGCATATGGAAAATAAATGCACACAGATTCGGTATTCACTGTGTTGCCTTCTCAGGACTATCTTGTGTCTCTGTATTTCTTCCATATCTCTGTTCCTCTTCTCCTAACATTTCTAATCTGCATGCCCCTACCTTGGAATGTGCATACACGTTGGTTGAGGCTGGACCCAAACACTCACTTCTGATAGGCACTTGCCTTGCCATTTCCAGTGCCCATATCAGAAAGAGAGTCAGGCATCAGGTCAAACGTTACTTTTGTTCTTTATTATACACTGTGTAGCCCTGATTCTGCTCTTTGCAATACTTGAGTCAATGAGAATGAGAGGCCAAAAGAAAACAAGCAAGCAAACAAACAAACAAACAAAAGAACTGCTCCTTTTCATTCTATGTATAATGAAACAGAGAATAAAAAACTTGTTTCTATAGTCATATTTGGGAAAGGTGGAATAAACATCCTCCCCCAAATCATCAGAAATCCAGGAAAATCTCAAATCAGCCCTGCCTCATTTCTACCTTTCAAACACATAACACATTTCTATGCCTGTAGGTTTCCTTCTCTTCCCAGAATCATTGATCATTTTAAAGAATAAGCATGCCCCAAAGTAGCTAAATACAGCAGCCTCAGGCAAGTCAAGTGACCCTCGTCTTGGGTCTCTCTGGCTGTGAACTTGGTGTAAGTCACTACTGTGCTTAGACACTGTCCTGACCACAGGTTACACGTGTGAACATAGGAGTGGTTGTGCCTCAAGTAAGGGATTAGCTTGAGAGACTTCTCCTTCCTGAAAAAGATGTGGTTCCTGTGAGAGTCCACACAGCACCCAGCCCTTTCTACCCCCCACTCCACACCCTGGCTCTTCTTCAGCATGAGAGCACAGATCCCCACCTCCAGGAGAGGCAATAACACAGAGTCACCTTGGAAATGGAGGCCAGTCCCTTACCAAACTCTGCCTGTCAGCCCCCTGACCTCAGACTTGCAGCCTCCAAGGTGATAGAGCCACCCTTTCCCACAACCAGCCAGGCTGTAGTGAGGAACTGAAATCAGGTAAGTGGAGATGAATGCTTGGAGTGTGTGTTAGTATGTAAATGGAATGTTCCATCACTTTTCATCAAAACTCTGAAAGAATATGGTCATTTTCACCCTTCTTGCTTAGCATAAAAATATTTGAACTCTGAGAATGAAACCAGACCGAAGTAAAATGTCAGAAAGCCCATGAGTCATTTTCATGACGAAGACATTGATTTTCCACAGATGGTCTTTTCTGCTGCACATGAAGGCCTGTATCCATCCACACCCACATCCTGTGCTCAGGCATGGGCCTAAGGACGGCCAGTCACAATCTGCTTATCTCACGTTATTGCTAGAGGCTTGCACCACTGATCTTCCTTCCTATTTCCACAGGAATCTGACAGTATTTATAGATAATAGTATTGTTACCCTAAGATGTACTTGAATTAAAAAAAAACATAAACACCATTTCCAGGTACGCTGTCCAAGCAAAAGTGTGGGCTATTGTTTGCACCTTCTGGTTCAAAGCTGTCCCTCTCACAGTCACCAGGTGAGTGATGCTTTTCAATGTGGAAGGCCACCAGATATTGTACTCAGGCTGATAGGAGAAGTTTCCAGAATGATTTGAATACTTTAGATCTTCATTTAAAACCTCCATATCATTTCTATTTACCCCTCTGAAAGAATTTGTCCTGTCCCAATCTTAATTTCTGGCTGATGTTAATTAATCTATGGTCTTATGAGATGTTCACACTGAGGAAGTAGATGACATAAGAAAACTTTGTTCTTTTAAAATTTCAAATTTACAAGTTCAAAATTTAAAATAAAAAAAAGTGAAGAAGAGAAAAAATAAATAAAAATCAGAATTTTTATTAGAATGAGTCTAGAAACGAGGACATTGAGTAACTAGCAATTTTTCTGAAACTTCTTATTCTTACCAAGTTCATTCTATACCATGTATAAGGAAGATAATTTCTACAAAATAAATGATTTTTGTATAATCAAGTACATAAGAGCACTTGCACAATATATTGCAAGTGTTGCTATGTACCAGAAATTACCTGTGGAACTTGGCACAGATTAATCAATATCTATATCAAAACCATATTGGGGGGATCCTGTCACTCCAGTTCTCAGTCCCAAGGAGACCTCTAACTGCTGAGGAGTCCACACTCACCAAACTGTGAAACTAGAGAATGCTACACAATATACAAGCTGCCACGGAATGGCAAGATGAAAGTCAGGCACTAAGGGGGAACATAAAATGAATCAAAGTGGGTACAAGAGGAGAGCCTGATCCATTGGATAATGTTTCAGAATGTGTTTCATCCATGCTGGCCAGGTGGTCATGAGAGAGACAAGTATTGGTTGATTTAAGATTAGCCAGAGTCTCCCCTAAGGATCTCAAATTGAAGGCTGATAAGCATAACTTCAAGTGGTACCCCTCTTCCCTTTTGAGGGAGTGGTGTTGAAGCTTGTAGGGAAAAGTCTCATTGCCTTACACAGTATAGACAACTCATAGGAGCAGTGCTGTGTGCTATATTCTCTAAATTTAAGCATGGGCTTCTGGGAGAAGACTTATTAAAGAGTCAGGGAGTAAAGAAAAGCTGGAAGTCTCAGCATGTTCTTGACACCAGATCCACAAGGCTACCCCCGAAGGTTAACAGCTGCTGAAGGGAGAAGACAGGCAGAGCTGCCCCAGACCGTGAAGGAGGCTCTGAAGATGCAGCATCTACATGTGGGGCTGGGCTTTCCAGTGGGGCAGCAGCCTTTGAGTGCTCCACTTAATAACCCTATTAGTTCACTAACTCTGACTTGGATGGACTCACGGTGTTGGTCTTTTTGTTCCTATTTGGTGAATAGACATTTGTTCCCATATCCCCAGGCAAAGTCATCCACGAGTAATAAGCAATTCTTTGAAGGAGCAGGAATGATGGGTCAGTGGTTAGGAGCACTTGTTACTCTTACACAGCACCCGTGTTTGATTCCCAGCACCCATGTGTTGACTCACAACCATCCATAAACCCGATCCCAGGGATCCAAAGAGGCACACATGTGATTCACATACATAATGCAGGCAAAGCACTCATACACATTAAGTAAAACTAAATGAATCTGTTTTAAAAAGAAGAACAATTTTGTTAAAAAAAGTTAAGCAGTTTCTTGACATTTTGTACTGTGAGCACATCACATCTTCTAGTCTAACTTAATCCAAAGAAAGAGTTTAGAATAACTGGACTAACATTGTTTTTCTTCTCTAGGCTTAAGATAAATATTCATTGGACAAGATTCTGTGTGAGTTGGCTCCTTGACAAGTTCCTACAGCAGAAGGTCTATCTTTTCTCTCTTTCTCTCCCTCTCTCTCCCTCCCTCTCTCTCCCTCTCTCTCTCTCTCTCTCTCACACACACACACACACATACACACACACGTGTGCACATGCACACATACACACACACACACACACACACACACACAAGAATAAAGGAAGAAACAATGACCAAATGTCTTCCTAGTCACAAGAGAAAATTATTATTGCCCTCTTATCCTGTTTCACATGCCCTCAGATACCTTATGAGGAACAAATCTTATTAGTCAAAATGCTGACTAGCACTTCTAGGTAAGAGAATTTTCTCTTTAGCTGACATATAAGATTGTAACTTACAGCATAGTTTTATCTTAGATTTTAATTACAATCCATTAGAAATATACTACGGTTTTTCTGATCTTAATTTTATAAATTACTAAACACTACTATCAAGTATTAAATAACATTAACACTTAATTAAACATAAGCCTTTCTTTGTAACTTGGGAGTCTGGACAATACTGTTCATATTGGAGATAACTTAAACATGCATCCTCATTTCACCAAGTGATAGAGGCACTCTGGTAATGCATTGGGGAGCTCTAGGGATATACTAACATCCTCAATCACAGGGCAGTTGGGAAAATACAGAACTGTAGTCAAATATAGCAACAGAGAGTCCACGGAGCTTTCTTCCAAAACAGAACAGAGCCCCATTGCAATAAGACTGAGGTTGGGATCCCGCTTATGTGGAGATGATTACAAGATCACACTGAGCTCCTCGCTCTCGTAGGCGCTGCCCAAAGAGAACGTGTGTTCTCAGGTTAAGTCAGAACCCCACACATTTTGATTTTTACCAGTTTCTTTTGGGAATGACACAGAGAAACCACCTGTCCCATTCAATAAATCCATGTAGCTTGGTAAGCTAAGCTAGGCAACACAAAGGGTGGCTTTTGTGCCCAGAACTTTGCTCTCACTTCAACAAAATCCCTCAGATTTCATAATATGGTGGTATTAGCAATTTGCTCAAGACCTCCCTCTAAGACCACTTCCGCTGTGATGGACTGAAAAACTGCCCCTACTTTTAACAGCTGTTTCCTATCTCTGCTTTGCGTTTTCTTCGTATCTCCTTTTCCAAGCAAATCTGCTCTTCTCTCTACTCCCCACTCAGCATGCCGAAGAAATTCGAAATTGCTTAGCTGTCTGGATGTGATCAAGATTAGAATTACAGTTGCCAGGGAAAACCAGATAACTGAGTAGTGTATCTCTAACTCGAATTCCCTCTGCGCTGGAAAGAAATGCGTGTGGGCTGCGTGTTTGCACTGGGCCGGCTGATCTCACTCCTGCTTTTAGCCCACGCTGAGGAAAAGGGCGGTGTTACACTTGCAGAGTGGTTAGAAGTAAGTTGCAAGAGCTCAATGCGGTGACTTAGCATAAACGCCCTTAGCACTGCATTGAGAGTGACTCTCGGAACGCATTTGACTTAACGAAACAAAACCTCAAACCACCTTAGTTACTGAGAGCCATTGCATGGGTCTGCAGGACACCAGTGCATTCTCTGTCACTGATAAAGTAAAACTAGTTCATGTTTAGACTCTCTGGACTGGAACTCAAATTTCTGCTATTAGATAGTAGTAGTTGTGTGATATTAGGGTATCGACATTTCTGAGCTGTGAAACTGGAACACGAATAATAAATCCACACTAGGCTGTCTTGAGACTGAATTTAAATAACGCCCCTAAGCTCAGTAAACATTAGTTGAGTTTCTTAATATACCAGACACTCTGGCACCACCCCAAGAATAAAGCAACGAAGGAGTCAAGGTTTCTACCCTTGAGAAGCTAAGAGTCAAATAGGAGAAGCAGGCTAGCAAGAAGAAATTTGAATATAATGCTGTAACAGTGTCAATAACTCCATCCAAAGGTGTTATGAGATCACTGGAGATAGGCCTATCAATTAAGACCTTATCTGTACCGGTGATGCAGACCTGGATTGACACTGGCTTTAACAAGCAGAAATGTATTGTCTTGTCTATCATCCGGTGCTTATATGGTTGTTTAGAGATGTCAACAGTGTCTTCTAGGTCCCAGTGTTTCTTTCATGCTCTGACCACTGCACACAGTAGGTCGCACCTTCATTATGAAGCCACATCTCCTCCATTAGGAGATGGTTTGCAACCGCAGCTAAAACAACTGGCTTTCTTGCTCAAAGTCCTTCTGTTGTGTCTTGTAAACTCCAGATTAAAGCCCACAGATTGCTAAACCTGTAGCCTGTAGATGCAACTAGATTACAATAACGGGCTGTGACACAATCGGCAGCGAGCGGTGAGCCTGTGCTTTCCCTGAGATCCTAAGTCAGTGAGAAAGTGACAAGGTAGGAACAAAGATGGAAAAGTGTCTCGGGCAGGGAAAAAGCATGATCATGGCCTGCAGGCGGTATGCTGCAGTCATACACAAATGGGGTAGTCAGGAGTCCTGACTGCCTAGATGGTTGCTCTGAGCTAAATATATGAAGGGAATTATTGTGATTGTAAATAAAATCCCTAAATTCACTTTCAACCATGCATATTTTTAAGTCATGTTTTTACTCTGAAATAACTATCTCTGGAATCTTTCCATAGATGATTGTTTTCTCCGGGTCTACAAGACACCCTAATCAGTATGGTCTAAAAATGGCAGGACTCAAAGGATGGTATACTATGGGTGCTTAATTTTGAACCATCAATTAGTTAAAGTACATATCTCTTAAGTTTTTCCTACATATATCTTTTTAGTTGTTTTAGATTGACTCTGGTCTCAAATATTGAATGGAAAATTCCAGGAGTAAAAGAAAGTTTTATATCGCATGCCATCATGAGTTCATGCAACTTCCATGGAGCATCCTGCTGCTCCCTCACCATGCCTACGGATGCTGTTCATCTCCTACTGTGCCTAACTCAGAAGTGTATACAGGAAGATATTACAGCACCTGGATACTAAGAGCCTGGTAGTATGCTCAGTTTCTAGTACCCATTGGGAGTCTCAGAATGTCACCTGATGAGGAAGATTATTATATACGCTCATTTAGCTTATTAACTAAAAGTTTTCTTTAGAAGAACAATTAAAAATACTTTCTAATTGATTTTCAGAGGGGTAGATGGGCCTTCCCATCTTTTTACTTGTTATACTTTACTGGGCCCATTTTTGGCAAGTCTATCACTGAGGTTGAATCCTCCTTATTCAATATGCATTTTAATTAATATTCTTTACTTTTTTCTGCCTATATAGAAGGGAAACTAGAGATTCTGTGTCAAGGGCTACAACTATGATGTGTGAAATATCCAAGTGAGAAAAGATTGTAACCCTATGGACAACAGAATGAGGAAGCACTATTGTTTACCCTCTAATAGAATACAGAAACCGAGGACATATCCTGAGGGAAGTTGAAAGCAGCAGAATGGGGGGTCCTCTCCCAGGATTTTATCTGAACAACTACATTTTGAAGTATTGGCACAATCTATGGTTCATTTTGCTTCTCAGAGCATATGGAGCGGACATAGACAGTGAACCACCCAATAAGAATTTGGGAAGAGACAGAAAAAGAAGACAGTCCTGTGAGATGCAGACGCACACATAAAGCAATTTATTCCATCTACACTCTCTCCAAACAGTGAAACCTTGCAAATACACTGTATACTTAGTCTGATTAGGAAGTGTGGGAGGGGGGAATAGTGATGGCACACAATAATTTATTTAGGCGCATCAATAATAGAGGAATAGGAAGGACGCTTTCCCACAATGTCTAGGATGTAACAGGGTAGAAGGAGGAAGTAATTCAGAACACAATGCCTGTTTATCGGGAGACAGCACACAGTGACTGTATTTAAACCTGCACTGCAGCTCTTCTCTCTTTAGCATTTAAATCGATTCACCAGTTTATATCTATCCCCTACCATCCTGTCCGACTCAGACGGTGAAACTGTGATTATAATGAGCCTCTATTTTCTCTTTTGGATTCCTTCATTGAAAGACAATATTAGAGCCTCATCTTTAATTTTGCTCCAAAACATCTAAATGGAAGGGAATCGGGAACTTGGCTATAGGAACTCTCAAATTTAATCTCCTCTGCAGTCTGATTCCTGCAGTGTGAATACATAGTCTGATCTTATTGGCACTTTCAACTGCAATGCCAGGTTCATTTCAAAATTTAATACAATGTGTTTGTCACCACCACACTTCTTTCAGTAAGAACGCTGCTACCGAATGGCTAGCAGTTGGTGGTCTGAGAAAGATATCTTGCTGAAAATGAGAACTGTCCTCTAAGCCGAAATAGCTCATCTCACATATTATGTGTCTTCTGTTCTTGCAGAGGACACCATAGCTCTCTTCCATTTGATCTTTTAGTAATACATCCAGGTAACAATAAAGAAGTAGAAGGATATTTACTCACAGCTGGCTTCAGAAAGAGAGTAACATATTTCATGGATTTTACAAATAACTTCCCCAGCAGGAAATAAAAGACAACAGATTACAATCCATCAATACTACCATGGGTTCTCAGTGGAAGCCATGCCTCGCACAGTTCTGACACACGGCTGTTACATTCTGACATGACCAGGCAGCCCACTAGCCACATCTGGCTCAGAAACGTGTTTCTCAATTGGTGGTCCCTGGATCATCACTGTCTTCATTACTGAAGAATTTATTAGAAACTGAAATTCCATCAGCTGAATCATATATTCTATAGTAGCAGCCAAAATTTATGTCTCCACCAGGCTTCAAGGTGATTTGATTTACACTAATTTGTTAACTATCAATCTAGAAGAAAATAGATAGAGTAACATGATTCTTTAACATCTCAGAACTGATTTTCCCATACAGTGAGTGACTGTTGAATATAGCCATTTACGACAGCCTGGTTATATTTGTTTGAAGCTGATGAGTGGGAGGGCGGAGCGAAGACCATGCCTATTATGTTTAGTGAATTCATCCATCCCATCACATATCTGAGATATGTGAGATATTTGAGAGTTCCTATAGTATAGTCCCTTTTTACAGAAAGCACAGATAACTCATTATGTTTTGTAAAATTAGGGCTTTGGGCTCTCACCCATATTTTTCCTTAGGTTGTCTTCTGGAGGTTAAGAAGAGGCAATCCTTTACCTCTACCAATTAAAGCCTGAAGACTTCCAACTCAGTCTGACCAATGGGGACATATATCTCATCTAAACGTTTCAGGAGTGCTGCATGTACCTCTGATCACCATTCACCATTACCATTGCCTTATGGTAGATTTGCAGTGTGAGTAGGTGTATCTACACCACACACACACACACACACACACACACACACACACACGTATAATTAGATATATAGAAATACCATCTGTCTTCAACTAAACATCAAGTCGAGCTCTTTGAGGACAATGGCATTGCCGTATTCATCCTTGAGGCCACTGTGGCTTTCTGTACATGACCTGACATGCAGCTAGCAGAAATGTATTTTCAAGGCAGCCTTGCTCTCCTGGGTGTTTCCAAACTCCTCTCCTTGTTGGCACTGACCTGTTTCTCTTATTCTGCTCATCACTGAAAAAGCACTCAATCACAGCCCTTTGATGGACAAAGGTCATCTGTCCACTATGGTCATCTGTTCTCCTCTAAGGGGAAATGTACACTGGAGAAAGTTTGGGCTTTTTGGGGAAGCCTTTAGAAAAGGAAGTGTACATGGACAATGGATTTTACTACTTCAACTCTATCTAAACTTCTGTTTTCTCTTTCTTCTAATCATTTCAGTTTTGTAAATTAAAGTTTATTTTTTAAAGAAGGACCTAGCCAGGTGTGGTGGCACACACCTTTAATCCCAGCACTCAGGAGGGAGAGACAGGTGGATCTCTGTGAGTCTGAGGCCAGCTTGGTCTACAAGAGCTAGTTTCAGGATAGGCTCCAAAGCTGCAGAGAAACACTGTCTTGAAAAACAACAACAAAACAAAACAAAAAAGGCCTCTACCTCATGGGTTCCCCTCATGGTCTTCTCAACTTCCCCTGGGGCCCCCGAGCAATGCTTTGCTCAGAATAAACCTGGACTTTTTATTTTGGTTTGATTGGCTTATTACAGCAGCAGTGGCAGACTCCCATTAACCAGGGATTCAACTTAACATGAATAGCCTGTCCTCCAAAAATTACACTACAATTGGTAGAACACAAGACTCAAGACAGGACACAAACTACCCAGCCATCCTACCTAGAAAGTAAATGAAATGTGAGCCTATTTCGTTGTTGTTGTTGAAGGAAGGACCAACGAGGTACATTACAGTTCTTGGGTTGTTAATAAATTATTGAAAAGAAAAAACACTGAAAATATTAAACAGGCTCTAATTTCTCCTTTGGAATGTGAGTCTTTCAATGCTGTTGTCGTTGTGGTCTGAGTCCTTTGAACCTTTGTCTTCTGCAGGAATGAGGGCCCTAAATCTTTCTAAGCAGAGTAATCTGAGATATACCATGTAAAACCCCAGCATGGAACCTTGGGCAGTGAGTAGGCATGAGGAACAGGAACTGGACAGGAAAGAGGGCTAAAGCACAGGTAAATAAAGAGTCCCTAGAGGCTCAGCTTATTGGTCGTGATATCTAGACCTCAAGCTTATTCCAGTCATCTCAAGGGTCCCTTCTAGGAATCTGAATGTCCTGGGAAGGCTCCTGTGTCCAGAGAAAAGTCTCAGGTCACGAGATGCATGTGCATCAGCAAATGTTTCATGTTTACATGCTCAAGAACAGTCAGTGGTGAGGGAGGGTGGGAAACTACAGCTCATGCTGGGATCCACTGCTTCTCATTAATCCCAAATCTCATTTGTCTGGACTCTCATTGTTCATGCAAAATGCACAGCCATTTTTACCTTCTCTTTAATCTCCTTAAATGGTGCAATGTAATTTAAGAATCACATTCTGATGTAAATGTCGGTGCTTTGCTTTTCTATTTAAGAGAGAAACAAGAGTCTTCCTTAAAAAAAAAAAAATCCAATTATCATCATGCTTTGTGAAAACACATCTTAATAAACTGCAGACTTATTTCAAACCCATGGCTCAAATGTTTCAGAAAATTCATATTTGAAATTTGTTTCAGATCTTCTAAATCTCAGCAGTGGCTCTAATTTGAATACATCTCTTTAATATATGTCTTCACCACAGGAATCTCCTTCCTTGGTAAAGAAATGTCTGACGAATTAGTACTCTCTCTTCCTAATATCCAATAAAATAAGTCCTGCCCTGAGATGAAGTTGTGAAAATCTGTTAAGAGAGAAGAAAGGTCTTCAGAGGGGGAACTAACGCTGCCCCCGAGAAACACAAGATGCAGCAGGATCCAAGAGATTGGAAGAGAAAACTTGGCAAACAAGAGGTCCTACTTAGAATCTCTATGAAGCACAAACAGTAAAACTGTCTCTGGCGTTTGACATAGGCCTCACAGGCAAGCAATGGAACATTCCTTGAGCAAGAAATAAAACAAAGAAGGATTTTAAGTCTAAGTACAGATTTAAAAATATTAAGCCATCTTAATCCAACTCAAATACATACTACTGTGGCAGGTTTTCATTAAATAAAGCCAACCCTGTGAAGGTCCCACTCTCCTTGGTGTCAGTACTTAAAGTGCATGTACTTGAGGTAAGATTAAAGAATAGCTTCTTGGATTATTAGTGAAAGATAAGAAAGCCTCCAAGAATGCCCTTGAGGGGCTGGACGAATGGCCCAGTGATTAAGAGCATGCTCAGGCAGCTCATAACTTGAGTTCAGAGGGTCTATTCCCATCTTCTGGTCTCTGCGAGTACTGCACTCATGTGATGAGGCCCTCCTTTCCTACCATAATTAAAAGTTGTTGAGAGTCAGGGTAATTCAGGTTTTTTTTTTTCCGGAGGCCCATGAAAAGACAAAGAAACTTAGTTCTGTGTCCTTTTCCGGGGGTTGAGTGGGGGCAGACTTGGCAAGTTCCAGTTGGGGATAGGGCCAGGGCCTGAAAGAGTTGTTATTTTGGTTTCTTAAAACTTGGCTTTTCGCCACAAGGACACTGGATTTGAATCTCTGACACCCTTCAGATATTCTATTTCTTCTGTGAGATACCACTTGATTAGCCGTCTGCTGACTTCTGTTCCGTTTCTTCTCTAATAACTGTATATAAGATTTTGTATTTTTAATAAACTTGCTTGCATGAACCATCACCATGTGTGAGACCTCCTGATCCCAAACTTTCTTATCTTCTCACATCCTGGTCATCTCTCTCTCTCTCTCTCTCTCTCTCTCTCTCTCTCTCAGGAATCTGTCAATGGAGAACAACCTGCTGGTCTAGGTCATAGAATAAAAGAAAACGTTTTAAAATAAAGAAAAAATGTTTTCGGGATGGAAATCAAAGCCTCTTTAGGGATAGGAAATTGTTCCCCACGTTAAATGAAACTATTTACATTGGGAAGACTAAGTGCAGACATGAAATATGAAGCACTGTACCTGAGAGTTCTTGTGTGGCAACCCAGGAGAATTCTAATTCAGTGCACCTGTCAATATGTGAGTTTTGCTCCTTCTTGTAGATGGTTGTTTTTAACGCTTTACTCTGTCACTCTTTTGGCTTTGGGGGGATTCGCCACCCAGCGCCTAAATAAATACACATGGAGTCTTATTCTTAATTATGAATGCCCAGCCTTAGCTTGGCTGTTTTTTTTCTTTGCCAGCTTTTCTTTACTTTTATTATTCCATCTACCTTCTGCTGCTGGGCTTTTTCCTTTCCTACCTCTGTGTGTCTTACTTTCACTCTGACTCCACGGCTGGCTGTGTGGCAGGGTGGCTGGTCCTTGATATCCTCCTCTCCTTATTCTCTCTTGCTCCTCCTCTTTTGTTTCCAGATTTCTCCTGTTTATTCTCTCTTCTTGCCAGGCATGTCTCTCGTTTCTCCTGCCTTGCTATTGGCCGCCTAACTCTTCATTAGACCCTCAGGTATTTTAGACAGGCAAGGAAGGCAGCACAGAATGAAACAAAAGAAACACAAAAGAATGTGGCACTACTCTGCATCGTTACAATCAATATCCCACAGCATAAACAAATGTAACACATAGTAAAGGAATATTCTACAACAACTCCTGATATAGTCTACCTTAACAGGCTGACCATTTACTTCCTACAAGTTCAGAAAGTGTGCCACACGGTCTCTGAATAAATATGCTTGTTGAAATATACAAAAAGCTATTTTGTCTCTCAAGAAAGAATATTTGATAAAGCACAGCACAGGGAAGGCGCTGGCTGTCTGATGGGACACTGGGCAGCTCCGCATTTGGGCCACCTGAGAACAACTGCACACTTTGCATCTCTGAGACAGGGAGGAAGATCCAGACGGTCATTTGGATCCACTAGAAATATTTCCTTGTCAGCATGGAGGGATTTTGTAACCTGCTCTGAAGTTGTCCCACACTGATAAATCTTCACTAGTCACCAATGAAAAGTGACAGTGAACTTAACTTTAAGTTTGGAAATCAGAACCCTAGCCAGAGAGTAAATACAGTGTTCTCTAAGGGGAAAAGGTTTGGTTGGCATTTGCACAACATTAAAACTGACTCCTTTGAAGTGAAGAAATGTCCTTACCAGTGAATCAAGAACTAGTTGCACATACTCTACTTGGTCACTTCTGTGGACCCATAGTAATGATATGATGCTGGGTAGATAAAAGTCAAAAGCACTCCACACTCAAAGCCCCAGAAAAAATTCCGCAGCTGGGGAAACCCACAGATAATTGACGGCTGGTCCTAGGTGGTCCACAGATCACATTCTTGAGTGTGGAAGCAGAGGAATACCTCTGAGTTTCTACTGCTATTGCTCTCTGATCATTTCCCCAAGAACTTGGAGTTTGCTATTCTTGAGGGAGTAAGAACTGGACAGATCCCTGACAGGCAACAGGAAAAAGGAGCCCTGAGAGATGACTAAGGTGGCAAATCTTGGCTTCTCCCTCAGTCTCCTGAAGTGAGAGAAAGGCTTGATGGGCTTTTTTTTTTTTCTGTCAGTGGGGCCCTGCTTTTGCCTAACCTTTTTCTGCTGGTAAACTATCTTTACATTTTCAGAGGCTGTTTGCTATCAACTCCCCCCCACACACACCCAACACACTCAACACACACATTTTTGTTGTTAGTTTCAACTGACCAACACAAAATTAGGGTAGTGGTCTAAGGCCACTAAAAACATTTAACTTGCTAGTCCCACCAAGAGAAAGGGGGATTTTAGTTCCCTTTCCACTCTGCATAGAGTCTTTCTTTCTGCCTTTGTGTCTATCATCTTAACCCCACCCCACCATGTATGTGTGTTTTTATGTATGTGTGTGTCTATGTACACATATCTGTGTATATGTGTCTGTGTGTTTTTATATGTATATCTCTGTGTGCAGGTGTGTATATATGTATGCATGTGTGTCAGTGTCTACATGTGCTAGCCTGCTTCTTCACTTAAAAGTTTACTTTTTAACCTGTTGCTGTCTTCTGTGTCTGAGATTTTTTCTACCTTTTAATTATTTAACTGGCAGAGAAAATAATTGGATCAAGATTTCTAGACTGTATCAACTTGGTTGGACTAACAATGAACAAACCCTAGGATATTTAAGTTCCCACCTTCCCAGTGCTGGGATTATAGGCACAAATTGCCACAGACAGCCTTTTTAAATATGGGTTCTGGGGGATCAAGTTCAGATTTTCATGCTTATGTGGCCTGCACTTTACCTAAACATGTACAGGAGATCACATTCTCCACATTCTTTAATTGACTAACCAGGCTTAGGGACATCAAAATTTGTCTCATGCAGTCACTTTCCAGCTTCAGTATGACAGAGTGTGTAATTGTGCAGTTTCCCAGGTCAGGGCATGAACATACCTCTTGAGAAGGGAAGTATACTCATCTTTGTGGTACACCACATGGGACACCAACAATAGTCCCAGAGAGAGCTGGGCACAGTGGCTTCCTCTGATCTGTAACCCTAACACTGGAAGCTGGGGCAGGAGATCACAAATCTGTGATCAGCCTCATGCAGTGCATATCTCTGTGTGTTAGTATACAGTTTTCTTGGTGTGCAGGGGAGGTAGCTCTAGGATTAAACCCTTGCTCCATAGTCTGAGGACTCTGAGGACTGTAACTTAGATCCCCAGACCCTAAGCAAAAGCCTGGAAGACATAATAGCCAGCTTATACGTCTAGAGATCAGGAGGTGGAGAGGAGGGCATGCCTGTCTAGCCAGCTGACAGACTGCCCGAGTCAGCAAGCTCTGGCTTCAATAGGAAAGCCAGCCTCTGTGAATATAAGGTGGAAAGCAATTGAGAAAAACTCGCAGTGTCAATATTGGATCGCTACATGCATGCACACATGTGCACACACAAACATGTTAACACATTTATAAACATAACATATATACCCTACAAATATATATGAGGGAAAAATATTCTTCAGCTTTTAAGTATGATTATAACATAAATATTTCATGAGATTGTGGAATTTTTTTTCTTTCTGTGTTCTTTTTGTTTTGTTTTGTTTTGTTTTGTTTTGTTTTGTTTTGATTTTGGTTTTTAGAGACAGGGTTTCTCTGCGTAGCTTTGGAGCCTGTTCTGGAACTAGCTTTTGTAGGCCAGGCTGACCTCAGACTCACAGAGATCTACCTACCTTTTGTCATGGGCTTATACATGTACCTAAGGAAGACAAAGCAAGTTGCCCTTGGAAATTCTAGTAGGTTTCAAGTCTGATTGGATCTAATATGAGTTTTGGAGTTTCGCATATCAAGTGTAAGACAATTTCTTCTGACCACATCCATTTCGCTTGAAATAAATTCTGAAACCAAAAGTTTCAAAGCAATTGAGAAACTCGGTGTGATGAAAAGTCAGCTATCAACTGTCACAAGTGAAGAGACTCACAGGAACCTGTATATCTCAAGCATTCCTCACTCAGTCATTTCAATGAGTGGCAGCAGCTCTGTCATTGATGTCGTTATGTGAAGACCATGATACCATGTTGGAAAGTTTGATAGGCAGCTCCTCTGCCTAGCCCTCATAGCCAATCACAGAGGCACACAGCCTCTGAGTCACAGAAGGTCCAAGCAGACAACATATGCAATTTCTCACCAAGTATGGCATGGTTTCATTTTCCGGGAGGTCAGCATGTTCCTGTCTCCGTGCTTCACAATCAATGAAGTTAGTTCATCCGGGTTTAAAAGTCCACAGACTTCACAGAGATAATGTGAGCATTTATGAATTCCAACTATCCCCACAGAAGCAATGTCAGTCAAAAGATAAATTTAAATCCATTTACAGGAATAAGTAATAAAGCCTTGAAACTGCTGTATCATGGTAAAGGGAGACCACTACAGCCATTGAGGAGAACAAAGCATACACTATGGAGGAAACCTCCAAAGCTGTGGACAACGTTGTCATAACAACTCTCCAGTACCTGCCAAGAGATGACCAAAGTACTATACCAGTTGCTATGGGATCCATTCCAATGAGCTTTCCATTTTCTAAGCTGAAGAATGGCAAGAAGATATAGATATGCTTGTTCTAACCTCCAGTACTGACTGCACTATATATAATACTGTTGTGTGCCGCCCCATTTACACAGACCAAACACGATAGCAAATACACATTATAAGCTTGCATTACAAGTGAGGTGCCAAGAGTAGCTCTAATCACATTCCTATACATACTTTAACCCTCAGAAGCTTAATGATTGAAGGTAGGTTTTACCAATTCATCTGGAGACCTATAGGAAAATATTCCTCCATAAATTTAGTAATTTGACCATTCAGTAGATAGTGAATGGGTTGAAATTTCAAGTAGGATGGAGGGAAGGCCCAGGACTGAACCTTGCCCCCTTCCCCACTGGACTTCAGACACTACTCTCAATATAGAATTCTGCTGGGATTGGATCAGTAGGGTTTTCTCCATACTGAACAATTCCTCTACACCAGTGGGGGGGGGGGTCCTACCGTTCAAGTCCACTCCCATTCCAAGAACTATTATCATGAACATGGCATCAAGTCAAAACTCTTACACTTGGATAATGGTACCCCAGGTTGTCACCCATGATGGAAATCAGACTTCACACAAACCCATTTTCAGAGTCCATGATTTTCCCAGGTAGCTTAGAGAACCCGAGGAAACATTTTACTGACATTTACAGCTTTACTATGAAGAAAATTATAAAATGTACAGATAAATGGCTAGAAGAAAGAGATGAATTAGGCAAGACCAGACACTCTCAGGTGGTCTGGATATAGACAATGCATCCAGCTGGGCATAGAGCATCTAGGCACTCTTTGGACACACCTGACTCTGCCCACGTCTCCACATAGCCATGTGGAAGGAAGTTCTAATCCCTGAACTCCATAGTCCAAGGATCTCTGTAGAGTTTTTACCTGTGGGATGATTAATAATGAGCCCACCCCCAGTCTATCTCTACTTCCTTGTTGTTGAGGATTAGGAATGAAAGTTTTTAACTTCTGCCAATGTTCTGGTCTTTCTGAGTACCAGTTAAATACAGACACCAACCCAGAATCATCTTCTTAGATGAAAAGTCATTTCTATCACCCATGGAAACTTAAAGGAACTTAGGAGTTTCGTGTCATAAATTAGTGTCAATGAACTAATAATAGAGCCAAGACTCTCCCAGAACCTGGACTCCCTGGGAGTCCAGAATTAGTGTGCCAAGAATCATGGAAGAAGAACAAATTATATTTTCCTTATTATAAATTATAATACTAGGAAAACACCATGGAAGTGGTCTATTTGCCTGCTCTAATAAGCCACACCTCGTCCCCACGTAAGCAGTATGTGGTTGCATCAGGAGCAGTGCCTATTACTTCCAACTATTTATTGCAGCTGTTGCAATCTGCCACTGCCTTCTATTTAATTAAACAACCATCTGCTTTCTGCAGGGAAGCAATAAATCATTTAATAAAAAAATGTACATTTGCCTACTTACGTTAGTTATTTCAGAGAAGGAAAAGGAGGCTAAAGACGTGAAGGAGAAGGGCAGCAGAGAGAAGGGGGAGGAAGAGAGCAAAGGAGCAACAGTTTGCCAGTTGTCAGCCCTGTGAAGATGAGAGTAGCCACTGTGAGGCTGCTTTGTAATTTCCTCCCATTCTGTGGATTACTTTGCTCCAGAAGTCAAAACATTTCATCCCACACACGAAGAGCATTGTGAGTGGGGCCTCGCACTGCAGAGCTGATTAGGAGGTGCGCTCCACTTCCCTCGGAGAGATGGAGTTCTTTTTAATCTCCGGGATAAAGATTTTTAAATGTCACTTTCCTCACTGCCATATGACTTACATATTTTTAAACCGCACTTCATTTCCAACAAGTGCTGTACCAAAAGCTTGGTGATCAAGGACAGACATCATTGTTAATAATTGTGTAAATCCTGACAGCTTATATTTAAAGATGGCTTGTTGAAAATGTTAGCATTATATCCAGAGCTGATTCTGGTCTAATGTTAAATAAATGAAAAGATTTTACTTACGCTTTCTCCCCCTTTTCCTTTTAACCCCAGCATCTTCAACAGGTAGCATTTTGTGAACACTTTAAATAAAGACATGTCATAAAGTGATCTTAACAAAAGAAAACAAAACTTGTTCTGGATGCATAAACTGGGATGGTTTTGTCTGTTATTTGTCTTGATAAAAAAAAATCTCCACGGAAGTCTGTGGGTTCAGAGTGGTGTGTTTAAGCGTAACCAAACGTGCACTTAGTGACAGTTTGTGGTTCTCACATGAAGTGATCACAGCTTACTCTACAGCAATTTGTCACCCAGTTCACCATAAATGCCCCAGTACAGGAGCCTCTCACCCTCCAGAAATGACCTTTGAAGGGTGTCACTGCCCCTTGTTGGGTATAACTTAACCCTGCAGTGTGTCACCATCTCCCACCTCTTTCGTTCTGACAGACAGCCTTCAGGATGCGATGTCCCAGGCCACATTTCCCATGATCAGGGATACAGATCCCTTCTGAAGCGAGCCATCGATGACACATCGGATCCTCGCAAGGCACAGATTCTACCAGATGCGGGCAGTGCCCCGTGGGCCCTGTAGATTCCATGAGAACATGCCGCTGTCTCATTCTAAAGCCTGGAAGGAGAGAGAAAGCATGATGTTCAGTATTTTGCCCTGATCCAGCAAAGACAAAGGAGCAGCTGCTGGGCAACTGTTGAAACTCCCGTGCGAATGCTTGCAGCTCTGATGCATGTGATATCTTGGTATCTTCCATTTATGAGATGGAGGGATACAAACTGGAAAGAAAACAAGAAAGTGTGGGAAAGAATGAGTGTGAAAGTGTCTTCCAAGAGACAATGTACGGGCCAGATGGAATCAGATACAACAAAGAACAGGGGCCATCCAGTGGTGTTCATAATTCAGGGGCTCCAGTGATGACCAACAGCAGCACCTGCTCACAGATACACACACCTTTCATTTCTGCTATTGCTGTCAATATCCTTGTTGCTTTATGTGAAACAGAACATTTACACCTTTGCCTATGCGTAGTGCCTGACCAATTACATCTTCCTGCTTTGAGAGTTTTCTGTAAGGCTTCTCTGAAATTTCTGCATCAGCATGTCTGTATAGACAGTGTCTCTAGGACCTCATTCTCTACCCTAACTGGGCATGGGTTCTCAAATTTCTTCAGTCAGGGCTCATAATAAGGACCTTGACAGATCTTGAAATACTACAGAATCACAAACTATACTTCAGTAGGACTAAGGTGGGTACACACAGAGAAAAGATCAACCATAACACTGTAAAGTGTGATGAAGGCTGATGGGAGATGGAGGGTGTGGACTTGCTCTAAAGGCTTTTTGTTATTCAGCTTCCTTGAGCTGTGGCCATGAGAGAACACGGGCGTTATCATACTTTCTCTTATCTTTCTCATATCTTTCTCTTTTGTCTAGATGCCAGAAATAGAAGCTATATTTTGTTTTTACGCAATATGTTTGTTTTAAATAATTTAAAGTAACATTGAAAAACAATAACCATAAGATGACTTGAAGAAAAGAATGAATGAGTGAATGAGAACTAGCTGAGATCCATTAATGGCATGACTTGCAATCTTTGGTCCTCTTGATATATCACTGCTACAGGCACAGATCTCCCCCACATTATCTCCTACTGTTAGATTCAAATTCTCTCAACCCATCATGGTCTTTCAGCTCTCTCTCTCTCTCTCTCTCTCTCTCTCTCTCTCTCTCTCTCTCTCTCTCTCTCATGTTTTTTGCTTGTTTGTTTGTTTGTTTTGTTCTGTTTTGTTTTTTGAAACAGGGCTTCTCTGTGTTACAGTCCTAGCTGTCCTGGAACTAGCTCTTGTAAACCAGGTTGGCCTCAAACTCACAGAGATCCACTTGCCTCTGCCTCCCGAGTGCTGGGATTAAAGATGTGCGCCACCACCCCGCTTAGCAGTTCCTCTTTCAAACCTGGTTCTCATATATCTTCAGCCTGGACTCACACTCATTCAGGAGGTGAGGATGATGTTGAACTTCTCACTTTCCTGTCTCTATTTTCCAAGTGCTGGGATGGTAGGCATGTGTCACCATTCCTGGTTTATGTGGTAATGGGATTGATCCCAGGGATTCCTCATTGCTAGGGAGTGTTCTACCAACTGATCTCAATCTCTAGCAAAAAGCCCTTTAATTTAACCTCCTCCTCTGCCCGAGGCTCATATGTTTGAACTTTTAGTCCCAAACTGGCAGTGCTCTTTGGAAGGCAGTAAACTCCCTAGGAAATGGAACCTTATTGATGGAAGTGGGTCCCTGGAGGAGGGCCTTGACATTCGATAGCTTGGTTTCTCTCCCTGTCCACTGTCTGCTTCCTGACTATACATGCAATGTTACTGGTCACCTCGGGCTCCTGTCACCATTCCTTCCCCACCATTATGGATTTTATTTCTTGAGCTGTAACATCAAATAAACCTTTCTTCTCCTTGACTTTTGTGAGGTATTTGATAGCAGAAAGACAGAAAATAACTAATATACTATTTAGATATCATTTAACCAATAGTGACTGTTATAATGATACTAAAATTGCTAGGTTTAAGGCCAATTAAAATAATAAGAACAATGAATATTACTGCTCGGTTATAGCTCTAACTCCCCATCATTAAATACTCAAAATACAACCTACAGTCTACAGAAAGCTCAGCTTTAGGAACCTCAAGGAGAGGTACAAGGGGCATTCAGGACACTTGACTACACTTAGCATAAATTAAGGACTTCTCAGCTCTTGCCACCACACGACTTGTGTGACCTCTACTTTTACATACAGCACCTGGTGCCCTGCTTCTTTCCTGACATTTGTTTGTACCTGTTGAGCTCTTATCTCTGAACAAGCAAGAACATGATTTACACTTTGACTACCAGTTTGGAGAACAGTATAGAAACCTAGCACTCTCTATGGAGGGATTTGCTTGTCCTATTCCTGGAGCTTAAAGCCAGTGAGGGGCTCATGCCATTTCCCTCAATAAATCATGCTGCATCCATCTCCCCATAAATCTATAGAGTGTGTCTCCTCAGTCAATAAATTCTTTTGGGCTCTTTTGTGTGTGTGTGTGCTGCCCTTGTACAGACTCTAAGTAGGATCAAATCACACCACAAGCTCAGCATAAAACAATCACCCTGGTTTCCTTTTCTACTTAACTTCCTCACACACCGGCAACCATGCCTTCAGTAAACAGCAGGGTTTTTCCAGGTGTTCAGTTCCAAAAGTTATACAACAATCAAGTTCACCGTGGCTGGGTCAGTCAATGTTTCACAATTATTGAATTCTATCTTTGTCAAATATTATTTTTGCATGTGTGATGGATTATGTTTATTGATTTACATAGGTTGAATCGTCCCAGAATCTCTGGGATGAAGCTCACTTGATCACATTTGTCAAAGTCTTTTTCAGCATCTTAATGAGATGATCGTGCAGGGTTTTTGTTTTGTTTTGTTTTGTTTTTGGGTTTCTTTCTTATATGATGGATTACATTGACAGATTTTTGTATGTTGAACTATCACTCCATCTCTGGGATGAAGCCGACTTGATCATGGTGGATGATGGTTCTGATGTGTCACAGTAGGTTAGGTGGATAGAAGTTGACCAGAGCTCTAACCTCATAGACTTATCTCCTCCCTGCAATATGTTTTGGTTCTGCTTCATACAGTGTTGTCTAAAGCCATCACGGATCAGTCCCTCAAACTGAAGCTAGACAGACTAGAGAGTAGGATTTGGAGCCCTGTGGAAGAGACAGCTACAATCATCATTTCATGGCCAGAGATTTACCATGCACCTTTGGGAGAACCACTATTCTCAGGGTTTTGCTGATGCTGCTGTTGTTATTATTATTATTGCCATAAGTTCTGAACCCAAGATATAAGGTTTAGTGTATCATTCTTCTACAGGAAAACAGAAAAGAATGAGTAGTGGGTTGGGTAGAGTAAGGTAAGAAGAAAAGGTGGCAGAAGAGCAAGTATTTTTTAGGAAAAGGCAGAGAAGAATTCAAGGAAGCTTGTGGGTATACTGAAGTCTGAAGACTGTATTTCTCCTGTGTCATGGAATAAGATTGTCCATGTGAACTTCCATGGAGCTGTTCATGAATAACACAGTCTCTGTGCTAACTCCTGGAGCTAAGCTAGAAGACAGATCCAGCAGATGACACACAGAGCAGAAGCTCACTGCATGCTGAACACTGCATTTACTCTTTGTAAGGCCAGGATGGTTGATAAGGATGCTGAGCCAAAGAACCTGATAAAACTGAAGGTGTGTGTGTGTGTGTGTGTGTATGCATGCATGTACATGATTGTTTGTAGGCCAGAGTACAACCTTGGCTGTCATTTTAGATGTACCTTGTTTTTTGAAACAGGGTATCTCGTTGGCCTAGGGCTCTTAAAGGTTAAGCTGGCTGGTCAGCGAGCCCCAGGAATCAGCATGTCTCTAGCAGCACAGCAGGGGATGGCAAACTTAGGACACTATACTTGACTGCCTTTACATGGTTCCTGGGAACCAAAATCAGTTGCATGGTTTCAGGTCACCGTGTTTATATGATAAATACTTTACTGAATCAAGTATCCTCCTTTCCCTTAGACTGAGTCTTTGATTCCAGTTCTTTAGATATCAGCCATGATTATTTCCCCGCCTGCTATAACACAGGAAACAAGCAGCATTGAAAGGGTAAAGCAATCACGAAAATCTTCAATACTTTGCATAAGAAGTAGGTGCAGCTTACTGCCAGCCCCAACACAGACACGCAAAAATAGAAAAGGAGAAAAAAAATCTGCTAACATGGATATTATTTGGAGTAAAGCAGAATGATTTTATAGAATTCGTGTAAATGTAAAATTAAAGCCAGCCCAGCAAGCGACAATGGAAAATGGAAATATTTCCACTGTAAAATTAGATTTCAAGTATGTCAGTGATTTCTGACCCCAGTTTGCTGCCTATGTTAATTTTTCAGAATGGAAAAGATGGCTTTAAGAATAGTCCTAGAGTCTCAATTTAGAAATACCTTTTCCTGTAGGGACATTGGGGGATCTGTGCTATGATTAGAGAACTGTCCTGGAGCAGGGAGGAATCTCTGAAGTTCTCTATGGAGGCTGGTAGCTATTAGGATGCCACATAGAGTAATCCCCCCCCACACACACGCCTTTTCTTTAGCAGGCTGCCTTCTTCGAACTTGCCTGCAAGGAGCAAGTAAACCTATGTATCATGAGGAATTTTTTAAAACTGCATCACACCTAGGTGTGGGGTTTATCCATCAGCATTTTCTTCAGACTGATTCTCTTCTGTATTTCTGTAATTATAACACTGCGGGAGTATCTCGGAGATAAAGCAATAAGCGATACAACCTGATCCTATTTAAATTCCTCTGGAAGGTGGCCCAGCCTCACTTGACAAGCACCGACCTGCCAAGCGCTGCTCCCCTTGTCTGCCTGTCACCGACGTGATGGAAGGTGCAGAGCCTGTGAATGTTGACTGATTTCCTAATGCATTCTGAGTAGCTGACAGCCGTGAGCCTTAGATGACACCCGATTGAGGGGCGTCTGATGGAGAACAACAGCCATGGAAAAATAATTTCTATAACAATTTATTCTATTAGCTAATAAAACATTTCCTACCATCTACAGCCCACACTCCTTTCTATTTTTTTATGTGAATAAAGAGAACAGAATAAAGATAAGAAACCCGGGATCAGAAGGGTGTGTGTATGTGTTGGATGAAGGTCTCCATCTTTCTACAACCCTTTCCTCACAGTTTGCTTGATTTCCCCCTCAAATCTTCTCCTTTTCTTTCCCTAAAATATATACATAGATGTATAACTATTAAAGAGTTTATCTGTATAAATATGTACCTGTGTATGGATGGATGAGGCTTTAAAATACCCAGGAATTTTTCTATATTTTGGATTTCTGTAGTGAGTTGATTGAATTTCTTGAGTAGGGAATTCAGGACTCTGCAGACCCCACTGCTGCCTTAGGGTTTTTTCAATACTTAGTACATGCCCTGTGTGTCCAGGCTTTGTGGAATTCTAAGTCATATTTACTCTGTGCCAATCAGGGACTTTGGCCCAGTCCCTACAGGACCATGGGACAGAAATAGAGATGGAGAAGAACACAGACGTTATCCTCACAGTTGGTAGAAATGCCCAGAGAATCAGTCCCATCAGCATCACACACTGGTCTGTCTGAAGGCACAGAGTCTTTTCCCCAGAAGGAGAGCTCCATTCTGCGTTTTTCCCCCAAGAGGAATTAGAGGCAGGTGGTCCTGCCAGGTTCCAGCAAGACCTAAAGGACTGATTTCTCTCTGCTTTAGGGAATTGTTTTTAAAATAGCAAACCGCCAGCTTTGAATACCAATCACAAAAGCTGTCCATTTTCTCCACCTGGGGTTACTTAGCACTGAGAAGAGAAGCCATCTTCCAATTGTGCCCTGAAGTCACCTGGTTTCGGTCTGAATTCTAACTGCGACTCCAACATGCCCCCAAAGGCTGCAGGACTCCTCCACCCTCAGGTCATAGCTCTTACTGCCCCTACCTAGTCTATCATAATCCAAGACTAAGCTCTGAAAAAAAAAAAAGTCAACCCGTTGCTTGGGGCAAAATACACACTCCATAGATATCTGCCACCCTCCATCTCCACTCCTGTGACTGCAGGGCCTGTTTTCTCATCTGATGATACTGCATTTACACTAAGCCCGGTGCCAGCATCCCTGCTGATCTACAGAGCTCAAGGGTTCATTCTCAGGGGTCATGGTCACCTAGCTATGTTAGTGTACAGCTGGAAGATGGAATCTCTTCACAGTCCTAGATTTGTACCTTGGTCCAAATGTCTTTGAACTTACAAAGAAAATCAACTAAAAAAATCTAAGTGTCTGGAAAGACACTGTACTGGGGAGAAAGGAGACACTGGTGTCAGTCTTGGTTTAGCTATCATTGTCTTTGTTGATGTTTATATGCTGTGCATGAACATGTATGTTTATGAGCTGTGCATGAACATGTATGTTTATGCAGGTGCATGTGTGAACATTTGTGTGGAGTTAGTAAGAAGGGCCAGTGAGAAGGAAGGTTTATACAACAGTGTGTCGAGAGAGTCCACAAGGAAAAAGAGCTATAGGTTTCTCCAGGGAATTTCAAGGATGTTATATGGGAAGGAAAACTAGGATAAAATTTAAAATATCAGTTCTTCATGGTGTTTTATGAAAATTTTGGCTCAAGTGAAAATAAATACAATGCAAAATAAACCAAACCAAACCAACAACAACAACAACAACAAAAACCCATATACTCCAAACTGATATAAAGAAGTCAGTGGACCAGAACAAGAGGACTGGAAACTTATATCTGTAGAGTAATCACCTACAAAGTATGGCCCCAGAATCACTTTTGCCTTCTCAGAGTATCCTTGAAGGGGCCATCATTCCTTTATCGCTCTTCCTCTTCTGTACTCTCAGCCTGTGAAAGTTGAGAGTAGCCAAAGCACTCTGCATTCTGGGAACATAAGCTTACCACCTAATCAATCAAGCCCCATCCTTTGGTAGGGGAATATTCAGAAATGAGCTTACAACCCCAGCAGGCATGATGTTCATCCCTAGAGCACTTCAGGGAACTACTGGAGAAGATGTTCTCTACTACATTACTTATCATCTCAAATAAGATTCCCTACTGACCTTTGATCATGAAGACGGCTTCTCAAACTCAACCCACTGTAGAGAATTGTAGAATACGAAGAAAGCAACTTGGAGAGTTGAAAAATAGAAAGACTGAAAGAAAGTCGAGAACCTGGACATTCCTCATGCTGTTGAATGCCATCCAGGTGGCCATTCTGTTTTCAGCTGTATGAGTTATCAAATCTCTTCTTTGGTTGAAAAGCAGCATGAACTGGGTTACCTATACCTATAGATGTTACCTACATCCATATGTGTCCCAAATAAGATGAGGTCCATTTGGTGCATTGAGAACTCTACATCTTTGAAAGCAAAGAAGAATGGTACTTCACATAGTCAAATTTCATCTGTATACAAACTCCTGAGCAGAACAGTTGCAGCCTCGGTAAAGCTTGATGTGGTTTGGTTTCCTGGGGAGTAACCTTAAATGCTAGAATGTCACAGATGAAAGACAGGAGGACCAGTTCAAGGTTCTAAGAGCATGCAGGCCACCATAAGGAGTCTCATAGGTAGCTGTAAGAGCATGACGAGTTCTAACTATATATGGAGCACAATTTGGGCTACTAGTTCTAATGGGAACTTTTCTGTGTCCATAAACTGAAGAAACATAGAAGAGACTGAGGTTTCATGGTGTCCTATCTTGTTTCACATTGTTACAAGCAAAAATCTGACAAAAGAAACTTGCCAAAGGAAGGAAATGTTTACTTGGCCTCACAGTTTCAGAGGAAACAGCACAACCTGTCAAGGAAAACATGGTGGCTGAAAAGCTCTATCCATGGTAGCTGAACCTTGAGGACTGGTTAGTTCACGTCTTCGAAGACAGGAAGTAGGAAGTAGAATCAGAAGTGTGGCAGATCTAGAGTCCTCAAATATACGTCCCAGTCACTCATCTCTTCTAGTTATTTCTTTCACCTCCAAGGTTCTATGACACCCAGAAACACCACTCCCAGCTGTGATGGCAGTGTTCAAATACATGAACTTGTGAGAATATTCATGTTATACAGGAGATTAGTTCAGCCTGCCAGGATCTGTTCAGACACTGATTTCTATAAGTTGATGAAAAAAATCGAAGTTAGCATCTCCGTGTCCCAGATTCAATACCAATATTCCTCTTCTCCCTTACAATGAGAGTCAGAGCAAATGAAGTCCCTGCAAGCCTGATTCATGAATACGGGCATGTGTGTGCCTGGAGCTTGCCACAGATGACAATCATGTGAGATTCTAGTTGGTACGGCATTGCCTTGCACAGACAGGAGACACAGGGGTCGCTTGCAGGCAACAGTTGGCCATGTGTTGTTTCTCTGAATGCAAAGTAAGATTATAACCGAGCAAACACAACCTACCATCTGGGAAGCCATGGGATCTTATCTTTCAAGGAATATTTCCACTTAGCACAACATGCAAGGAGAAAGACACTCATGGAAACTAAAAGGTCAGTGATAGATGGCAAGAAGCCTCTGGACTTTTGGGGGAGGGGATGGACATTTTAAATACAAAATGAAGAAAACAGGATTACAATGACTAACTAAATCAAAAAAACTTGAAGATGCTACTTTAAGCCTGCAGACACTAAACACTAACCAATATGTGCACATGTATAGAGTGTCCTTTATTAAAATATAAAACATAACAACAAATGCTAAATTTAGAAATCTGAAAATAAAGCAATAACAGACTAGTTGATTTCTCATGTGATTACATAAATCTTGTCTGAGAACTTCAGGGTAGCCATCACTTATATGAGAAAGACAGTTAGAATTTATTTTAATTTTATTTGAGGCAGGATCTCATGTAGACCAGGTTAGCTTCAAATTTAGTATATAGCCAAGAATAACCTTAAAATTTTAATTCTTATGTCTTTACTATCTCAGTTAAAGGTATACACCAGCCAGCCTGGTTTGATGTGGTATTGCAAGTTGAATCCAGGGCTTTGTACACGCTAGGCTAGCACTCTACCGACCAGGCTGCGTCAGTAGGACCAACAGTATTTCCAATTGAGCAACAGTACCTTACTCATCTATGAGTTTAATATGAAAGTCAATCAAGGTTGGAGTCTGCACTCCACAGGAATGTCCTTAGCTGCCTCCCTAAGAACTAATCGCTGACAGGCCTGAGCCAGTTATCTAAATACAAACAAATGCTGTCTTAAGCTGGCTTAGTCTGCGGCAGAACAGATGTGGACATTGGAAGTGAATGAAGCACACACTCACCTTTTTTCCCCTGAGGATCGTGGCAGTTTTCATGAACACACGGACCCCAGGAAGACCAGGAAGATACTATGCAGGCCGTCGAGCAAGGGACATTGCAGAGCTGGGAGGCTGAGGGGGCAGGTCCCAAACATAACGTGCTTTCCACAGGTCTAGAGACTAAAGGACAAAAACATAAATGTCACGTTCTTTGGACTTGCCTAAAATCATATCCTTACCAGTTTTATGATTCTAAAGAGTATATGCAATCAAGACAAACATTTTCTAATATGAATGTTTAGTTTTACAATATGAGCCTTTGGGGTGAGTAAAGCAAAAGACAGAAAAGGCGAGCACTTGAGATTCCCGCATTGCAAAGCACTCCCAGGGAATTCAAGAGAGCAGCGGAAATATCACAGTTACAAATTATCCAGAGGTATGATTTAAAACAGAATTAAATGACTTGGTGAAGTCTCAAGAAGAGTCTATTGCAACAATATAAATGACTGGGCCACTGTGCAAAGCATCAAAATCGAACCCCTAAGGTGCAGTGTTTAGCATAACCAATCTACTGCTGTGACTCCCCAGAGGGGTGGAGCTGGCAAAGACAGAAGAAAAATGGTTTCTTTGAATAGGAAGAAAAATTGGACCCTAGCTGCAGTTCTGGCTTGAGAAAGCAGTTTCCTAACTGGGTTACCTAGAGGTTCAGGGCTCAAAGGAGGAAGAGCCTCTAGGTGTGCAGACTGAGGCCTGAGCTGGGTCCTCTCAGGGTGAAGTTATTATCTGTCCTTCAGTGATGCTCACTGTCCTCTGGCCAATAATTCTCAGAACCACAAGAACACAAGTGATGGAGAAAGCCACAAGTTCCTGATCTTTGCGTAAATTCAACAATGGAAACAAGAGCCCCTGAAAATAACACATTAAAGACACATGCCCACGTCTACTGCGGCAGTATTCACTATAGATGAACTGTAGAACTGACCCATGTGTCCATCAACAGAAGAGCAGTTAAAGGGAGAGTTCTAAAAAAGGGGAACAGAATGCAAATTCTAAGAAGGGTGAACAGGGAATAGCGGAACAAGAAGGGATGAAGGAGGTGACAGGGGTGGCAAGGGCAGAGGAGGGAGTATAGGAAAGGAAAACATGTTAAAGAAACTTGAAAATGCCATATGGGGACCGCCTACTGCAGAGATGTTTGAGAATATATGCATATTCATAGATAAAATGGACACTGTGAACCATCCCAGATATTAAAGACTGTTGCCATCGCTCTTGTTTCACCACCCAGAACTTCGTGGGAAGACCATGTCGATGAAGATACCATATCATTGAGTCATAGGATAGGACTAAGTCGAGCTGATATCATCCTGCAAGTTTCACCCCTACTGGCCAGCTTTAATTGTGGTGGAAGGTTCTGGGTGCACCACCAGGAAAGCACAGCTGTCATCCGTCTACCGAGCTGTGAACCATGTGAAGCCACATTAAAAATAATAAGATAGGAAAGCAAGGAGGTGGTATTTAGGGAGAGAAAAAGAGAAAAATTAACAGCAGAACTTGAGAAGGGCAAATGTGATCTAGCACCGGAGAAGCATGCGTGTAAGCTTCATAATAAAATGTGTTGTTTAGTGCTGCGAATATGTACTGATTCTTAAAATGTCCATCCAAAAGAACATCCCAATATAAAGCTCTTTACTTTTCTTTCACAGAGTTGCCTTGGATTGAGAAAGTTTTGAGACATTCCAAATTTTGTGAGCAGTAGCTTCGGCTCAGGAAGTTTTATCTGCTGACTGGCTTGTACTATTTTGTAAATATTTCCTATATGTCATCTCCTTCCAGTCGAACAGATTGAAAACGCCTCAAAGGTCGGAAGCAGTGTAAGGGGTTGGGTGGTTAGTTACACCACACCCTTGCTTCCTTGCTCTCTGGGTATGGAAGAATCAGATGTAGTGAAGGTTGCAAGTTGTCACACCTCTGAGCAGAGGCACTTTGAATGAGAACCAAACCAACAGCAGAAGAGAAGACAAATACTGTCCAGTTGGGGTGGGAGTTCTGCTGAGCAAAGCCACAGACTTAATCGCTTGGAAAAGTGAATGAAGGGATTGTGAAAACAGTACCAATATTTCATTTGTAATTAATTATTTTAACATTTATCAAGTTGATTTGATTTGACTTAAAATGAAGGTCAAGGGCAAAGTCAGATTGCCAGTGTGAATGTGAAAATATGTATGCTGTGGAGTGGGGGCAGGGAAAGGAGGAGAGAGAAGATATTGTGGAAATCAGTGAATCTGTCCAGGGATATTAGTGAGGGGAAGTGGTAAATGAAGATCCTACTAGAGTTGTCAGTGGGAATATGAACCAAAATTAGAGATGAATCTATGAGATGACTGGATTCAGAGTAAGGCGAGCTACTCAGACACACACCCACTGAATACGTAAGTCAGCCATTCTAAATCACCGAGTCACCATTTAAACCAGCCACTTCTGGGTAGTAGTGTCTGTGTTCAGGCCACAGATTAACAGACAATGGAAAGAAAGGCATCTGGATATCCCATGAGTAAACAGCAAAGCTACATGTCTTAATGGGGAAGTGTGCTTGGCCCATCCTATTCATGTTGGCATTTATTCCCACAAGCATAAATGGGGAACTCCTGCAACAGATCAGAAGGAAGTGGGCATGGCAGTTGATAAGTATAATCATTTGCTAAACATCAATAATGCATGCCAAGTATGGGTTATAACACCAAGCAGATACTGACTCATTTGGTCTGGGTAGCTTCTCTTTGAGGTCTGTGTTCTTAAAACCTCTAGTTTTAAAATAAAAGAACTACACAATAGAAATGTTAGCTCACAGACTAGAGAGATAGCTCAACAATCCAGGTGCAGAAATATGTTTCCAGAAGCCAGTTGGATGGCTTATAACCTTCTATATCTTTAGCTCCAGCCAATCTGACACCTTCTTCTGGTTTCTATGGGTATTGTACTCACATGTACATATGCTACAGAGACACACACAAACACAATTAAAAACAACAAACATCTCTGCTCACTTGCCCACAGACCTAGCTAGGGAATGGTCTAGATAAAATCTAGAACCAGGAAGCTTGGCTTCTGAATTTATTTTGTGAGCTGCTTCATTAGGAGAGGTTTTTACTTAAAATTCCTTAGTGACCATTTGTACAGAGACTGTGTGAGGAGCCCTGGGTTGACCATGATCTCCCCTAACTGCTTACCCATCATTCTGAAGAAGAGCTACTGAATGTGTTAGCTATTCAGAGATTCAGCATCAAGATGGGAGAAAAAAAGCTGGCCCCTAAATCTGGACTGTATACCAGTGACCCCATCACAAAGTACTCTTGAATACCATGCCAGGAGCCCCACTGTATAAAACCCAGAGGGGCCCCTTTCAGGTGAGACATGGAGACCTGAGCTCATAGCTTTGTGCTTTCTGTACCTTGGAAAACTGGGTCAGGAAAAGTTAGAATTTATTCGTTCTTTGCCACCTGCCAGTAAGGGACAAATCTGCCTTGTGGAACAGGCTGTATATGAGTGAGTTGTGTATATCTGTGCATCTGTATATCTGTACATTTGGATATTGACTCAGAAAAGCTGAAAATCAGTATACAGTGAACCACATCACATCTTGTGTTAACACTATGTTCTTGATGGAAGACTGACAATAAGTAATAAATTAGGCTAAGACTTATCCTCATAGAATCTTATTCTATTGGGGTTGGACCCAAACTCTACAGGTGTCCAGGAGGCCCAGCAAGGTGTCAAGGATGTGGTTTTTCCCTCTTCCTATTGCCCTGTCTTTTTCCTTTCAACACCAGCCAGATGAAGTACCAGATGCCAGTGCTGAGAAGGCCCCTAAACAACCCAGCTCTGAGGTGATTCAGCTGCCACATCTCTACATCCAGTGCTTGACGTAGTAGCCAACACACTCAATCCACCAGCAAAGTATCTGTCAGGCACATGGCAAAATCTTGGTGAATCTCATGTGAAGCTCCCAGAATGCCTGGCAGGAAAGGCTCTTATGCTGAAGTGCAGTTAAAAGGAGACAGGGGACATGCCCTGAAGCTGAATCTGTCAGGGTACCACTCCTGTTGCATGGAGGGTCTGCTTGTTTGTCCTGGCTGCCCGACTAGCTTAGCCCCAAAATAACCACACAGAAACTGTATTAACTAAAACACTACTTGGCTTATTAGCTCTAGTTTCTTATTGGATAATTCTTACATCTTAATTGAACCCATTTCTATTCATCTGTGTATCGCCACATGACACTGGCTTACCAGGTAAAATTTCCAGCGTCTTTCTGAGCCTTTGGTAAAATATAAAATCATGGAAATTGGTTAATTTAAGATATAAGACTAAGCCAGAAATATGCTTTAGCCATTGGCCAAACAGTACTGCAAATATTATAGTTTCTGTGTGATTATTTTGTGGTCTGGGCAGCCAGGAATGAACAAGCAACCTCTTAGATGATGCAAGAAATGTAAAATTTGAAAGTAGAGATAGTTACTACCTGGAAAAAGAAGAGGGACTAATTTCCTTGGGGACTCCAGAGTGACATATTAGAGACCCAGGGATAAGGTAAAACCTTTTGTCAAAGCAGTCATTTTTCTTCAGCACCTGCTGCTTTGATGGACAGTCGATCTTAATCCATATCAATAAATCCCTCCAGCCATGGTGACAAGTCTAAGATGCTTCGCTTAGGCACTGAATCGATGTGCCTGGGTCAACCTGGTTCTTCACGACCCCAAGTCCCACCCAGGAGCCATTTGCTCCAGAAATAAATCATGAATACATTACAAAGCACTTAGCAGCTTCGGAACACTGGAGAAGGGCAAGCATAGGATGCGTCCACACCTATTGACTGGGAGCCCTGGGTGTCAGCTTTGGGGATAACTGTGTTTCATTAATCAATTTGATGGATAAACTAAATTTCAAGGACTCATGAGATTTAAACAATTTCATTATCCAATCCAGAGGATAGCAAGACCCGAGCCTTAGGCTAGGAAGTAAACTCGCCTCCATCTGTCTTTCGTCTTCTTTTTATAGAAAGGAAGGCACCAGGCAAGACAGGTGCGGCCCTTTGTATCAGGATAGCCTTTCTATGAATCACAGTCTGTGAGAGGAAGCCACAGATACGACAGGTCCAAGGAATCCATGAATGCTCCAGCTCCAATTTAACCCTTTAAACTCAAATTTTCTTCATATTACTCCCTCAGAATTCTAAGGTATGCCCAGATGTGGCGACTGCATCCCAGATTTACTCTGTCCCGGAAGACCAGCTATATTTTAGTCCTTTCTCATGAGTGAGGATATTCTGAGTACAGTACCATAGGCAGTGAGTAGGGTGGACATTCCATGCTGGAACTGGGTGATGTGGAGTCTATACATTATTGAGCCTTCATTTTTCTTGGGTCAGACCCCAGCTCGAGTAATTGAAGAAAGAATCACTGCTTTCCTGGTCAGTGCTCTTTGTCCTCTAGAATGACTGTTAGCTAACTCTATCATCTCAAACACAAGGAAGCCCTGGCCAGCGAAACCTCTATTTCTGTATTGTTTCCCAGCTGGCTTTCAATACGGTCACCTTCTGCCATCCAGGCACGGACCACCTGCTGGACTGGAGATGCCATCAGTCAGGTCTCCTAGGCTGCTTGGGCTCTATAGACAACAATTTCTGTTCTCCCAGACAGTGCTAAGATCCCCAGGTATTAAAATAGCCCAAACTTTTAAACAGGATACAGCCTGATCTCTATGCACCAGAGTCGTTCCCAATGCTGAGGAATATATTACTGTATTTTAAGTGATTGCTCATATTCGATAGTAATTAATATTTTGAATATTCTGGTACCTAACCTTGAATTTTTCAATTGCAGTAAGAAATGATTAAATTGACCTGCCCTACAAGAAATGCTGAAGTCCGATATTAATGATTGCCAAGTTTACTTAAATGAAGAATAACTCAATGAACAGAATGCTAATTAACAAAGGGAAAATATGCTGGTACATGATCCACTCTATGTTATAAAATGTGCACTGTTCTCAGTTCTAGAAAGGAATAAAGTTCATTGTTTTCCTTAAGGAAAGGTGATTTCAGATGAGGACTCCTATATAAAGAAAATGTACTATATATTGATAAGGAGAAAAATTCCTGATGTGTTTGGCCATATGACTACCACTTTGATTATTATACTACTATTTATAATATATATAGAATAATGAACACTTCTACAATTTGCTCTTTGAAATTAAATCCAGCTAGAATCCAAATTAATTTGAATTAACAAAACAGTATGATGCAAAAATTTATGAGAGAATCCCACTCACACACCGACATTCTGCAAGATTTAATCTGTTTATGTTTTTAATCTTTCTAACAGAAATTAAAATGAAACCGATGATACTATTTTGCTAATTGTAATTAATATCTCTGTAGCCCCCTTAGTTTATAAACAATGAATCATTTGCCTAAGGGGAAAACGTTATCATAACAACTAATGGATATTTCTTTTTTAATATACCTATTATTAGATGAAATAGAAAACAAGGCATTCTTTCAAAACTCACAAAGCAGTCGATGTAATTCTGTCAGGGCATAATGAAGTGCACATTATTCTCAGGACAAAGAGGAGTATCTGGGGAATCAATCATTTTCCAGGCTAGAAATGAAAATCAAAGACATTTCTTGGGACACCCTGAAACTTACATCAATTTGCCTTCCTTCTACATCATCCTCATAAAGATTAAAACCTCAATCTTTAGTTGATTTTATGCAAAATACTTGCTTTTGTGAATCTCATCAACCTCCTCAAAGAGTTTAGATAGACATGCCACATCCATTGTTATCTTCCAGGCCTGATGCAGGCACCATAAGCCCCAAAGGAAATTTTGACTCAAGGATGTGGGAAGCCCTCATTGCCTGGGCTCTCCAAGAAGCAGCCATAACAGAAACAGCAATTGCTCAAATTTAATTCAAAACTAATGAAAGAGCCTACTTATGCAAAAATGCTGCTTTTTAAATGATTTTTGAGAAACAATATTGCCTCTGACATATCCATTTAGGGAGTACACTGACTTGGCACAAACTCAATCCACCTTCTGCTAAAATAAAAGGGCCTCTTCTACAGACTGAGGGAGTCAAACGGATGAAGGGTAAAGATAAATAACAGCACAGTTTTAAGGATGAAGTTCTTTTCCTTTGAGAACATGCGTGACTTATTTCTGTTACTTTTTGCCACTGAGATTTTGCAAAAGAATGTGTTATTCCTTTAGCTTGGAAGATAGAAGAACAGCAAATCTATCTTCCAGCACTTACAGTCAGCTTTAAGAATTAAATTGCATCTCATCCTGTTACACCTAATGAAGCTTAATTTTAGCCATATTGTGACACTCTTGGCAAAATACTATGCAATACAATTTGGCAGGAAAATGTGTGTATATACAGCAGATTTGATATCTAAAAAATAATTCCTGCAATTAGAAGTAATTATGTGAAATTTGGACACATGTCAAAAAGTTTCCAAATTTAATTCATTTAATTTAATCAACTAGAAAATGCCCATCCATGGATAGGGTTTTAACTGCTGCAGAGTAACTTCACTGTAGATTTAAAAAAATAAAAAGGAAAAGCAATATTCAAAATAAAAATGAAGTCTGAATACAGATTTACAGAGCAATCGGTGGCCAGTAATTACGTCTTAAAAAAGTATAGAAGCGTGACACACTGTGTTTTCCTATTTTATGATCTCACTTCCGAGGTCATTTTAAGAAGTTCTTTCTGCCTGCTTTGTGGACACTTGGCTAAGAGCTAAAGGTAGGATGAAGGGGGAATTTGAGAAAAGGAATGACCTAATAGTTTTACGCTTTACAAAATTAATACCATTACTGCTGAGAGAAAAGGCCCTGAGGAGATTTAAGGGGATGGAAAAGTGAGAAGACAAAGAGAGGAAGTAGGAGGGGAAGACTACAGGTAAAAGGATGAGTCTGCAGGGAGCTCAAAGACAGAGTCCGGAAAGCAGGGCTTCTGAGAGGGTTGTAGTCTAGGAATCTGCCTGGTAGTTAGCACAGTACAAGATGGAATTCATGTCTATGGAAACCATGACAGGAGCTCAATGGGAATCAGTCTTCCCCAGCTGCCTATTTAAGCTATTGGTGCCAGTGTTACTGGTTAACATGCACTAGTGGTACACTCAGTGTCAGTCATAAAGCAGCGTGCTTGGGCACAAGCCCTCCTTTAGAATTTTCAATTTATTTTTTTTTTCTGTTACCCTCCATTTTAACTTGAGACTTATAATAAATTCAAACAAATTTTTAAAAGTAATTTATTCCATGTGTATGGGTGTTTTGCCTGCATGTATGAGTGTGTATCACATGCATACTTGGGTGCCCCAGAATTCAGATGATCCAGATGGTTAATAGCTACCATGTTGGTGCTGGAGTTGAATCCAGATGTTCTTCAAAAGCAACAAAGGCTCTTAACCACTGAGCCACCTCTCCAGGCACTACATCTACTCTTTTTTAAATTTTTAATTGATTTTTATTGAGCTCTACATTTTTCTCTGCTCCCCTCCCTGCCTCTCCCCTCTCCGTCAGCCCTCCCCCAAGGTGCTCATGCTCCCAATTTACTCAGGAGATCTTGTCTTTTCCTACTTCCCATGTAGATTAGATCTATGTATGTCTCTCTTAGTATCCTCATTGTTATCTAAGTTCTCTAGGATTGTGATTTGTAGGTTGGTTTTATTTGCTTTATGTTTAAAAACCACTTATGAGTGAGTACATGTGATAATTGTCTTTCTGTGTCTGGGTTACCTCACTCAAAACGATGTTTTCTAGCTCCATCCATTTTCCTGCAGAATTCAAGATGTCATTATTTTTTTCTGCTGTGTAGTACTCCACTGTATAAATGTACTACATTTTCCTTCTCCATTCTTCGATTGGGGAGCATTTAGATTGTTTCCAGATTCTTACTATGACAAACAATGCTGCTATAAACATAATTGAGACAAAATGACAGCCTACAGAATGGGAAAAGTTCTTCACTAATCTCATATCAGACAGAAGTCTAATCTCCAAAATATACAAAGAACTCAAGAAATTGGTCATCAAAAGAACAAATAATCCAATAAAAAATTGAGGACAGAACTAAACAGAGAACTTTCAACAGAGAAATCTAAAATGACTGAAAGACACTTAAAGAAATGTTCAACATCCTTAGTCATCAGAGAAATACAAATAAAAACAACTCTGAGATTCCATTTTACACCTATAAGAATGGCCAAGATCAAAAACACTGGTGACAACTTATGCTGGAGAAGTTGTGGGGAAAAGGGAACACTCCTCCATTGCTGGTGGGAATGCAAGCTGGTACAACCCCTTTGGATGTCAGTGTGGTGATTTCTGAGAAAATTAGGAAACAACCTTCCTCAAGACCCACTAATACCACTTTTGGGTATATATCCAAAGGATGCTCAATCGTGCCACAAGGACATGTGCTCACATCTACTCATAATCATCAAATGTGCTTGAGAGAAAGGTCAATAATCATAACCACCTGAGATGCTATAGCTGGGAATGACAGGTTCTCCAACATCACAAGGGAATGTCAGAAACTCAGGTCCAATGCTCTTAGAATGTGTATGATAACATTACATCTTGCTATGACTTTGTGTTTATCATAAAATTTGGGATGGAAAGAGATCTGGCATTATAGTAATAATTAGGAGGAAAACTGAACACTGCTGCATTTCAAACAAAAATGTTTCATTACAATAAAACCTATAGGAAAAGTAACTTTAAAAACATTAACAGCAACCCTTTGCCACTTCGAACTTGCAGCAGCTTCAGTCACCTGCACAGGGCTTTCAAGAGGATGGCCCAAGGCAAGGACTTCTGTGGATGCAGAATGAGCTCAAGGAATCCTCCTCGGTGCTGAGTTAGAAGGTCCTGGAATGAGGAAAGTCATTGTCCTCTGCTGCCCACACACTTTTAGAGCTCGCAGAGTTCAAAAGGGTTTCCAAGCTCTGGGGACACACATGTCCCTGGTTCAACTCAGTGGGTTTAAAAAAACAAAAGCACGAGAACGAACATGAAACAGGAACGGTTCTAGAGAGGAGGGACTTGACAGGGGTGGGGCTGAGATGAGAGAGGCTGAAAGTGTAAGAAGGCACCATATGCATAGTGAAATCATCAAAGAACACATTTAATTAGTAAAAACTGTTCAAGGTAGAGGCGAAACATCAGAAGGTGCTGTTCTAGGGAGGAGGAGCTGTCTAGGCATTTCTGTGGTGATGACAACAGGTCCCTGTGATTAGTTTTAAAAGCTTAAGAGAGATTATGAGCCAAGAGGCCAAGACCATGATGGAGATACACACAGCAACAGTTGACTCAAGCTAGTGGGAGCTCACTGACCCCGGATTGCCAGCTGGGGAACCAGCATGAGACCAAACTAGGCCCTCTGAATGTGAGTGACAGCTGTGTGACATGGGCAGTTTGTGGGACCATTAGCAGTGGAACCAGCATTTATTTTTAGTGCATGAACTAGCTCTTTGGAGCCTATTACCTATAGAGGGATACCTTGTTCAGCCTAGACTCAGGAGAAAGGGCCTTGGTCCTGCCTGAAGTGATGGGACAGACTTTGTTGACTCCCCATGGGAGGCATCACTGTTTTTGAGGAGTGAATGGGGGGTGGGATGGAGAGAAGGTAGGGAGTCCAAGAAGAGAAGGGAGATGGAACTGGGATTGGTATACAAAATAAGACTGTTTTAAATAAAAATAAAAATAATAAAAACTTAAGAGTAAATGAAAGCAGTTTATGTGATTGTTGTAATTTTGAACGCTAATTTTAGACACGTCCTAAGGTTGGGCATACAGCATCTTCTGTTGTCTTCTCTGTTTCTTCAACAATGAGATACTTGGAAGGTGGGGAAAGATTGGGTCCCAAACTCACTTTTTACTGGATACAAAATATTACAAAGTATTTCTGCTCATAGCTGAGAAAGAACAAAGACAATGATAACATGTCTTGAAAGCCAATGAGCAGGAACTGGGAGGAAGCAAGAGTGCTCAGGAGAGTACAAAGTCATTGTTGAGATGAGGAACCCCAAAGAGGAAATGGGAAGAGGACAGTGGTGCTGAGAAATAGGAAGGTGTTCTCATTGAGAACAGGAGGCAAAGTGGTGGCTGGATTTTAGGGCTCATCACAGGATGCCTGGGAGCCAGAGCGGGAGAAGCAGGCAAGACAGCCCTTCGTTTCTGCTGACTCAGAATGTGGCTTCCTGAGAAGAATGAGAGCTAGCCTCTAAACACCACATTCCTGTCAGAAAGCAGCCACAAAAGGCGGCTCTGACAGCTCCTTCAAAGGGAGAACAGGACACGTGTGTGGTGATTATTTTATATTCTCTGGAAAGAACTGTGTATCTCTAAAGGACATCACACACCCTCCTGCTTTTACCAGAAGGGAAATGAAGGCCTTGCCCTGCTCCATGTCCTTGTTAGCGCATGCTACTTAAAATTTGCAAATCATTTTAGACTGAACAAGTTAATTCTACTTCAAAGGAGGGCTCTGAAAGCCACGGAAAGGGACAGGAGTGAAGCTGTGCATAACAATTTAAAAATGCAGAATAGTTCATTCTTTTGAATAAAGAAACAAAGAAACAAGCTTTTTTATTCTTTTTATTTTTTTTACCAAAACCATCCATAATTTGTCTAAGCATTACAAAAGCAAACCCCTGCTCTGCAAAACTTCTGACTCTTATCTTGCTCTGTATAGTCTACTGCAGTCAGGCCAGAATTCCTCCAGGGGAGTTCAGTAAACTCAACACTGGGACACACCTGGGACCAAGGTATCAGACAGAAGATTTGTACACCTTGGAAAGTCTCATGATTAGCAGGCTGAAAAGTGAACTCTCTGCATAATGCATAGACTATAATTTTAAAAATCCAATTGGCAAAATACTTTAATTAAAGACATATAAAACGGGGCAGTTGTTGCTCTCTGTGTGAATCAGGTAGATCTTTTACCAATAAACCTTGATAAAATAACCAATTTTGCCTACACAGTGCCTCTCTCCTCGACTATTGCCCCCCTAAGGAGCCTTGGTTGGCTTCTCTCTCCTTCATCTCCCCTCTTCTTATGGCAACACAACTATTCTTTGCCTACCTGGATTATGTAAGGTAGAGTTGTGTTTTAAGAAGAAAATCAAAAGATCTCATTTTACTATGCTGTCTGCTCAGGTGCCCATATCACCCCAAGAACCCTATGAATTAAAACACATTGAACTGTTTGTATGCTATGCATCCCATGTGAAGGATGTAAGTTAATAAGTCAAATGACCCTGTGAGTTAGCTGCTCTGGGTAATAACTCTAATTTCCAAGAGAAAATTAAATGGTGAATGTTCCATTCAAGATTCTGTAATCTGCATATGACTGAGACATGACAGGAACAAAATCAGCGTGGCTTCAGTTTCCCCTCCATGTGAGGCTTCTCCCTGCGGAAGATCAGCAGTGCTAGGATTCCTCCATGTCTCTGTCTGTGGGCTGGAAGGATCATTTTCATTGCTCCGGTTTCTGTGCTAGCTTGATGTGGGTAGAGAACCTTTCTGTTGATCCTTTCACCACAGTGCAGAGAGCGTTAGTCAAGATATTTTAGGCAAAATTCTGAGGAACGTGTGGAAGAAGGGTAGTAAAATGATGGGTAGAATGCCATGAATTAGAAAACACTTGTTTATATAGCAGTAATGTTATAAACGCTTTCTTGAGAAGTTGTAGCCTTTAATTTTTCACATATGGGACCATGAAAAATGACTGTTTACATTTCTTAAAGTATACCTGTCATTCTTGAAATCTTAATTTTATAGAGAAACGTCAAAAATAGAGAAACATTAATAAGTATTTCATTTAAATATACTTAGGTAGTTTAATATTAAAACAGCATGGTTATAGTTTAAAGTTCTTAAATGCAAATTAACATCAAATTTGAAAGTATTAGTATTTTTCTTTATAAGGGTGGATGGATTGAACTTCCCAAAATACAACTTTCTACAAAATGAAAATAAATGCTTCTGTAATCATTTTTCATGATTTATACTTTTAAGTTCAAGTTGTAACAAATATTGAGCAATAGAGTTCAATGATAAACATGTTTATAGTGGTTGCTTTTGTGATGGGGAGAACCCAATTACTAGAGGATGAGAGTCAAACATCAACAACTCAAGATATTACAGCAGAGAAGGACATAGAAGTCAGTGTGCTTCCAGGAACTCCCTATAGAGGACCTGGTCCATGAGGAAGCGCCTCATCTGAGATCAAGGGCCAGCTCACCCCTAATCAGTCCAAGAGAATCTAAAGCACAGTCAGCCCTACTTTCTGACATGTCTCTCTTCCCCTGAACCCACAATTAGAACCACACCCTGCCAGTCAGTAGACAAGAGCCACCCTTGGCTTGTTGTATGTCTCCATCAACCAATTATATGAGGTACTTTCCAACTAGAATTACTTTCTTATTTATATCTAAAATAAATTTTATTAAAGGAATTGTTACTAATTGCTGTATTTTTGAGATACTGCAACTTGCTTCTTTTTAAAAAAAAATATTTATTTTGTTTTATATGCATTGGTATTTTGCCTACATGTATGTCTGTGTGAGAGTATTGAGTCCCGTAGAACTGAAGTTACAGATAGTTGTAAGCTGACATGTGGGTGCTGGGAATTGAACCGAGGTCCTCTGGTAGAACAGCCAGTACTCTTAACCACTGAGCCATTTCTGTTGCAGACTGACCCTTGCATGGCCTAAGGAATCTTAATGTCCAAAGAGTAACAGATAGGACTGCTGAGATAACTCAGTCCATAAGGTGCCTGCCTTGGACAAGCGGGGACCCGAAACTGGTCCTTGGAACCTACATGTAAACCAGACGTGGTTGTATGTGTTTCCTCTACCAGGGATGGTGAGATGAGAGGTTGACACAGGGGGAATCCCTGGAGTTCGGTGTTCAGCTAGCCTAGCCTTCATGGTGAGGTTCTAGGGCTCTAAGAGACTCTGTCTCAAAAAAAAAAAAAAAAAAAAAGAAAGTGAAAGGCACCTCAGTGGCAATACTCAGTCTTGCACTCTAATCTCTAATTTCCACATGTGTACACGCACATGTGCACACACATGCAAGCATGCACACACAAAAGGAAATAAATAAACAAGCAAATAAATTAATAGCAAGCAGATAGACAGACAGACAAAATCAAGCACATCTTTGTTGCGATGGCCTCGGCCAGCAAGGATGACGCAACACCGGAGCTCTTCTTGCAAGTAGTTTTATTCAGGACCTTTTTGACAATTGAAGAAATCTCTCTCTCTCTCTCTCTCTCTCTCTCTCTCTCTCTCTCTCTCTCTTCCCCCCCTCCCCCCGGCAAACCTCTCCCAGCCCTTAAATAGGCCTGGGCTACCAACCCTGGATAGACACATGGGCATCGTTCATTGGTCCACGCACACACAAGCAGCTTGTGATCATCGGGTGATGATCGAAAGAGTCCGGTCTTAGCCAAATAAGGAAAGGAATTGTTAATCAGAGAGCCCTCACTTTCAGGATCGTGGAGGGCGGAAGCCAGCGCCATCTTTAAGGTGCGGCTCCACGCAGCTCTCTACACATCTTAACTAAAGCTGTTCATTCCTTAGAACACCTTGTCCCTTCACAGGTCTACTCCCTCCAGGAATCGAGAAAGGAAGAGCTCTCTGTGTTCTTATGCAATGTATCATCTCTACAACAAGCAGAACACACACACATATTGCCTAGGGATGCCCTCTGACTCACCCAAGTTCAACAGTGGTAGACTCAACCTAGAATTCCATCCAGAGTTCAGGGTTTTCATTCGTTCTGCCTTTCATAAAACATATATTAAAAATAAAATTATAACCCTGTCATTTCCCAGTGCCTCATAAACTTCATGTTTGTTTTGAACATATCTCATCTTCTGGATAGTAACCTTTTCCTCCAAGAAGCACTTCATTTTCCTCCAATTAAGTTTCAAGAACTCTATTGTTAACACTGTTTTCACTAGAGGCTCATTATTACAAGGTTCTCAACCAGCCATGTGCTTATGACCAAGAAAAAAATAAGACTTATGCAAATGAGTAGTTTGAAACAAATATTTTACCAAGATGACACTTAGAAAATGGTACATATGTCCAGGCAATGGTGGTACGCGCCTTTAATCCCAGCACTGGAGAGACAGAGGCAGGCAGATCTCTGTGGCTTCAAGGCCAACCTGGTATATATATATATATATAGTGAATTCCAGGACAGCCAAGGCTACACAGAAAAACCCTGTATCCAAAAGCAAAAACAAACCAAAACAAAAAACAAACAAACAAACAAACAAAAAATAGCACACAAATTGAGTTAGGGTATCTGTCATCTCACACATAAGAACAGACATTCTATGTATCCTGCTCAACCTGTAAACCCTAGACCAACCTAATTCTGACCAACTCACAGACAGTATTACAATTAATACATCTAATTTGATTAAAAATTTCCAATTATAACCCAGAAAGTGAGTTATAAAGAGTAGCATTTAGCAGCAAAGATTTGATATACATTTGAAAGAGTAGAAAACTGGTAGAATGCTCATTTATCATTCAGTCCTGGGATGTCCAGTGTGCATCATTGTGCCCAGTTTATAGCATGCTGGTGACCGGGGAGCTAGGAGAGGAGGATCAGGGATACAAGGCCATCTTCAGCTGCATAAGGGGTTTAGGGCCAGTGTGAGACACAAGAAAATCTATCAGAGAATGAAGGAAATGAGGGAGGGACAGAGGAAGGAAGGGAGAGAGAGGGGGGATTAAGGAGAAAGAAAAGGACCAAGAGGAAAAGAGGGAGGATTATGCACATGACTGAAAATATCATCCAACAGTGTCCTGTCTGTGCTTATACAGCGTCAACCTGCAATATTTCATATCATCGAGGGAAAAATAGGAGATGATATCCTACTCATCCTCTTCTTGTCAAGCCATGCCTCAGTTTAGACAAAGTAATATATCCCTTTTGGAAACTTGCATCCAAAGAGGGGCTTTTCCCAAACAACTAAGACTCACCCATATTCCCAGTGGCCCCTGTTTATATATGGATCCTAAAAAATCTACAGGGTCAGGTCAGATTGAAACTCTTATTTGAAGTTAGAAGGCATGCCATGGTCTTAAGTTCTTGTGAGTTATTTTAAAGGTAGTAAGAGAAAAATGAAAAAAAAATTCTCAAGAACAGAAAAGAGAATTGCAGGAAAAAATAAAGGTGACTGGCTAAGAGAAGCATTGCTCACAAATAAGAGCACAGTAGACAAAAGAACTCATCAGTGACACTCTCAAAAGCAACATATTAATACCAATGGGCAGCGTTACGAGGAGTGAGGTTAATGGCGGCCGGCGTTAAGGGTCAAAATGTTACACATATTTGCTGATAGTGGTGCAGTGGAAAACCACAAATAAATTGTGGACACGCCCACATTAGGACACTTATCCTTGGGGTCTCTTGGAAATACACAGAGGCCTCTCAAAGGAAGCACATTCTTCACAACATAAACTGTTTTGGAGGGATAAAACATCTCTTTACCACAGGCCACCGTCACATATGACATGCCAGCAGCACTGGAACTGAAATAGAAATCAGTGACTGCCCCATCCTCTTCCTTCTATCCCGATGCTGGGCCACCCTGTCCCCTTCTATCCCGATGCTGGGCCGCCCTGTCCCCTTCTATCCCGATGCTGGACCGCCCTGTCCCCTTCTATCCCGATGCTGGGCCACCCTGTCCCCTTCTATCCCGATGCTGGGCCACCCCCACACCCTGGCTATCCCGATGCTGGACCGCCTCTGCACCCTGGCTATCCCGATGCTGGACCGCCTCTGCACCCTGGCTATCCCGATGCTGGACCGCCTCTGCACCCTGGCTATCCCGATGCTGGACCGCCTCTGCACCCTGGCTATCCTGATGCTGGACCGCCCCCTCACCCTGGCTATCCTGGTGTTGAGTCACCCCTACACCCTGGCTATCCTGGTGTTTGTTGAGTCACCCTGCCCCTGTCTATCCTGGTGTTTAGCCCCACCCACACCCCCTGTCTATCCTGGTGTTGAGCTACACACACCCATACCCCCGGTGCTGCTGCTGAAGGTATAGCAGGCATCTTCCTGAGCAGCTCCTTTTAAAGCACTGGTGCCATGTCCCAGAGGAGGAGACTGCATGATGCTCCATCCTGATGAGTTTATAAACTGACTGGAGGAATTACCCATTATTAGCACTACAGTGCTAGCGTATTACATTATAGCATTGCAGTGTAAACCAAGACGGGTCCCTTACATTTATTTTTCAAATGATTACATTTTGCAATTATTTTTATTTTTTTTTTATTTTTTATTTTTTTGGTTTTTCGAGACAGGGTCTCTCTGTGGCTTTGGAGCCTTTCCTGGAACTAGCTCTGTAGACCAGGCTGGTCTCGAACTCACAGAGATCCGCCTGCCTCTGTCTCCCGAGTGCTGGGATTAAAGGCGTGCGCCACCATCGCCCGGCTGCAATTATTTTTATAACACTGTGTATGTGTGTGTGTGAGCATGTGCATGTGGGTTTGTACGTATGTGCATACAGGTGATCACAGAGTCAACGAGTTGGAGACCCTGGAGCTAGATAAACAGGTAGGTGGTTGTGAGCTGCCTAACACAGGTGCTAGGAATAGAACTCGGGTCCTCTGCAAGAGCAATCTATGCTTTCCCTAGTGAGGCATCTCTACAGTGCCTACAGCCTGTAATTCTTCAGAGAGTGAAATCAGGAGAGGCTGTAAGCCTTTTCTCTAATGTCAGTATCCGGGATTAGACAACAATGTCCAACTCTCTCTGCATTCATTAAATACACTGCTGTAATCCTTAGAGAAATAAACAAGAGTAAGAAACAAAACATACACAAATAGGAATGACGGAAGTCAAATAATCATTCCTATTTTCAGATGATATGATTTGAGGAACCCTAAAGACTCTAAGGATTTGACCAGAAACCCCATAGGGCTAATCATCACTTTCAGCCAACTATGAAGAAACAAAACCTACTTGTAAAAATTAGTAGTTTCCACATACCAATAATGAACATGCTGAGACAGAAATCAAGGGAGGAATCTGATTCAAAATATCTAGAAAAAAAGCTAGCCAGGACAGTAAAAACCCAATAATGAAAACTATAAAGTCTGAAGAAAGAAATTGGAAAAGACTAGAAAATGAAGAAAGCCTCTCATGTTCATGGGGTGGCAGAATAAATATTGCAAAAATAACCAAAAGCAATCTACAGAGTCAATATAATGCTTGCCAAAATTCCAACAGCATTCTTTTTTCCCCTTTTTATTTTTCTCTTATGCAACACATTCTAACCTCAACCAGCACCCTTATTGCTTCCCCTTCCCCCAGATACACTACTCCTCCACTTCCCTTCAAAAAAGAACAGGTCTCCCAGTGAACATGGCATAACAAGATGCAATAAGACTAGGCATAAACCCTCATCTCAAGGTTGGACAAGGCAACCCAGTAGGAGGAAAAGGGTACAACAAGCATGCAAAAGAGTCAGAGTCAGCCCCACTGCCACTGTTAGGAGTACAACAAAATCCCCAAGCTACACAAGCTCAGCATATATGCAGAGGGCCTAGCATAGATCCAAGCAAGCTCTGTGGCTGCTGTTTTAATCTGTGAGCCCCTATGAACCTTGCTTAGTTGATTCTGAAGGGCGTGTTCTTGTGGTGTCCTCGACCCTTCTGGCTCCTGCTAATGTTTGGCTGTTGGTCTCTGTATCTGTTCCTATCAACTGCTGGAGAAAGACTCTGATGACAATTGGGCTAGGCACTGAACTGTGAGTATATTAGAATATCACTAGGAATAATTTCATTTACTTTTAATTATTTATTTTCTTAACTTAATTTCTTTATTTAGTTTTATCAATCATGTTTGGTTCTATGCTAGGTGTCTGAACCATTCAGCTTTCAGATCCTGGCCATTCAGGCAGTATCAGGCATGGGCTCCCTCTCATGTGTTGAGTCTCATTAGACCAGTCATTGGTTGGCCACTCCCATAAGCTCTGAGCCACGATTGCTCCAGCACATCTTGCAGGTAGAACAGCTTTTTGGTTACTGGTTGTGTGGCTGGGTTGATGTCCAAATCCCACCACTGGGAGCCTTGTGTGACTACAGAAGATGGCTGAGTCACGCTCCATAACTTCCATTACTTGGAGTCCTCACTAAGGTCACCCTCACAAGTTCCTAGAAGTTTCTACTGTACCAGGTGTCCACATTGTCCACTAATGCCACCCTATTCTAGTGATCTCTCCCTCTGCCACTCCCTTTCCCATCTAATTCCTCCTGTTCCCATCTCTACTTGCCACAGTTCACTCACAAAATCTATTATATTTCCCCTTCCTTGGGAGAACCATCTGTCCTCTCCACCCCCAGATATCTCTTCGTTATCTAACTTCTCTGAATCTGTGCACTGTAGTGTATTATCCTTGACTAAAAGGCTAATATCCATTTATAATTAAGTATATTATGCTTGTTTTTCTAAGTCTGGGTTACCTTGCTCAGGATAATTTTTTTTCTTGTTTTATCCACTTGCCTACAAATTTCAAGATACCATTTTTTTTCTAACAGCAGAGTAATACTACTGCATTGTACAAATATACCACACTTTGTTTATCCATTCTTCAGGTGAGGATCATCTAGGTTGTTTCCAGTTCTGGTTATTACAAATAGAGCCACTATGAACCTAGCTGAGCAAGTGTCCTTGCGGTTAGATGAAGAGCCCTTTGGCTATATACTCAAAGAGGGTTTGGCTGGGTCTTGAGGTAGACAGATTCCCAGTTTTCTGAGGAACTGCCATATTGATTTTCATAGTGGTTGTACAAGTTTGCACTCTTGCCAGCAATGGAGGAGTGTTCCCTTGTTCCACATCTTCACCAGCATGAGCTGACACTTGTATTATTGATCTTAGCCATTCTGCTAGGTATAAAGTGGAATCTCAGAGTAGTTTTGATTTTCATTTCCCTGATGGCTAAGGATGTTGTACATTTCTTCAAGTGTTTCTCAGTCATTTGATATTCCTCTATTGAGATTATGAATTCTGTTTATGTCTATATCCATTTTTAATTGTATTGTTTGACTTGTAAATGTCTAGTTTCTTGAGTTCTTTATGTTTTTTTTTTTTTTTTGGATTTTCGAGACAGGGTTTCTCCGTAGCTTTTTGGTTCCTATCTTTATGTATTTTGAACTTAGTTCTCTATTGGAGATGGAATTATTGAAAACTTCTTCCCAGTTTGTAGGCTACGTGTTGTTCTGTTGATGGTGTTCTTTGCCTTACCGAAGCTTTTCAGTTTCACGAGGTTCACTTATTTATTCTTAAATTAACATAATTTTATATTGATTTTTTGGTAGGTTTCATTTATTAATTGTCAATATAGTGCCTGTGTTATTTGTGTTCTGCTTAGAAAATTGTCTCCTGATTCAATGGATTCAAGGCTATTGCCTACCTTCTCTTCTATCAGGTTCAGTGTGTCTGGTTTTATTTTGAGGTCTTTGGTCCACTTTGATGTAAATTTTGTGCAGGGTGATAAATATAGACCTATTTGCATTCTTCTACTTGCAGGCATACAATCACCAGCATCATTTGTGGAAGAAGTTTTCTTTATTCCTATGTATATTTCTGACTTCTTCAAAATCAGGTGTCCATAGATGTATGGATTTAGGTTTAGGTTTTCTATTCCATTCCATTGATCAACATGTTTGCTTTAATGCCAAGACTACGAGGTTTTTATTATTATAGCTCTATAGTACAGTTTGAAGTCGGGGATGGTGATTCCTCTGGAAGTTCTTTTATTGTTCATGATTGTTTTAGCTACCCTAGTTTGTTTTGTTTTTCACATGAACTTGTGTATTATTATCCTTTCTATGTCTGTAAAGAATTGTGATAGAATTTTGGTGGGCAATGCCATGAATCTGTAGATTGCTTTTGGTAGCTTGCCATTTTTACTGTGTTAATTTTACCGATCAATGAGCATGGGAGATATTTCCATCTTTTGATATCTTCAGTTTATTTTTTTAAAGACTTTAAGATTTTGCCACACAAATCTTTCACCTGCTTTGTGAGGGTTATCCTAAGATATTTTCTATTGTTTGTGGCTAATGTGAAGGGTGTTGTTTCCCTAATTTCTTTCTCAATCTCTTTGTCATTTGTTTATAGGGGGACTACTGGTTTGCTGTTGTTGCTGTTTTAGTTAATATTATATCCAGACATATTACTGAAGGTGTTTTCAACCATTTCCTGGTAGAGATTTTGGGATCGTTGTTTATAGTGAATGACAATACTTTGCCTTCTCCCTTTTCAATTTGTATCCCCTTGATCTCTTAAAGTTGTCTTATTGCTCTAGAACTTCAAATACTATATTGAGTAGCTATAGAGAGTGAACAGCCTTGTCTTGTCCCTGATTTTAGGGGAATTTGTTTTGAATTTCTCTCTATTTAATTTGATATGAGCTGTAGGCTTATTTTAAATTGTCTTTATTATGTTTAGGTATTTCTCTTATTTTCCAGTATCTCCAAGACATTAATCCTGATATGCTGTTAGATTTTGTCAAAGGCTTTTTCAGCATATATGAAATGATCATGCAGTTTTTTTCTCAAATGACATTCTTAAAAGAGCATGTGATTCCAGGAATTTTAACTCCTGTGAAATTTTACTAGAACCATAATCATGCTGAGAACTGTGTCACACCCTGTGTTCTCCTGTGTGTGGCCTATGCACGTGTGCACATGTTTTCTTTTGTGTTTGTATATGTGTATGTTATGTGTGCATATGCAGGTGTATGTGCCTGTGAGTTTATGTGCATGTATGAATATATGGGTGTATATGCATGTGTATACATTTACATGTGCTTATATGTGCTTGTGTGTATATGTATGTGCATGTGTGTATATACATTTGGAACAATATGTGTATATATTTTTCCTTGTGTGTCCCTGTGTATATTTATATGTATATGTGGATGTGTATATGTTTGTCTATGCGCATGTTAGAGTGTGTATGTGTGTGTGTTTCTGTGTCCATTTCTAAGAAGTTTAGATCCTGAACAGATTTTCATGATTAATACAACAATCAAGGCCAAAACTGTCACACCACATGGTCTTCTGTGTTACCTCATGATGACTACATCCAAATCCTCTCCTCACTAGCCCCTGGCTACCTCTAATCTATTGATCTCTGTTTTGTCTGATTGGCTTTATTACTAATATTCTTCTCTACAGGCCCTCTCTTGCCTGCTATCAGGTTTAATTCTCACATTACCCATCCCTTGTTTCACCTCCGGTAAAGCTCAGAGACGTCTGACATCTCATTTTATCTGCTAACTCCCAAGCCCTCCAATGGCCAGAACATCCTTGTCCTATCTTGCCCTGGCCACAGGATCACATCACACTCTCTTCTTGACTCTCTCTGCTTCCCCGGTCTATGTGAGAATCTCCCTGATGCCCTGATGAACTTCCAAGCTTATATGTGCCAAAAGACTGCACTTGGCTTTTCCTCTGCTTGGAATACTCTTCCCAGAGAGCAGCACTGTCCATCTTTTTAACAGAGCTCTCTGCACAAATGTCACCACTGAAGAAAAACATTTCTGACCTTCTGCCTAAAAGTACAACACACCCCTCCCATCTCTACACTGCTATCTCTTCTCTGAGCCCACTTTATTTTTCTCCATAACCCCTATCAGCCTTTAGCATTTATTTTTTTTCTCTATTTTCTTTCTTTTATTACCAGAATGTAAGCAACAGGGAAAGGAGATTGATGGCTTTACTGTTCTATTGAAAATGTCTAAAAAATGTTCCTGCATACAGTAAGTACTCAATAAATAAATGTCTGTTATATATCTAAATTATTATTAATGATATTTGATACAAATTATAAACAATAATATTCTCTCAGCAAGATGGCAATGTTTTTATGAGACTATGTAAATCAGGAAAAAAATTAAGGAACAAATATGTTTGGTTACTGTTTTAAATCAACAGTTTTACTCCAAGGAATAACAGTAAGATATTGAAATTTTATAAAATTAGAGAAAGACATTTTCTTCCATTTTTGAGGGGGGTTGGATATTCTATGAACTACTTGTAACAAGAAAGTCACTTTCAAATGCTCTTCTAGATGGCAATGATGGAATTAATAGATATAACTTCTACCATGGACATTAAGGTATTGTTATGGTAAGGAATAGACTTAGAAATCATAGAAAAAAATCAAAAGGCAAAGGAAAGTGGTAAAGAAATATACAAGTATCCCTTGGTATCCTCAGAAGATTGGTTCCAGAAACCTCCATCATATATCAAAATCCAGGGAGGATCAAGTTGTGTATGGAATATGGGATTCTCTTATATAAACCCTAGGCAGTGCTCCATTACACCCTAGATCATCTTGAGGTGACTCGTGACACTTAATACAGTGTGAATGTCAAGTGAATAGCAACCATATTGACGTTTTTATGAATGACAAACAAATATTCTGTATATGTTCACCAAGATGCCCTTGTTGCCCTCTGTTCTATGATTAACAGAATGCATGGAGGAGGCCACAGTTATGAAGAATCAACTCTAGTGAGTGCCTTTCTCTGTCTCTCTATGTCTTTCTGTCTCTGTCTCTCTCTGTACGTATGTATTGTTACACTTAAAATTAGATCAGTTTGTATCTAAGTCAATTCCTTTACAATAAATATCTCTAAGATTACTTGGTAGGCTTGAAAGAAATTATTTTTAAACTTTTACCTTTTTGAAGTATGTATTCTTTATATAGAAGTGACTAATATACTGCTTTTATGATTCTAAGAACCATTTAGAAACATATTAAGCAGAATGCAGTCTCATTGAGTTTCCAGAAATTACCCTTGACAGACAATGTCATGAGATATTTGCCATAATGTGCTTCCTTTTTACTAAAGACATTTGCCTTTGAAGACAATTTTTTCTTAACAAAAAGGAATAAATTGCTAGTGGCAGGATCTCAGAGGGAGCCCTCTGCTCTACGTGGCTTCTCAGAAAGTCTCCCAGTGATTACGAAGCCAGTGCCAACCCCACCGCCATCAAAGGGCAGTGCGGAACACTAATGCTTCAGTCAGCAGAGCTCCCAGTCTGCTGACCGGAAAACTGCTGAAGGGGCTGGGGTAGAAAGTTGAGGACTCTACACTCAGAATTCAATAGACAAGAAGAGAGTCTTCCACTTGTTTAATCTGGGCACCATGTAGCTGTGCTAATTGGGAACACACCTTGGCTGCAACGGCAGCATCTGAGCTCAGGGTCCTCGGTGAGCGCTGCTTAGCAAATCACATCTCCGCCACACTGGCTCCATACTAAAATCAAAACTGCCTCACAAGTGCACCCTTTTTGATCCAAAACAGCAGATCCTCTCATTACTTAGTTTTTTCAGCCATGAAATTTATCATCAAAAGAGTTTCTCAGCTGTTCTTCTGGGAGAATGAGAATGATTAAGTGTGTTCTAGTTAACCCGACTTGGAAATAGCTTCATGTGCATCCTCGGCTGGCCATCCATCAACATATACCCACTTGGTAGAGGCTGGATATTAGCACAGCAGTTAGCACTCAACGGATTGCTGCAGCGCAGAGCTCCAGCTGAAAGCAAAAAGGAATTCCAAGGAAAATACCAATATGCATTTGCGAGATGGAACAGATGGAGGGCATAATATTGAATGACAGAATGGGAAAATGAAAAAATACTAAAGTTGTGCTCATTACAGCACAGGAATAAATGCTTGGAACTAGCACTGGAAATGGCATGGTCACCGCACTGTACTGAACAGAACTGTAAACTGACTAGGAAGGGAAATGGGACAGTGCAAATGTCATTAAACCCGCTGGGCAGGGAAGCTCAGCTACAGTCTTATACTCAGCTATCTGCTCTAGGCTTGACACCAATGAATTTGATATTACAAAGACAACCTGAAACCATACCACACCTGTACACCCTTCAAAATACAGCAGTTTTGCATATATGCATTTTCTTAGTAATGCCATAGATGTTATTCAGATTCATGGAATTCAACACTTCTAAATTTGTGTGACCTCAATGGAAGCATGAAAATAGAGATGGAGAAAGAGAAGGGATCTTTGAAGAGAATCATAAACCAACTCAAGTTCTAGAAGACATGGTAACTGCATTATTATTCTTGGTAGAAAGTCTATCATAACCTTTTTTCAATAAGATAGGGGTTCAATGTCACAAAAGAAGATATAAACAAAGCATATTCAAAAGCTTTTAACATTATCAATCATGGGAAATGCAAATAAAAACTCTATGAAGTGTCACTACACATCCTACAAAAGAGCATAAAGCAGGAAGGCCAAAAAGACCCAATGTTGGTCAGTTTTTACAACAAGTATGGCATATTTCTATAGAGCTGTCTTGAGTATAAAATGGTCCATTCTACCTGGAGAGTTTATAAACTACATCCACACAAGTACTCAGTAATTTCATTCTCTCTTGTTCGCCCAGGAGAAATTCAAAGCATTCTTATCCACAAGAATCCACATGGCAGGATGTCCATAGTGGTTTTGTATTTTATAAATAATGGTTTTAAAGGGGGAGAAAGAAGGGAATCCTCACCTAACCCTGGCATCCATCAAGCAGCCGGCAGATAAACAACTGCTTGATATTCAACTGCTCAGCCTTGGACAAATGAGAAAAAGACAACTCAGAACAGCACACAGAATGTGATTCCATTGTATAAAATGAGGATATGATAAGCTGATGTGTGAGGTCCTTCTGTTTATGTGTTGCTTTTATTGGTTAATGAATGAAGAGACTGGCTTGCCCTGATATGGCAGAGTATAGCTAGGTGGGGAAAACTAAATGGAATGTTGGAAGAAAGAAGGCAGAGTCAGGGAGAAGCCTTGTAGCCCTGCTGGAGACAGATGCCAATTTACCTGGTAAGCCACAGGCACGTGGTGATGTACAGATTAATATAAATGGGTTAAATTAAGATGTGAGAGTTAGCCAATAAGAAGCTACAGCTAATGGGCTAAGCAGTGATTTAATTGACATAGTGTCTGTGTGATTATTTTGGGAGTCTGGGTGGCCAGGCAATGAACAAGCAGCCTCCCTTACAACAATAGACCAAGCTGAAGGAAAAGAATACAGATGTTGTCTGTTTCCTGTGTGTGCTGGGAGCAGAAGCAGAATGGGATGGATGGGATGGGTCAGAGGAGCTCTCTGGAGATGATGGGCATGTCTAAACACCTATCAAGACCTCCGATCACTTTGCTGCATTCGGGTACCACCTCACTAATAGACCACAGAGGTGTGAAGAGGTACAAATGACACTTCAACTGCACATAGGCATCACCAAAATTTCATTCACTTAGGAACAAACCATCTAGAAGAGTCTGCTGAGGACATGCTCATACTTGTTGTAAATAAAGGAGGAAAAGGTGCTTTCCCAGGAGAAATTCCACCAAATCGGAAGTCATTTGTATTAGTATGATGTGATGAGGATATTGGCCGAACACTATGTGGGGAGCATTGTCTGTGAGTTCAGTTCCTATTTTTCTATATATTGAATGCACACACACATAAACATACACACATACAAAACATTGGAGTCAATATACACTCACTACTTTTCTAACCTTAGACTTTTGGTCTCTAAAATGTAGTATCACGAACATAATGAACTCAATTTCCTATAAAAGAAGAAATTTTTGGCCTGGAGATGTAGCTCAGTTGATGGAATGCTTACCTAGAAGGCATGGGATCTTGGGATCTACTCCCCAGTAGTGCCTAAAACTGAAAACGGTGATACACACCTGTAATCCCTGCATGTGTGTAGGAGAGGAAGGACTTTAGAATCTGCTCTGTAGTCCACACTGGCCTCAAACTTAATCCTCCAGCTTCACAGTCCTAAATAACGTGTTTAAAGACACATACCAGCGCACTTGTTTGATTTTTCCTTTTAAAAAATGTTGCTACTAGCAAGCTTAAAATTACATGTGTGGAGCCGATTGGTGGTGGCACATGCTTTTAATCCCAGCACTCAGGGAGGCAGAGGCAAGTGAATCTGTGAGTTTGAGGTCAGCCTGGTCTATAGAGTTGAGTTTCAGGAAAGCCTAAGATACACAGAGAAACCTGTCTCAAAAAACCAAAAAAAAAAAAAAAATATGTAAGTGGCTACTATATGTGACACACATCCAAGCTTTCCATTGGATGGTGGAGGAGCATCCTTGCCTTGGGGTCTCCTGAAAATTTATCAGGATATACTACAAGGAAAACAATGATGCAGAGTTTGAGCTTTGTAGGCATTCCATTTAATTCATGTAGAGGAAACACCTGTAAGGTTACATTACCTGTATGTCCAGGTGGGAGTTTCTTCGCACAGCATTAGATAGTGATCTTTAAGCTCCATGCCCCAATATCTTCCTTTTTATTTTTTTTCTAAATCTAGGAAGTCCATTAAAACCCCCACTGCACATCCTCAACCAGAGGAACTCTGTTCTTTCAGGCTGATTTACAGTGGCGTATTGGAGGAAGTAGAAATAGAAGACAAATCAATTCAGTGTGCTAATTGTCCAGGTCAAAATTCAATGGTATATTTTTAAATAGCACCTACATACAAATTAAATAATATTTCATTAAGAAATACTTAAAGTTTATAAGGTATACTTTATTATTAAGTAATATAAAAATATTAGCCAGAAGAAAACAGTTGAAGGATAAAGTTCTTTGATAGGACAAGGTCACACAGAAAGTATGGTGCAAATATCTTTAAATGTTTGAGGGTTTTATATGAAAATTAGATTTCTGTTCTATCTTGTAAGCACAGAACTTGAAGAAATGGATGAAAATGAAGTGTTTTAATTCAAGAAAAAAATCTACTTCCTAATTGCTACTCTGTAAAGAAGTACTTCTCTCTAACATGAGCCTCAAATCACGCTCTTGGAGGCATTCAAAAGGAACTGGCTTTGTCAGAGAGATGACTGCATCCTTCACCCCTTTTCATGTGGCTGACACATGGTTCTCCTCGCTTGTTTAGCTGGTGGGGAGAGGTAACAAGACCAATCAGAGCAAATCGGCCGAGGCTATATCTAAATTTCAAGCTTTCACCTGCACAAACTGGCCAAGCACTGGTTTGGAGTTGCTAGTGACTTAATGTTGGGTATAAGCATTTAAAATGCTGACACTCCTATGTTCAGTGAGTCCGGTTTTATCCCATGCTTTTTCAGACCCAGGTCAGCTGGCCTTGGTGAGTTCCCGATAGAACATCCCCATTGTCTCAGTGTAGGGGTGCACCCCTCGCGGTCCTGAGTTCCTTGCTCGTGCTCTCTCTCCTTCGGCTTCTGATTTGGACCTTGAGATTTCAGTCCGGTGCTCCAATGTGGGTCTCTGTCTCCTTTCATCGCCTGATGAAGGTTATTATTCAGGAGGATGCCTATATGTTTTTCTTTGGGTTCACCTTCTTATTTAGCTTCTCTAGGATCACGAATTATAGGTTCAATGTCCTTTATTTATGGCTAGAAACCAAATATGAGTGAGTACATCCCATGTTCCTCTTTTTGGGTCTGGCTTACCTCACTCAGGATAGTGTTTTCTATTCCCATTCATTTGTATGCAAAGTTCAAGAAGTCATTGTTTTTTACTGCTGAGTAGTACTCTAATATGTATATATTCCATACTTTCTTCATCCAGTCTTCCATTGAAGGGCATCTAGGTTGTTTCCAGGTTCTGGCTATTACAAACACTGCTGCTATGAACATATGAGGACTACTGAGAACTCAAGAACAATGGCACTGGGTTTTTGATCCTACTGAATGTACTGGCTTTGTGGGAGCCTAGGCAGTTTGGATGCTCACCTTACTAGACCTGAATGGAGGTGGGTGGTCCTTGGACTTCCCACAGGGCAGGGAAACCTGATTGCTCTTTGGGCTGAAGAGGGAGGGGGACTTGACTGGAGGAGGGGGAGGGAAATGGGAGGCGATGGCAGGGAGGAGGCAGAAATCTTTAATAAATAAATAAATAAAAAATAAAAAAAATAAAATGCTGACACTCGACACTCGGAAATAGGAACACAGGAGGTTCCCCTACACTGCCAAGAGAATGGTCTACTCCACCTGCTCAAAAAGAAACATCCACAAAGACAAACACATATATGGCCTGGGGCAGGGCAGAGCCAGAGCCGGAGAAAGAGAGAGAGCAAGTGAGGGAGGAGGCTGTCGAAGCAGGAAGGTGTGATCAATCGTAGTAATCATGAAGTTTAAAATGATAATATCCCGTTGAACAAGTGGAGGGGACCACCTACATCAGTAAAGCACAATGATAAATAAGCCACACTGTCTTTTTGGCAGATGTTCCTTCCAGAACATTGTTTCCTTCAGACACCTCACCCTCCAATATCTAAAATTAACTATGGACACACACCTATGTGTATATGCTTTCCCAACCCTTGTCCATTTCCTTTGTCGTTCTCTTCGTTGCAATGCATTTCAATGCAACTCCCTGTCTTGATTCTAAAGAAGCTCTGCTCTCCTAGCTTGGACAGTCTCTTATCGAAACATCAGAATTCCCAAACATATTTGTCTTCTAACACTAAATATCACAAATAATCAAATAAAAATTATTTCCAATCTCCTACATTTCTCCTGCAAATGCTCAACTCTATTCTTGTTGAAAACAAAGCTGAGAACTCTATCCATCTCCTAAGCGTGGACCCTTCTGCTCCTAACATGTCAGTAATGGAGGTTTATCAGGACACGCGTGTAAAGAAGCTGCTGTGGAAAGCTGAGCTTAAGAAGTATACGATCTTCAAAATCGATTACAAGAGAATGACAAGCTTCTTCGAGAACTCTTATATCTGACATAAAGAAGAGCAAAATGTGTAGACCCGTAAATGGCTCTAAAACGTACTGTACACCTCTCCTCTCCAAAGGATAAAAGAGAAGCCTGGCAGAGATAACACGCTGAGCTTCAAAATGCTGAGAGCCAGCAGACTGATGTGTGGAATTTAGTCAACATATCTTTTAAGCTTTTACTCTGTCTCGAACTTGTTGGAAACTGAGTAAAAATTAATTATCTTTCTCTCTATAAAAGGTTACAGAACTTGGAGGATCTTTAAGGGAATTATCTCCACAGGAGATTCCTACGGGGTCAAGAGGAGAAGCCGTGTGGCTTACATAACATATCGGAATCAACCAGCAAATGGGAATCCGCAGCCTTAGCTAAAAAGCAATTAGGGTTAGCCAAGTCACTGAAGTCATTAAATGCTTTGATGTGGCAGCCACTGTCTCCATCCTGTGTCCCCACCCACCCAAAAGACTTCCATTGGAATAAGTTCTCTTGGGAGCCCTGTGGTTCCTGGGGCTTCCTTCTAATCCAAAGAGCTTGAATAGTTGCCGAATTTAGCTGGTAAGAAATTAGACCGGTGAGTAAATTAGTGTGAGAAAACATAGCTTTAAGTTAGGAAAAAGGTAGACTTTCTAAGTGCATTTTCCTTTCCCGTGAGGGGAAAGCTCGGGAATAACATGTGCTGTGTTAGTGGTTTGAGGCCTGAGGCTCAGGTTTCCGACTCTCATCAGCAAGGCTGGCTTCAGCTTCTTCAATCCGCAGCTTGCTCATCTCGGGAGGGTTAGATTATTATCAGTCTCCTTAATTTCCCCTACTAGTGAGAATAACCTGAAATGTTCTTGTTTCCAGGCCCCAGACTAGGAGCACAGAATTAGAAGAAGATCCATTAGAAGAATCCCAGAGAGCAATAGACTTATCAAAAATCAGAGGACTAATTTATTTTTGTAAAGAATGGTTCTTTGTCGTCCCTCTTGCTCATATGACCCCTCCTCCCTCTCTTCAACTAAGCTCCAGGAGCTGAGTCCAGTACTTGGCTGTGGATCTCTGCATCTGCTTCCATCAGTTACTGGATGTAAGTTCTATGATGACAATTAGGGCAGTCACTAATCCAATAACAGGGGCAGGCCAGTCTGGGCTCCCTCCCCACTACTTCTAGGAATATTAGCTGGGGTCATCCTTGTGGATTCCTAGGAATTTCCCTGGCACCAGGTTTAATCCTAATGGCTCCTTCTATCAAAATATCTCTTCCATTGCTCACCCTCTAAGTCCCTCCCACAACTCATCCATTTCAACCCTTCATGTTCCTATTTTTATCCTGTCTCTTATACCCCCATCCAGTTTACCCAGGAGATCTTAACTATTTCCCCTTTGGGGGCTCTCCATACCTGACCCTCGTAGGGCACTCCTTTATACCTAGCTTCTCTGTGGTTGCAGATTGTAGCCTGGTTATCCTTTGTTTTGTGTCTACTATCCATTTATGAGTGAGTACATACCCTGTTTCTCTTTCTGGGTCTGGGCTACCTCACTCAGGATGATTTTTTTCTAGATCCATTCACTTGCATACAAATTTCATGATGTCTTTGTTTTTTACTGCTGATGGGGAAAACCATAGAGACAGCTGACCTGAGTTCATGGGAGCTCGGGGACTCTGGAATGACAGGTGGGGAACTTGCATAGGACTGAACTAGGCCCTCTGAATGTGGGTGACAGTTGTGTGGCTTGATCTGTTTGTGGGGCCTCTGGGAGTGGGACCAGGATTTATTCTGGGTGCATGAACTGGCTTTTCAGAGCTCATTACCTATAGCAAAATGTTGTAAGAGCTAAACAATCACACAGAAACTATATTATTTAAATGGCTGTTTGGGCAATTAGCTCTAGCTTCTTATTGGCTAACTCTTACATCTTAATTTAACACATCTCCATTAATCTGTGCATCACCACGAGGCCGTACCCTACCAGCAAAGTTTCAGCCTGTCTGTCTCTGGCAGTGGCTCCATGGCTTCTCTCTGACTCCACCTCCTTTCTGCTAGTATTCAGCTTAGTTTTCCCTGCCTAACTAAGTTCTATCTTGCTATAGGCCAAGCAAGTTTCTTTATTCATTAACCAATAAAAGCAACACATAGACAAAAAGACCTCCCACACCAATAAAATATCTTGCTCAGTCTTGATGCAGTGGGAAGGGGCCTGGTCCTGCCTCAACTTGATAGACCAGATTTTGCTGACTCCCCAAAGGAGGCCTTACCACCTCTGAGGAGTGGATGGGGGTGGTGTGATCTGGGGAGGTGGAGGATGGGAGAAGAAGAGGGATGGAGAATAAGTATTTAAAATGCAAAAGAAAATTTAAAAAATGATTCCTTGTAATTCTTGATAAATGGATGATTAAATTGCCTCTCTCCCCAAATCCCATTTCCTTAAACCATCTCCTTAAAGCTTATTTTATTTAGTACTTTACCTTAACATAAGTAGAAATATGAAAATTATTATTAAATCCATAAATGATTAAAGTTTATTTTAATGATACTCTCAGTCTTAAAAATGATGGATGCAGCCGCAGCTACACACAGTTAAGAGTAGACTTACAGAAGCGTATCAGCCGCTCGGTGCATCCTACCCAGCAGGAAAAAAAATTTCATATGTAACATCTGGGAAAACCCTGCAGCATTCCCACACCTTCCCCTTCAATGAAAGAAGCTCTGTTAGAAAACAAGGCAAGTATGATACCTACAAAAATGATCTTAATAGCAGAATTTCATCTCCATACTCCATACATTGCCTTCTCCAATAGGATGGGAATAAGTACATTCCTCCATCCTTAACCTTAAAAGGGGCAGGGCTGAAGTCAGTCAGGTAATAACTCACCTGCTCAAGGTTTAAGAGTCATTGTGGACAATACAGAACAAAGTCAGAATTCCGTCCTTCTGACCCCCAGTGTAGTGCCTCCTCCTATTCACTTCCTTGGAGTCCTGATCCCATTATCTCTTTTTTGGACACAGGAAGTCTCTACTGCCCAGATGTACTTTGAGCTATAGGGACTTGGTGTCACTCAAGGTTGCCAGGAAGCACACGCTGCCTCAGATGACCAGAAATGACTTCAGGTGTGCAGCTGGCACATCGGAAAGCAAACCCCTCAACACAGCTGACACTAAATATCCATAAGTGATATAGAAAATAAAAGGCAAAAGAAGGGAGATATAACAGATGATATCGCTGTAGCAAGCAGTATTTCGGGTAACTATTCTTCAGGATAAAAGCCAGAAGTTCATCACTATTTAATAAAAAGAAAAAAATCCCTGGGCTAGGAACACCGCTCAGTAGTAGAGCACTTCCTAAGTACATGTGAGAGCCTGTGTCAGTTTCTGTCACTTCAAAATAATAAATATTATAATAAATCAATTTCATAATAAGAAACAACTTTTAAGAGAAAAAATATCCAATTATCTAACTTTCTTAGAATTGGAAGTGATTCAGATTCCAGTTTTTTTTAAAAAAAATTGTATCTTAATAGTGTAGCATACATACTCTAAAAATTAAAAAAATGCTCAACATATTTACCCTAAATATTATGAAATAAAAATTTATAATTCCCTAGGTCATCTTTTCCAATTTATCTCCTTCTATGAAATACCTAAGGAAGAATGTTTTGATGCTGTGGTCTCAGAATGAAGTTATTCACCCACCGCTGCAGATCCGAGTTTATGTGAGTAGGATTCCAGTACATTAGCCACACAGGTCAGTAACGATGCTGGGATCATTTTGCATAATATCTCAAGAGTTTCTGCAGCAGAACTCTGTTAAACATTTATCTCACATAAAATTTTCTCATACTTATGAACTATACATCAATACCTTATAATATCCATTTGATTCAGAAAAATATAGCCATATACAAAGCAGAATACTATAATTTTCGAAATTAATAGTTTTAACTGTATAGTTCAACTATATTAATTACACATGTGAACACTACAGAGTAATATATCTGCTAAAATGTTTCGTACCCAAGGTTGCTTTCAGTCAATCTAAGGTTTTGGGAGATATAGAAACTGTGTTGTTTCATATAGTAGAGACAGCCCTTCCTGATCATAATTTGAAAACAACAATATTAGTTATGATATGCAATTAACAGTTCCATTTTCATACAGAGTAATATTAACGTCTATGTGTGTGTATATGCATGTGTGCATATTTTATGTATGATGAGGAAGCAAAGCCCATTAGGTATGTCATATATAGGTCAGCATTTGTTTTGATCGGAGATACCAACAGCTTGCTTCCTGGACTTTATTTTCAAAACTATTAGCAGGTAGCACTATTAATGCCAATTTTTGGGCTGAAGTTGAGCAGTATTTCTTTAAGCCACTCTGTAAGAGGCCAGAACTTCTTCAGGAGCTGTCCTCTTTAGCCACTATGTGTGCAGGTGTTACATGCCCTAAATGTGCTTCCCTTCTATAACTGGGGTGCATTATACTGACCTAATGATGATATTTTATTAGGTACATTGCTGTTGGTAAATGAGCCACCATTTGTCTCAGGCCTAGGAGTCTGATAGCTTCTATCAGTATCTATGGAAACATTACAGGTTAACATAGTGTTCTTGGGCAGGTGATACATTAAACTCTTACAGAGCTTGATACGTGGGTGTGCTACTTACTCAAATCTAAACTCAAAATCAGCACTTCTGATGTGGGATTCCCTTCTGTATGCTGTGCATACCATTGGTTAATAAAAGACTGCTTTGGGCCTATTGCAGAGCTACAGAGGAACAGAGCTGTGTGTGTGTGTGGGGGGGGAACTAAACTGAATGCTGGAAGAAAGGAGACAGAGTCAAAGAGAAACCATGGAGTCTCTGCCAGAGACAGCCATGCTGATACTTTACTGGTAGGCCATGACCTCATGGTGATGAATAGATTAATAGAGATGGGTTAAATTAAGATGTAAGGGTTAGCCATAAATATGCTTAAGCTATAAGCCAAACAGCATTGCAAATAATATAGTTTCTGTGTGATTATTTCGGGGCTGAGCAGCCAGGAATGAAACAAGTGGCCTTCTTACAACACACTTCCTCTAATGACCATGCTCAATAATTTTGTTCCTTGCTGGGTTTTTCATTTATGTTCTAAGAAATCCTGAAGATATTTTATGACTGTATGTTTTGGATAGCAACATGCCACCTCCACACTCATCATCCCGTCTTTCATGCAATCTGTTGCACTTTCCTTCACATATTGCAGCCTATAGGCTTCTTGAAGTCTGGTTGTCTTTGAATGTGATGCCTATTATCTAGGACCCCAGTGTGGTGCCCAATTTGTTAGCAATCATTTCAGAATGCCCTCCATCACGTGAGAACTCAAAGTAGTGGGCCTGTGTTAGAGATAAGGAATGGCTACTCACACTCACCTACCTTAACAGAAAGGCTTCCAATAATGTGTCCAATGATTGGGCCAGCCTCTGCTAGCTCCTAAATACTTACAACTGCATCTCTCTGCAGGGAGAACAAGTTATATAACTCTATTGTTAAAAGAAACTTTCCTGTTAGACCAGATTCCAACTCTAATTTTACAGATGAGGAGGCTGAGGCATTTTCATTTGAAAAGGAAATTTAAAGGCAAAGCCCTTTGCTCTTCTAGGATGTTAATTTAATCTTGCATTTGAAATATGCTTTTTATACACCTGAACTATAAGATGCATGGTAATATGGCCATGTAATCTGATTTCATGTTTCTTCCTCCAAATCAGGTTTGGTTTTCTCACATTGTGGGTTGATATATTCAGCCCCATTCCAAATACATGGACGGCATGATGCTTAGCCTGTAGAACTGCCTTAATAAATGTATGAATAATTAATTTTAAAATATGAATAATTTGAACTTTTGGAATCTTTCATGGGTGAGGTGCTGTGATTTGATTTTTCTCTTCTTTAAAAATGGATCTTCCTGAGAAGTCTAATATTATTTCAGTTTTACAGATGAACGAGCTAGAATCTTACCGAGGCTAAGCAACATCCCCGTCATCATACACCTAAGGAATGGGACAGCTCATCCCAAACCTTGCAATCCCCACCTCAAGCTTAAGATCTTAATTACTAAGCACTTAGACCTCGGTGCATCCAGAATGCACCGCATAACCCACTGAGCCAAGAGAAGTGTTCTGCCACTTACATTTAAAAGAAATACCAAGTTTTCTTTTGTTTCTCAGTATCAATGGAGGAAGCTTTGGCATGTGGGGTCTTAACCACTCAGTGGTGTCCGTATCTTATTCCCTAGAGTCTGCGACTATGTTGTGGAATCTGATAGGTTATTCAGCCTATGAAAGAGGGAAAATATAGACAGACAAATCCCATCTGCAGAGCTATGCATGGAACATGTGCCTTTTCTGGATAAGGATAAAAAAAAGGGAATTTTATTTAAAAAAAAATCTCATGGACATTAATCTATGCAATAATGCAGGAAACGGTAATGATAGCTAGAACAGGCAGATTGTATTTACAGGTATAGATAAATTTTCCAATAGATTGAGAAGGAGCTAAAGGCCATTGGTAGTGAAGTATCAAGACATGTACTACTTTTCTCTTGTGAGTCCCTGGAAGAAAGAGATAACTGTAGGTCTCTAGGCACAGTAAGAAAATCCCTAAGGATCAGGGAATACAGTAAAAAATACAATGTGGGCAACACCACATTTAAAGTATCTGTGGATATTCAAACTGCAACATATGTCACCTAGGTCTGCATACCATATCTATAAAGTATTGGGGCAACATGGGCAAAATTTGTCCAGGGTCATAAATACGATGAAATTCTAAAGAACAGTCCATCTTTGGCGAGAGAAGCTCAGAAGCTCTACCGTACGACTTGGTGGCTACAGTTAGTAGTCACAGGCTTACAATGGCTAATAGTATATATCAGGGAGTCTCACCATCAAAGCAGATGACATAGAGCCTAAATATTTTGAGTCAATCATCCCTCAATCTTCACATATCAAAGCATTTCATTGTATACCAGGTGGCCAAAGTTGTTTATTAATCAAGAAGAAAGAACAGGATCTAAAAATGTCCATCAGCCAGGCAGACGTGGCACAGGTCTTTAATCCCAACACTCAGGAGGCAGAGGCAGGCAGATCTCTGTGAGTTCAAGGCCAGCCTGGTCTACAAGAGCTAGTTCCAGGACAGGCTCTAAAGTTACAGAGAAACTGTCTCAAAAAGCCAAAATAAAATAAAATAAAAAGACCATCAGGGATAGAGTCATGCATTCTATATAGAGACATAGAGGTCTTCGAATTAGAAAAAACACCCAACACAACTGTTTTTCCCCCAGCTTTTCTCTTGATGTTGGAAGCATTTTTCTCAAGAGAATCCAAGAAAATGTCTAGAAAATGCAAAGAACCTCTTAAATCTGCCTGAGCCCATAGGGACCCGATAAAAGTGTTATAGAATAGTATTTTAAGGTGTGTTACTTTTGTCTATGCTCTGAAACATTTGTTTAATGATGTAAAGCTATGTTTGATTAAATAAAATTCACTTGTGCCCAGGAGGCTGCATCAACAATTGGCTGACAGGAAGTGGTAGTGAGGAGCAGGTGGAGAAGGGTTTATAAGGAGGGACAAGGAGAAACACGAGGGCTTTTGGAGACACACCAGCAGTAGAGGAGGTGAGCTAGGTGAGCTGTTTGCTCTTCAGCCTCTCTGAGGAGCAGAATTCCACCTCAACCTTTGAATCTTGCTTTCTTTAGAAAGACAGAGATTTAGTTAAGTTCCCTTGTGGCTTTCTTTGTAGGTGCCTGAGGGAACAGAATTCCTTCAGGCTGCAACTCTTGCAGCCTAACCACTGCTGATCAGGGCAGAGATGCAGTTGCTGATTTGGACAGCTGTGGCTTAAAAAGCAGCAATTAAAAATGAAGACAACAGATAAGGGAATCTTCCTCCTGAGAGAAGGATCTAATGAGGAATTAAAACTGGAGCATGGGGAAATGCCCAAAGAGAGTTTGGAAAGAATACTAAAACTTTCCTGGACGAAGGTGGGTTTAGTAAAGGGATATTTTCACACCATCCCACTTTCTGGGCATTTGCACGTTTTAAAAGACTTAAGAAATGGATTTGGAAGCAATAACTTCGTGTCAGAAATTCTGCTGCCAAAAGGAACCTCATTAACTCATGGCTTGGCCCTCAAAACAAATCCAGTCTAGCAGACAAAATGAAGTCAAGTGAGATATTTAACTAAAGATTGTCAACATATTAGGCTTAGTATTTTTTTTTCTGACTCTGAAAAGGAACATTTGACTACTCACTAATGGAGTGCAGGGTGTGTGGATGAGAGAAATGAAGAGGAATGTATCTCAAAGTCAGAGGAATTGCCTCCAACGAAACCTAAGGACACAGGCAGGCGTTTGCGTGCATTTGCTCAAAATATACCTACTGAGTTCTTATCTACATTTTCCCAGAAGATGCTGGGATGTCTGCTGTGATCACAAAAAGGGTGCTTGTTCTTAAGATTTATGCAAGGTGGAAATAGGAGAGTGAACATTGTAAGAACTGGATGATGAAAACAGAATCAGGGGGAAAATAAGATTATAAATGGAAAGAACAATAATAAATGTGGAGGAAAATGAAGAGATGCCCCTTGGTCCCCACCTTCCATCACACCCATATTACACTTCACCTATAGTGATTAATAATTGATTTGTCTCATTATTTCTTTCAGAACATAGCCATCAACTCTAATAGCTGACACCCTTTAGAGAATAGAGCCTATGTGAGAAGTGGTGTCAGTGCTTTATGTGGGTAGTGAGATGACATTGAAAAATCTATACTCATATCCATTCTGGATCCTTGACAATTTCTCCCTTTTGCGATGCTACAAGCTTTGGTTCCAGTAACATATAACACGGAATTATTAACTTAGTTGGGCTAATGTTGAAAAAATTGTCAGTACACATACATGACACACACACCGAGGAAAAACACCTGTTTTTCTTCTTTACAAAATCAGATTAAGCCGGACCATGTGTCAGCAAACATATCTATTTATATGCAAGTCATTTTCCCCATGAACAATGTCAAGAACCTCCTTCTGCTACCCTGTGTCTTGTTTTCCAGCTCTGTCATACTCTCAGTTAAATCATGTAAAGTATTTCTTGAGCTAAATAAATTGAGAAGTATATAATGTCAAGAAGCGCCTGATAATTTTATTAGTGATAAAACAGGAGCTCTCCAGTACTGTTGCTAATCATAGTAATGTAATAAACATGCCCACATCACACTAACATAGGTTTGGTACAGTTGGTTTAGAAAATCACTGAACATAGATTTTTAAGAAGCAAGCAAGCACAGTCAATAAAAATCAACCTTAATTTAGACTTCCAGTGACCAAGTTGTCTCTCAATATTAAATAATCCTTTTTCCACTACAAAATGCTTTATATTTTTAGAATATTTAAGCTATATTCTCACTTATGTCTTTATCTAGTTCTATTTGTCAAATGATCATCTGTCTATCAATCATTCAGTTAAACAATCAATCATATGGTCTATGTTTGCCTCTATAATAAAGTTTATATGTATATAATTTTTACTAGCTTTCTTCCTGTTATTTCTAGAAAATTTGCTTATGCTGCGTAGTTGTTTTTATTAAGATTATGGGTAGGTAGCTTTATAAATTTCTCCTTAGACAAGAAAGATGAAGTCAAACTCAACCCTGAACTTCTTGTGGACTTTGGAATCCATTACAATGACTAAATGACTTTCCATTCCCAAACATCATCTCACAGTTTAAGTGTTTGAGATACAAGCAGAGAGAAAACACAGTCTAATAGAATAGATCGAATAGGTTCCTGAAGCTTTACTTAGGATGTCATCCTTCCCTTCCCCCGCTCCATCTCCTCTCTCTCTCTCTCTCTCTCTCTCTCTCTCTCTCTCTCTCTCTCTCT
>JABTXL010006377.1:732727-750319 GCA_025134845.1 Neodon shergylaensis
TCTCTCTCTCTCTCTCTCTCTCTCTCTCTCTCTCTCTCTCTCTCTCTTTTTCTCTTGTTCTCCTTCTTTCTCTGCCTCATTCTTTTGCTTACTAATAAGACGTGTCCCCCAACGTTCACTCCCGTCCTTCCTTCACTGTTTGGCTAACTGAGGAGTATGGAGGTAAGCCTGTTGCTATTATATGTCTGTTCTTCCCTGCCAACTTTCTCCTGCAGTCATCATCCCATGAGCAGGAAATTTCCAAGGTGGAAGTACCGTGGTTCAATGCACTTGTTTCTTTAGGCTCTAATAGGAGTCTCGCCAAGTGTTCTGTTGTGAGTTAGCAAGGGTTTTCTCATTCAGTTGTCTGTTTCTTCCTTAACACAAACAAGATGAGATGCTACCACCTTGTTTACACAGTTTGGTTGGCTCTTCTTCTCAGGGTGACGGTAAAGGGCAGTTACTAGTACTCTCTTCATGAAACTTCATTCTCACACTCAAATGTGCTTATTGACTTCCGGGCCAATTTCTATAGACAAGTAAAGGGCATCTCTAGTCCTTGACAAAACTAGGGAATATCTTCTTTCTGCACAGTCAAGTAAGTTTGCAAATAGGACTTGACCACTATGTGAGTTTCCTTGGCATATTGACATTTTAATATTCTTACAAAGAGCTGAGCATGAAGAATTCATTCTCTGCTTTCAAAGCCTAATCCTATTATCAAAACTAAAGCCTTAACTCTGGAGTAGTACAGAAAGCCTGCTTTCACTAACACCTGTAAATTCCCTTACTCATTTAGTTCTTCTCACGACAGTTTACAGGGTCACCTCGATATACAAGCCTCAGTCCCTACATTCAGTTCCTATGTTCTCTCCACTTATAATGATCACGGACCTCTGACAAGAGTTGGCTCCTCCATGAGGATTACCTTCAGGGACTTTTAAATGATTTTGACCATGTGGGACCTGCAATGATCACAAGACTTGAAGAAACCAAAGCACAATTGCTAACTTTCTTTGTTAATGAAAATACAGGAGATTGTTGGAGGGGTAGCTTTATAATGACAACACCTGGGACATAGACTAAAGTAAAGCTGGCCCAGGATAGAATGCTTAAATTTTTTAATAGGTCAAGAGAGATGGCTTCTATCCAAGCCTAATAACTTCTATTTGATCCCCCAAATCCAGGTAGTATAAAGGCAGAACTGACTCCCAGGCTGTGTCCTCTGACTTACACAAAAATGTGGCACACATGCATGTATACACACATAAATAAGTTAATTAATTTATCTTAACTTTTTAAAAATGAAATGACCTGGGGCTGGAGAGATGGCTCAGAGGTTAAGAGCATTGCCTGCTGTTTCAAAGGTCCTGAGTTCAATTCCCAGCAACCACATGGTGGCTCACAACCATCTGTAATGGAGTCTGGTGCCCTCTTCTGGCCTGCAGTCATACACACAGACAGAATATTGTATACATAATAAATAAATAAATAAATAAATATTTAAAAAAAATGAAATGACCTTAGTTTGGTCATTTATTACTACCTTAGCAACAGAGTTGGAAATAGTTATGTCCTACCGATCTAACTTGACAAGACATCACTGTCCTATACACTATAGAAACTCAAATGTTATCTTGTATTTAATTTGAGTGTAGAAATTTGTAAACCTCTGGGCTTGTCAAAGATTCCCTGTGAAAGATAGTAAGAATGAGAGAATTTACCGGGAAGGAATGTAATGGACAAATGTAAATGGTCACTTACACTAGAGAGCAAAATAAAACCTTTGATAACTACTACGAAATAAGTGGAACACTATCTCGTGCCTTCCTTGTGGCTGTGCTCTGTTAGAAAAGAGCTTTTCTTGCCATATTCAGCTTTGAACAAAAAGACATGATTGAGTCACACATGAGTGTGTTCATAACCCCAGACATCCCATCCCCCAGAACCCAGGGATTCCAGTGGGCTCAGTGTTTCCACATGAACCCAAGTGTTAATTCTGACATGTGCCCAGGGCCTAGGACAGTATCTTCATTTTCCCATGCTTTATTCAGATGGTACTCAGTCTGTAAAGAATTGCTCTTTCATTGTGCAGTGTCTGTTCTTCTGTACTAAAATGCCATCTCCTCTGCCTAATCTAGTTTGGTTTCCATTGCTGGGATAAAAACACTGAGCAAAAGCAGCTTGGAAAGTACTTACATTTCCAGGCCATAATCCACTGATAAGGAAATGAAGTCAGGGACTCAAGGAGAAACTGAAAGAAAAATCATGGAGGACACTGCTCGCTAGCCAGAAACCACCTGCCTCGGGATAGTGCTATCCACATTAGGTTGACCCTTCTACATCGACAATCAATCCAGACACCCTCTTTCAGATGTGGCCAAAAGTTAACCCAATCAAGGCCATTCAGTACCTGAAGTTGAGAATAAAAAAAATGTCTAGGACACTGCCTGCCCGCTATGCATATTTTCATAAACAAAGCTGGCAATATGGTTGAAGAAACTTTGGAAATAGATTTATTAAAAATAAGATCATTGTGCTTTGTAGAAGAAACCTTAGAAAGATGACATTTCAATAGAAGACACAGAGTCAAAGCAGAAAATAGATATTTAAGTCTTTGCCTCCGAAGCTCCTTGAACTGCAGTCATGAAGGAAAGGGAAGAAGAGAGGGGATGAGACACGAGCAGCCTCAGCGTTTGGAAAGATAACCGGGAGCCTTCTGTCTAAATGCTGTGCCCTGCGAGTTCAGAAGAGTTACTGCAGTCTTGTTTTCTCTGAAACACCGGCTATGTAAGCTGTCGATTTTCATCAGTGTCATCAGAGAAGAAAGCACCAATTACTGGTTTTAAGCAGCACAATCTGGAAAAGGCGATCATTTGAACTCAAAGCCGTAGATGCTTCTAGAACTCTGGGATTTGCCACAAAGGTGAAGCTAGCAGGAAGAGCTTCACAGAATAAAGGTCATATGTTACCCTCTTCCCAACCAAAGTCCCCAAAAGTTCCACAGTTCAAGTCTATCACACCCGCTGAAGATTTGTCCAGCCTCAATTTTCTAAGCAGCTGGTAGAAGTCACAGCTTCCTGTAGAGTACTAGTATTGTCCTCGACTCTTGTTTATTCAGTCAGTAAGTTAGCTAAGATCTGAGCCTTTGATGCTGAGGGAGGCAAAAACCATTCTCCTTTGAATGGACACTGGACTGCCATGCCCCAGTGGTTGGACCCTCACCTATGTGCAAATGAGAATCACTAGTTTAACATAGGGAGTTATTATCCAAAAAGCAGGGTATGAAATTGGGCGAATGAAAGAATGCAGGGTACTCAGGGTAGCTGAAGGTAGGTAACACTGAATGGATATGATCGAGATAAAATGTACAAAAATTTCAAAGAATAAATAAATATTTATTTTCAAGTTAAGAAAAATACTAGGAGAAGTACTGGGGTGGGTTCTCCTTCTAGCCAGTCACACCCTCTACCAGGAGCTGGCTGCCTACCTTCCTTGGCCCTCGATGAGACGGCTGCTGGTAGACTTTGGGCACAGTACACCTCTCGGGTCTGGATCCCACCACCACAGACTGGTCCTGTGTCATGCCAAAGTGGGTCCTGTTGCTCCAGGAGAAGAGAGACTTGGCATTCCTTCCATTCAGAGGTTCTCCAGGAATACCTGTTTGGTTTGTTTAGAAGAAGAAGAGATAATGAGGAAAAGTATCCAGCTCAGAAGAAATCAGGCAACGACATCAAACGCGCATGAAAATCTCTTTCTCACTGGGGAGAAAGAAGTCTCCTGACTTTGGGTTACTAAATCCCTGTTATTTCCTAGAGCGAATCACACCTGTCCATGGTGGCAACCGACAGCACAAAGTGACTGGACTGAGGGAAGGAAAGTAAGGAAAGCAGTGAGTGTGTTAGTCAAGCGGTGGGTGTGTAAGGCAAGTGGTGGGTGTTTAAGGCAAGCGGTGGGTGTGTCTCAGCATGAAGTGGAAGAGAGAGAAGAATTAGAGGATGGATCTGGAAGCACAATATGACAGCTGAAACAGTCAACGACAGTTACTAATCAGACTTCCAGACGACTACACGGAAGTTAGTTTTCCTTTTCAATTAGTGGAGGAATGTATATTCTTGAAGACATTTTCTTTCCAAATAGGAAAATTGGTCTCTAACATCTCAATTATGATGTAGAAATCATTTTCTCCCCATTTAACACCTTGACACTGGGATAAGCCAATTAAGATGAATTCATTAAAATGTGCGTTAAATGTTTATTAAAATGTGTTAACACTGCGTATGTCACTATGTTTAGTCAACGAATATTTTTCAACACAAGCAGCATGCAGTTATTTAAACTGACATAGAAATGAGTCTTCCTGGCTTCTAATTAATTGGTGAAGAAAGATTTTAAAATAGATAAAACTAAAGCAGTAAAATATAATAGAGTTTATATACAATTTACAGAAAACAAATCTACCACAATCATACCTGGGTTCCCATCTTCCAACATTATTTCCTTTTGTGGGTTATTACAGCATTTCTCAAGTTCAAATCATTAATATAACCCACAGCATCCTCATACATACACACAGACTCATTATCTTCTGGAATAACAAAGAAAACCTAAGAACATTCTCTGATGTGAGGAAAGATTTCTCAGCAATGTGATTGCTTATAATAAAAGTAAAATATAGTAATTATTACTTGTCACTAAGACCATAGTTTTTCAGAAACAAGAGTGAAATTGAAAATCAAGCAGCTAATATGAAAATATCTAAAAATCTTGATATTGATCAAACTCTTTGCAGTGAATATTATCATTCTCAAAAGCTTAGAAGCCTGGAATCATTACTCGATGCAAAGTTTATTCCACAGATGAAGACGCAGACAATCCATCCAGGTTTGTTGTAACTTGATTTTTCTCCCTTACCCTTATTATTTCATTTCCACACTATTTCTCCAGGCTTAAAGATTTGTGGACAAAGGACATCTGGAAAGACAGTTCAGCTGTACAAGTGTGAGAACCTGAATTCAGATGTCCAGCTCTCAGGTGCACACCCCAGCTAGGTATGGAGAAATGAGATCCCTGGAGTCTTCTGGCCAGCCAGTCTAGGTGAATACATGAACTTCAGAATTAGCAAAGGAACTTGTCAAAAAAAAAAACAAGGTGGAGAGTAACTAAGAAAAATATCTGCTGCCAACCTCTGAACACACACACACACACAAACTTATATGAACACATACATACAGCACAAAGCAGTACATAACGGTACATACAAATATATGAATACACATACACACTCACAGGAGTAGGGATTTGTGATAAAGAAGGAATTTGGAGCCCCAAGGTCAAATCTTCCTCCTTATAGGTGAACATAAACAACCCTCTTCTAAATCTTGGATGGCAGAAAGATGGCGAACAGTCTGAGCATGAGGCAGCACTTCTCCTAAGGAATAACTACAAAGCCACCCATTCCTAACTTCTCACTCCACTCCCTAGGATCGCATGAGTGAAGGACTTGGCTCTGAGCTGTGGAACACAGGTAGCTGCATTGTACGGAAAAGTACAGTGAGGTTGGTGACTGGCTGTAGGACTGGATGGTTATTCAACTCTTCGCCTTCAAGAGTTCTTCATTTTTGACTCTCTTAAAGATGTGTTTACATCTAATAAGGAGGTAGCTACAGCAACTGACTCCAGCCCTATAAGACTGGCAAATGCACTGTGTGCAGTATACTCTGTGGTGTATACCACCACAAATGCCTTAAGAAACTCACCAACATTACCTGAATAGGAGCTAATTGCTAATTATTAGTTCTTCAGCTTGATCAGCTTGATCTCCAGTTCTTTCTCATTCTTAAGATGCAGGTAATCACACCAAACGCTGAACTTGTCATATAATGAAAGTTAATCCTCTTTCTATTCTATACCACACACACACACACACACACACACACACACACACACACACTTCTCCTTTTACTTAAGACAGGGGCAAATTTATTTCAAACTTGCTTTGAACTTATACTTGCTGTATAGCTGAATATAACATTGAGTTTCTGATCCTCCTGTCTCTGTTTCCTGAGTACCCCAATTATAGCTAACTACCATTACATGTGATCTATGTAGTGCTGGTGATTGAACACTTGATAGGCAAACACTTTACCAACTGAGTTACATCCCCATTCCCTTCCTTGTCTCCTTATATCATTCTCTGTGTATTTGTCCATTGCTGCCTCACTACACATGCACCTACACACATACACACACACACACACACACACACACAAAATGTGTGATGTCCTTCTGTATATTTATATATTGATTTTCTTGGCTAATGAATAAACTGTTTCAGTCAATGACTTAGCAGGCAGGAAAGCCAAACAGAGATAAATAGAGAGAGAGAAGGCAGAGTTGAAAAGATGCCATGTAGCTGCTGAAGGAGACAGACATGGAAAACTTACCAGTAGGCCACAACCTTGTGGTGATACATAGATTAATAGAAATGGGTTAATTTAAGATGTGAGACCTAGATAGAAATACACCTAAGCTATTGGCCAAACCCTGTTGCAATTAATATAGTTTCTGTGTGATTATTCGGGTCTGGGTGTCCCGGGAGAGAATGAACAGTCTCCATACACACACACACACACACACACACACACACACACACACACACACATTCATGAGGGTTTCATTGGTTTCCTCAATAGTTATATATTTAGTCTTACCTAACACCCTGTATGCTCGAACATTGTCCTGACAGAAAAGATGTTCCCTCTGGGGCAATAGTGGACCGACTGTTGTAGGGTAATCCAACACTGTCTGGCTGGATTTAAATCCTACCACAGGAGTGAATTCACGTCTGGCACTATAAATCTGGTGAAGAATGCATGGCTCAGGTGGTCATGAGCCCAGGGGGAACTTACTGTGATTGTTTTACTAAATGTTCATGTTATCCAACCGCCTGAAAAAGAGTTGTGTTAATAGCTGCAGATCTGTGCTACTGATGAAAGAAGCTTATTTTACAGTGGGCAGTGGTGAAGGCAGAGTAATCAGAATAAGAGGCTGTGGGTGTTCAGCCATAGGTTGATCATCTATATCAACCACTTCAAACCTAAAGTTCAAGAAAATTGGGCAATAGAGGGAAGAACAGAGGCTGGGGAAGAGTGCTTTCCTCTGGATGTGACAGGGTGGTTTCACACTTAACTCAAAGTCACTGTGACACTAGACCTATGCAAGACTAAGCTGGCTAAAATTCCAGTGAAGATCAGGAAGAGACTCCCAAGGTTCTACTCCACACCGAAGAGTCATCGGTAGTTGATGGCTGCTGAGAAAGGAAGAGTGTCCTTTCCTCAGGGCTGCAGCCACTGGTAGGATGATCCTCCTATGCTTGGTGCACATTCATGGGCATACAGACAGCACTATTCAGAACTTACTGGGTTTATTTCACAGAAAAAAAGACAGAACAGGGAGATGAAGGGAGTTGTGTTGGGGAGGCTTAAGAGGAGCTGGAAGAGAAGCGTGAGGTGGAAATGATCAAGATACATTCTATACACACTTAAAATTATCAAAGAATACTTTTAAAATGTTTTTAAATTCTAAACATCCTATATTCTATACTTTTTTAATGCCACATTCCTATTCTAGCAAACAAAATGTTGAAAAGAGCATGGAAAACAGTTTAGCATCATTGCAAGTCAAATGAGGAATAGGTTACCTTGTACAAACCACTTTTTCAATTAATTTTTCACAACTCTGTAATAATTAGTAATGGATAGATTTTTGGAAGTCATTATGAAGAAAAATGAAATGGAATAGTTTAATGATGGTGATTTTACACAAAGGAATAAGATCTCTGTTGGTAGCTTATTAACCAGGGAGACCCAACTTCCGTTCACTGGCAAGTGACAAAATTCTCTAAAGAAAAATGGGGCATTTGTTACTATCACCGTTGTTTCCCATCCCTGAGAAAATACCAACTCAGCAAGGGGCAAAGAGAACAACAGAGCAGTAAAGGGTATATGCTCCTTTTAAAATACAGATTATTTCATAGTCTTGGCTCATCTCTTTTCACTTTATGTTTTCCAAAATCCTCAGTTATGTCTAGTCAAAAATCACCCAGCAACCATGAGAACCAAGTGCCCCGAACTCCACCAGCCTGAGAGAGAGTGTCTCTAGGATCTGACAGAATAAGAAATCAAAGGAGTGCGCTCAGCTCAGCTAAGTGGTATGCTCTCACTTCTTCAGGAGTGCTTGTGGTGGCAGTCCTTAGCAAATGCGGGCTCCTTAGCCTATGACATTCTCTTTAGTGGATGAGTCTGTGTCGATGGCCAGGTTTTACAAACCCTGCTTTCTAACTCCAGCACCTTGCAGCACATCATCACACTGCTCTCCTGCTTAGGAGGGGAATATAGAGCCTTAGAAACCAGAGTCCCATGTCCTCTGTGGGAATGCCTCCAGAGGAGTAGATTAATGCCAAAGGAAAGAAAGGAGTAAACTTCCATGCCTCCTACCCTGGCATAAGTATAAGATCAATTTGTGTTTTCCTAACAGTCTGACTCAAGAGAATAAACACGACAGTTTATTTGGGCTGTTATGGTGTCGGGTAGGATCCAAAGTAAATTTGGTTTGGCTCTGTTGTTACTGTGAATAGAAGAGCCACAAAGTCGACTCTGGTGAAACTGAATGCAAGCTCAATGAAAACAGGTGCTCTGCCCAACTTGGGTATTGCAAGAACCAGCAAGCACGGGTCCTGGGTGGAGGAACTGGATCCCGGGCTGAAGTAAAAACATGGATCTTCCAGTGGTCCTGGTGATATTGTCAGTGGTGCCTGTCCAATAACACTTCTCAATATCAAGATATTTACCAACTGGTTGTTTTATAATTACGCTACTGTAGTTTCACAAGGTTAAATTTCAACACTTCGGAGCGATGAAAGATTCACAGGGGGGAGGAGATGAAAGTCGAGCAGCATTCTAACTGTGAAAAATTCACATCATCATTAACAGTTGCCAAAAACAAGTTTGTGAAAGGGGAGGGAGTTCTTTTTCAAGAAAGCCCTGAAATCAAATCCCCCACATTGTTCTCATGTCAGTTCTTTTTGGGCAAATCAACCAACTACTCTGGTGGTCACAACTCAGGGGACCCTGATGTTAGTGAGCGAGTACACATCCAGTCACTCTAAAAACCCATGCACTAACAAGGTGGGGGGGGGGTGATGCTAGCACTCCAAATTTAAGTTACACTCAGGCAGAGCTGAGTGAATGGACAGTAAGAGACCAGAGACTGGAGCCAGAGGAGACCTGCCAAGCAGCTCTACCAGGAAAATAGAAAGATGTGCTCAGAGAGGCCGTTCATCTCCAGGTCATGCTGTGTTTATCCATCCTTTTCTCTGCAGTGGCATTCTGACTTCCAGCTCTGTGCACATCGTGAGTGACTTCAGACCACAGGGAGCCTGACAGATTCTAAGACGCAGGGAAGACATGTGCCTTCCAGTGGGATAGGGAGACATCAGAGTTTCAGTATCTAATATGGCATCGGACCAACAGGAAAGAGAGACAGACAGAAAGAGAGCCAAGGAAGACCAGAGTCCTGAGTGAAAAGAGGCAGAGAACAGAGGACCAAGTAGCTTTCAGGGTTCTAGCAGATCGGTGAACAGGTTCAAATGTCAAGCTGAGAAGGCTTGGCTCCTAAGAAACATACAGAGTCCACTGTGGTGGGAGAGATGCTCTCAGCCTTAGAGTCTAAGGGCAGAGACCTGAAAGCAGGCTACACAGAGAGCCCTGCAGGTTGGTGTAAGGGCAATGATTTCCCAAAGGCAAGAGGAAATTATGGGAAGTTTGTCGGGCGGGGATGGGGTGGGGTGGGTGACAACAGGACAAAGTAATTTAAGTGCTAAAAGAATCACCCAGGAGAGGAATGAAGAGTGGGAGTAGGTGGGGAAAGGAAAGATGAGGGGGAAATCTTTGTAAGCCCAGGGTAGCTAAAGTGCAGAAGTCATGGTGGTGGGTGTGTAGAGAAGCAATTGCATTCTAGATACATGTTGAAGGTGGAAACAACTTTCTAATAGATTAAATGCTGAGCAATTCAGTCCTTTTCTGTCTGTTTACATTCTAGAATCTATTTTCTGAAGCATGAACTCATGCCTGAAACTCATTGGTAGTCAGTCAGTACATCTGCATTCTATATAAATGTTAAGATTTGATATGCTATCATCCTCAGGTGCTATCCACAGTCTAAATAATAATAATAATAATAATAATAATAATAATAATAATAATAATAATATAATAACAATAACAACAAAGTAAAATCAACATTATGAGGGTTGGCACCCAGTTCAGTGGTTAAAAGCACTTGCTGCTTTTGCAGATTATCCAAGTTCAGCACCCACGTTAGGTAGCTCACAACCACCTGTAGCTATAGCATCCAGAGAGCCAACATCCTCTTCTGGACTCCACGAGCACTTGCGTATAGCACACATATGCACCTGCACATACACATGTATATACATAATTAAAATAAGAATATATCCTAAGGTTAAAAATAAAAAGAGACCATGAATCTGGAAAGCTGAGGAGGGGTGAGGGTACTGGGGGCGTTGGGGGGAGTCATGATGGATGGCTATCATTCATAAAAATTGTATAAATTTCAAATAGTCAAAATATTAACCATTGTAAAAGATACTAATGTTAACTACTCTAAGAGCAACCTTCTAAGTGTGGAAACACATTTCTCATGCAAATGCAAATGACAAAAATCTAGGTTAGGACAGGGCAAACTTAAAGCCCTGGAGTTAAATAATAAATAACTCAGGCAGCTTGACTTTCAGAGTAACATCCAATTTAAGGAATTCTGTAACTAAACCTATCCCCTACATTGAGAGACAAAGGAAGGGGAAGTTTAAAATTCTCTTTCTTTTGGCAATGAGTACAGCTCTCCTAAATGAGCAAAGCTAAAATTAGAAATGAAGAACTGTTCAGTGACAATTCTTTAAAAGATCTCCATCCTGCCAATGTGTCACCCAAGACACCAGTTCCACGGCCGCCTCTGCCCTTCGAATCTAGGCTTTGACACTTTCACAAGGCTCAGGACTGCTCAAAGGGTGGACTTCCTCTGTCCCTCGTCGGACAGCTAAGATGTGAAGCCAGGAGTATGGGGTAGAATCTTAAGTGAATTGATGATGACAGATTGACAAAACAATTGCATTAGTTAACGGTCATGTTTTGATTGAGCACATATCGATTTGCAAACACTCCTGGAATTGAAACCCCAGTGCAAGGTATTCCAATTAAATGTGTGAGTGTATTAAAAATCAGTGCTCTACAGCGTGACTAATTTATGATAATGTGTGTTGTCCTTTGAAAGTTGTAAATGAATTTGGAAAAGAATTAACTTGTCTTTTTTTTTTGTAAACAGACCATCAGCATAAGGGAACTGGTCAAGCCTTTATACATTTTATGCTCTAGTAATTTTTTATTGGATAGAGTGGGCTATTGATTATGGAAAGCTACTTTGAAGAGCAAGGCTCTTGGTTCCTCAGCAGATGGCTTTGCTAGCCAACCTCCACAGATGTATTATTAATAGACTTCCATTGCTATGCAGAGCACTTAACAGTACGTTAACTTCCTTACGCTAACCGGGGAACAAATCTTCCGTCCAGCAGGACTCATGAAACCACATTTACCAGTAATAGATAGATCCAATAAAAAAGGTGCCAATGTCCTGAGGAAATAATTTCAAATTCTTAGAAAACTTGTTTCGTTTCTGAAACAGATTCTACGTAGTGTTCCGGGGTATGGTTCCTTTACTTCTCAATTGCTGCAGAAATCTGTTTAATTTAAACAACAATGGAAACCATGCCTCCTTAAAGAATCCATTAATCTATCTGACAACTCTTTATTGAGCTTGTACTATGTGTGGAATATTGGCTGCAATGAGAGAAATCAATGGGGAGAAGATCTAAAAGATGTGAGTGGTGATGTGTGTTAGAAGCCAGGTTGTGACCAAATCCAGGCTGTGGTTTCACTCCTTGCCTTATCTGGGGCAACATTTACAGTCGTTACCATCTGGAAAATCAGACCTGCTATACACAGGGAACGTCTGAGACCGTGCAAGCTCTCTGTAGTCACCCCTGTCTGGGATAGTTTCTACCTGATCATTTTGATTGGGCTAATTTTAGATGCGTTTTACAAACTGCCTTTCATTGCTTCACACACATTATATAATAACTGTATGCATGCAATAAAGGATACATGCAAGTTATTGTTCTCTATCTTTCTGGTGCTTGAGCAGACATTAATTCACCCAGTGTTTACTGAGCACTGAATATGAGTCAAATGCTATTCTAGGTGACTTGCTCTGGGAGGGAAAAAAGGGAGCGAGTAAGAGAGGGAAAAAGAAAGGGAAGGAAGGAGGGAGGGGGGATGGAGAAAGAAAGGCAAGCCCTAGGCATGTGTGAGAACTCCTTTCCTAAACTACTCTGTTTGGAAGAACATAGTATGCAAAATTCACAGGATAAATAAACCAATGCTTTCCATTTCTTCCTTTCTGAATTATCCAACAATTAGCTTCATGACAGACTGAAACAGATTTTGAAGGGAAACTTCCCCAAAACACTTTCTTATTCTTTTAATAGGCAAAGAAAAGAGAGAGAGAAAGAAAGGCTGATATCTGGGGTTGTGTAACCAGCAAATCAAAAGGCAATGTAGGGACCTGGAAATGTCTCTCAGTGTAACTTTCCATATACAGACTTTATGCCAAGGGTTTCTACCCTACCCATAATACAGATAAATTTACACATGTCAGTAACAAGGAAGGGAGGGAGGGTTAACAGGACCCATCTATTCTGTGCCAGCATGAAGTATTGAAACCACATTTAATAAATTGGCTTTTCTCTGTGGTAATGCTGCATAGTCTAGGTGACACCATTAGCCATGCAGCTTCTGCCTGGAAATTTTCTGACGAGGTGTACTCTGCATTGGTCACTGTCACCATCTAGTAGTGCTGCCTGCTACTCAATTCCAAACTTTAAATGATTATGTAAGGGGCTGAACAGCCATTTTCCTATGAAAACTTGTCTCCTACAAGTGGCTGGCAGGAGGTGTCATTTCTAACAATGATGTCCGCAGGTGACTTAATCAACATTCTTATGTGATTATTACAGGTTTTTCCACTAGAACAGGGTTCTGTTGTAGTTCTTCCCTGAGGGGCTAGGAGGATGACTGGGCCCAGGCTTTTGCTTTATTAAGACTCTAGTAAACAAGGCTGCCTCATCTTGCACAAGTACTTGAGAGCTTGGGCTTGTGGATCAAATCCTTTGGTTGTTAACTGGGACACAGAAACAACTGTGGTCCTAGGCATTTGTTTGTTTTCCTTTTAATATTTCTTTGTGGATTCCATATCATGCATTCTGATCCCCCATACCTCCCTGCCCCCTCGAATCTGTCCTCTGTCCTTGTAATCTCCCCCCTAAAACAAAGCTAAATTTAAAAGAAAAACTAAAAACCAAACCAAGCAAAAATAAAAACAAAACCAAAAAACAAACATAAAAGAAGACTCTTGTCATGGAAGTTGCAGTGTGGCCTGTTGAGACACACCGGATACCCTTTAGTCTCTTCATCCTGCAAGTGTTATTTACCGCTAGTCATTACTCTGGCTCCAGGCCTCTGGCTTGTGCTTTATCACCTACAATAGCCTCTCACCGGGGCTCCTTTTGCATATCCTGTTGTTGTCCTTTGTCATGGATATCACACTGCTTTGGAACTGTAGGTTTGTCCCCTTCACATGCTCCAACTGTTCATAGATTTGGTAGATGTTGGGGTGGGCCAAGTCATAGCCCTGTGTCCAGGCCTGGGTCGTAGCTGGGTTGCTTTGCTCCCTTCCTTGTCTTCATTGTCACTACCCAGATGAGCTCTCCAGCACTGCCTAGGCTAGCTCACCCATAGAGCCCACAATAAGGAGCAGGGCAGTCAGCTTGCTCTCGGGCCCTCAGATCCAGGTCTCCCTCATTCATATTACCAGGGCCAATTACTATTTTGCCTAGGTAAGGCACAGGGTCCTCTCTCCCAACTGCTGTAGGGGGCATATGATGGGGAAGTCAACTTTCCTGTTCTCACACCCTGAGGGTTGACTCACCTGTAACCCCACCAACAAGGTCAGCTCTAGGGTGTGCTTCCGAGATAAGGTGCATATCTATGGTGAGGGGTGGGGACCTCTTTCTCAAGTCTGGGAGTGGCTCTCCCCTGAGGGGTAGGGCCAGCTCTCCTGATATAAAATTCAGCTAAGGTCAGGACCAGCCATACCAGGGCCAGTGAAGGGCAGGGCTGGCTCGGCACAGCATCTTTCCAATGACCCCTATGCCATGGTGCTAGGAGTTTTTATATATTGCGTATCTTTTAGTGTCTGAGGACAGAAAGCAATACCCGATGATAGAGGAAAATGGCAAAGAACTCAAGGTCACAGGTGAAAAGGAGACTCATTTCTCTCTCATGCTTATCACCCACAGTGAGTGTTTACGGCTATGCTGGAGCTGAGAGAGGAGCACACAATTGCTTTGGACTGAGTGATATTGGAGAAGGGAGTTTCTTGGGCTGATCTTGAGTCAGTGTCGAGACAAGCTTAGGGGTGTACAATGCTAATTCTTATTCAGTCCCAAATGTCCTTACAAGTAAAACATGGCTAGACCTTATACTCGGGAGGGAGAGGCAGGCGGATCTCTGTGAGATCGAGACCAGCCTGGTCTACGGAGCTAGTTCCAGGACAAGCTCCAAAGCCACAGAGAAACCCTGTCTCGAAAAAAATCAAAAAAATAAAAATAAAAAAAAAATAAGTCATGCAAGTTCCAACATGCTCTCATACTCAAGAGTGCCTTAAAACCGGCCCCTCTTATTTCTGCTTCTTTCGGTACACCCGTGTCAACGACTGACTCGTTGGTCATGGCTGTAGTGAGTCAGTGGAGCCCAGCATCCTCAACACTGCGATAGGGAAAAACACTTGTTTGCAGGGACTAAATCTCTTCTCCATCACATGCTTCTCTGGGAGTATTTGCCCCCTAATTTCCCAAGCGGTTATTCACATTCTTTAAATAATATCCCTAACTGACGTAGCCCTTGTTCAAATAAACTTTTTCTACTAACAAAATTTAATTCTGTAAACAGTGTGGCAAGACCACCACAGCATTCCAGAAGTTTCCCTCTGTACCTAATATTAGTATTTTGTTTTTTAACAACTCGGGCACCAAAAATAAGTTTTATATATGTTATTGTTTGTTCTTCCTTGTTACTGAAGTCTGTTTCCATGAAGGGAGGGGCATATGTCTATTGTGCTCTCTGAAGTCACCCTGGCATTTAACCCCATGCTTGGCAAAGAACAATACTGTGTTTGCGTATTTATTTAATGATTAGCCATGTTTTCAATAGAAAAGACAGAGAAAGAGTAAAGCCGAATCACAATGTGAGGGTTTAATCAAAACAATGTGAAGACTCAGAACCATGCATTTTCCTGCTACAGAGAAATGGAGTGAATAAAATTGCTTGATGTATGTGGACACTCATGAATTCTGGGATGGAGATGTGGGCATTTGTATTTCTTAATAGATTTTTGTTTTCATTTCCATTGCTCACAATGAATTTTAATCACCAATGTCCAATGAGAAACAAAAGCAGATCCGCAGCATTTTATGCTGTGTGGTCCATCTTCCCTGTGGTAGGAGCCACAGCTCAGAAACCAGATAAATAAGAAGGGTGGCTGATGCTGATGTCTCTGTTGTTATTCATTCATTTTTATGCCCATAACTAAGGAGAAACATTAGTTAACATAGTATCTCTACAGGCAACACTGGTTGGTACTTTGGAGATTTTTCCAAGAAGCTCATTTCCAACAGGTTTATCATTTGAAAGGGTTTGATTTTGTTTTTAAATAAATGTCAAATTCATCCATGTGTTCAAACAACAAAACTAGAGGGTCAGCTTGTCATCAGAATAATCTGCTAGTCTCTGCTTCTAGATATTAAATACCATGAATTATAAATGAATGAAGACCATTAAAGGACTTCACTAGGGGTGCATAATTATCACAGTCCCAACTTATTTTGCTGCTAAAGAATGGCACAGAGGGTTACATGCATCCAGCTATATATATATCTCAACTGGGTGTCTATCACCAGAGAAAACATCATGATTCTCAGAGTGATGTGGAGAGACCGTGAGTGAGTCTCCAGAGAGTCCCAACATATGAGAAACTCTCTTCCTTTATGTAGCCCTCATATTTAGTTCTTTTAGGGCCCTGCTATAATACTGGCCCACAATAGTATATGCTGATAGATCGAGATTCTGTTCTTACAGGCACAGTATTAAAAAATCTGAATTACGCACCCATGAAGATTTCCAAAATACACAGAAACCATAGTTTTATTCATCCTGTGACTACTATAATCTGCTTTTCAAGGAAAGAGAGGATTTTCTTTATGCAAGGGTCAAAATTATACCACACCAGCAATGGCAGCCCTTCGGTACTCTCTTTATGTCCTAAGCATTGGGCCTGGGATTTTACACACCTATAATATAAGTGATATAAAACTAATAATGCCACTATGAAGGAAAGTGTCCTAGAGAAGATATGTAGCTTTTTTGAGATGCCACATCAAGTAAATGATGGACATAAAGTCTAATACAAACATCTCCAGCCTTGAAATAGAAAGAGATTATAGTTATATCATCTGCAAGCCCCCAATTTACTTGAAATGAGTGTTTTGCGACATGGTTGTACAATGAACAATCTGAGACAGATTCTATACGATTGTGCTGATATGTGAAGGACAGTGAGCTGAACCCTACTGAGCTACTGATGTCAGGGTGATAATCATCTAAGACTCTGGAGCTGCAGAGATGGGTGAGTGATTGAGAGGTGATTAAGAGTGGACTGCTCGTGCAGAGGACCCAAAGTCCAGTTCCCAGAACTCACATCACACAGCTCACAACCACCTGCATTTCCATTCCAGAGGATCCAATGCCCTCTTCTAGCCTCCATGGGCAACTGATACTCATGTGTCTAAATCCCAACACAGACATAAGTTTTAAAAATAATAATTAAAAAATCTAAAAGATCATTTTAGCAAAATAAATAATAAATTAATAGCAACACTGACCAAGAAGGTAAGTGAGGCGTGGACTAGAAATCTTACGACAGAGACATATCTTTGAATTCCACAATGTACACATAATTCAGTGTTAAGGAAGATCCAGGTAGCACACAACCACTGTAACTTTTACCCGATGAGGTCCAATGCTTTCCTCTAGGTTTTATAGCCAGCCACACTCAGGAAACAAGTGTATCAGTTGGTTTTGTCTCCAAATAATGGGTTCACACAAGAAACCATTTTTTGCCTTGTTTAATATTATTTGTGGGAAGAGGAAGCTCATCCTCATGTCTTCTAGACTACAAAAAGCTCTGAAAATGTCATCTAGCAGGTAGTTCAGAACCTCTCTCTGTTCCTATAGATTTCCTAATAGAAAACAAGCCTCAGAGGACTTCTACCATATGAGCTTGGAGTCCACCACAAAACCACAACCCAAAAAAAGATACCCTGAAGGCCTTTACCAAGTACAATATAGCCAGTACCCCCCCCCC